>OZ012736.1:415699903-416279903 GCA_963859935.3 Lathyrus sativus | reverse complement strand
GCGACCTGCTCGCTTAGTGAAGGTGCTAGCGAACGTCTGCGATGTTCAAAACCCCAACTGTCCAAATTCATCAAATCATCACAAAATCAACCGATTCAATTCCAACGATTCCCAATAGTCTTAGTCTAACAATCCTCGACTAATCTACACCATTAATTCCAGATTCTAATTGTTAAAACATCTATTCTACCGATTAAATCCATTTCTGCCCTAGAATGGAAAAGATGGGAAACCTCTAACAAGTCCAAACACACACATACATAATCATATACATTGGTAAGATAACAACATTTCACACCCTTACCTTGATTAAATCGAAGCTAGAAGTTGTTCTTGAGCTTTCCAAGCTTTTCCCTTTTTCCTTCTCTTTTTCTCCTCTTCCTCTTTTTTTCTCTTCTCTTTCTCTTGTGTTTCTATTCTATCCTTTTTCGTCCAGTTTTCCTTATATGTCTTTCTATTCTATTTTCTTCCATTATATTTCTTCTCTCAAATATCTACCAATAATTCCAATAATTAAAATCATCCAAATAAATCAATTAATTAATACGAATAATTAATTATTGAAAATTGGGTTGTTACAGTAGCTATGAAGGACGCCATCGATGAAGTTTGGGGAGAAATGGATTTTGGAAAAAGTTAGAAGTTGTTTGAAAAATGTGTAAGTATTTGCTGAAGAGTGGAAAAGTTTGAAATGACTTATGGGGAATTATTTATAGGATGTTTAGAATTAAATGAAAGGCCTCTATTCATCATTAATGGCTAGGGATAGTGGGCCACGTGGCATTTCAAGATGGGAGATAGGGGCGGTGGTAGTTACTACCTAGACCCATGATTGTCTTAGGTCCTAAAAAGAATGATGATGGTCTGAGGATTTTGTGAGAGTTCCAAGAAATTTGTCATAATGACCCATGACGTCAAGGACGTGCGCAGAGTTAGCGGAACAATTTTCTTCCTTTCTTCTCTTTTTTCCCAAAACATGGGTAGTCAATCACATTGATGCCTGCGTAGGGGTCGAAAAGACGGCGTCGAATTGGGCGTTGCCAAAAAATGGTTATTTTTCTACAGAAAGGTCGAAAAAGACATTTTTGGGGGGCAATTTGTTAGCTCACAAATTCGACACCTCATGTATAGATTAAAATATTTAAATAAAATATTAAAGTCTTTTTAGAATGAATAAGGTTTCGAGCAAGGAGACCTTCAAATGGGAATTCAAGTGTTTTGGGACTTAGAGAAATTTCCAAACATTGTGGCCTTCGATCGAGACATTGGCTGACGATTAGTGAAGGTTTTTGAAATTCAAATAATGGAGGGAGTAGTTATACTTTCCCATGACTAAGCAGGACAAGTGGCATTCAATTAGCAAGTGACTGCATGCACTATGACACATGTCGGAAGCTGATGGTTTTAGGAGGTTATGGGTAGTTATTTTTACTATTATAAATAAGAGTTTTAGACATAGAATTCAGTGTATTGTAATTTACTATTTGTACAAGTTACTCCTAAAATTACTCAAAGTACCCGAGTGTAGAGAAACGAGTTCAAGGAGAATGTACGTTATGTAAACACACCATCTTTACTTTCAATGAAGTTTAATCTACTTGCTTAACTTTAAAAAGCCTTTCTTTACTTTTCCTGCAATCTACCCCTTTGAAGTGTTTTATTTTATTTTGTCAAACTCTTCTCAAATTTCTTTACTTCATTTCTTGCAATTCTCTATCTTTCCTTTCTAAGTCGAACAACACTTTTATGTTAAGTCCTTTTACTGAAACACTGTCAAAGTGTATAGGTTAGATAGACTAGTTCAAAACATAACTTTTAGCACATGTTCTGGGATCAATCTGATCAATCCTGTGAGTCACCAAAGTTAGATTTGGAAGATCAACGGTTGTTTTCCATTTTTTTAATAGAAACATCCACAAGGACAGAAAGATTGGAGAGTCTACAATCTAAAGACTCGTGAATTATACACCTCATGTGATGTGATATTTTATGGGAAAATTTTCCCTACAATGAGTCTCAAACAGATAAAATCAAAGAAGCACACACTCAAAATTTTCAAACATCTCTGAACCACACAAAGAGGAGAGCCATGAAGAAGATAAGGATGAGACCAATGATGAGGAACAAGGAGATCAAGAGAAGGTAGACTCAAACACAACACAAATTGAGGGGGAGATGATACAAGAAAACATAATTGATGAGGGGGTTGAAACTCAATAACAAAATGGCATGATTGATTTCTCACCATGTGATAGACGACCACCTAGATACCTTAAGGATTATTATCGCCCAATAATAAGCAAGAACCCCATAAGCAAGCACCCGGATCAGTCACACTTCTCATGTAAAGCATATTATATCACTAATTTTATCAATGATAAATGTTTTTCCCATAGACATCAAATCTACTTTGCAACAATTAACAACATTCAAGAACTAAATAGGTTGTTAAGTACTCCGAGTGGCAAAAGGCATGGAAGCAGAAATCAAAGCACTGGAAGACAACAAAACATGGGATGTCATGCTACCACCTGTGGGAAAAAAAGATAACGGGATGAAGATGGGTCTACAAGGTAAAGTATAAAGCTTCCAGAGAAGTTGAGAAGCACAAGGTGAAGCTTGTAGCAAAAGGGTTCACCCAAATAGAAGGAGAATATTTCAACGAGATCTTTGCTCTTGTAGCTAAAATGACAATGGTTTGATCTCTTCTTTCGATTGCTATAGAAACAGGGTGGGAACTTCACCAAATAGATGCAAGCAACTCTTTCCTACTTGGGGACCTTGAAGAGGAAGTTTATATAAGTTCCGAATGGATACCAAGTTCCTAAAGAAGGAATGGTTTTCCGTTTGAGAAAATCTCTATGTGGGTTGAAACAAGCTTCATGAAACTGGTACTTGAAGCTCTTTCAATCACTCATAAATTATGCTTTCCAAGAATCCAATGTGGATCATAGTTTATTCAATTATAATAAAAAGATAAGTTCATGGTTGTATTAGTGTATGTAGATGATCTAGTAATTGCAGGAAATGATAGTTCTACATGCAATGAATTCAAATAATATCTAAAACACTGCTTTCACATGAAGGACCTTGGATCTCTTAAATATTTTCTAGGTCTTGAACTAGCATGAGGAGTAGCTGGATTATTCATTTGCCAACACAAGTGCACTTTAGATATTTTAGGTGAATGCAAGATGCTTGAATGCAAACCATCTTCCTTTTCCAATGGAGCAAAACCAAAAACTTGCTTTAGATACAAGGTCATTATTCCCAAATCCCCCTCATTATAGAAGGCTAGTTGGTCGCCTAATCTATTTGACCATTACACGACCATAGATTACCTATTCAGTTCACATATTGAGCTAGTTTATACAAGCTCCTCATCAAGATCATTGGGACGCAACCATGCGTGTATTAAGGTATTTAAAATCGTCTCCGGGATAAGGTATCATCCTTCCTAAAGATAATGATATACAGCTGGTAGGATTTTGTGATTAGGATTGGGCGTCATGCCCTTTAACTCGAAGATCCACCACAGGTTACTTAATGAAATTAGGACCCGCTCTAATATCATGGAAGACAAAGAAGCAAACTACCGTGTCAAAATCATCAAGTGAGGCATAATATCGAGCCATGAACCAAATTGTTAGTGAAATCATCTAGTTACACAGCTTATCATCAAGTTTACAAATTTAGTATGATTCTCCTACTATGCTACATTGTCACAATCAAGCTGCAATCCACATGCTGCAAATCCAGTCTTCCACAAAATCACGAAACACATCGAAAAAGATTGTCATTTCATTTGCACTCACTTGTAGAGAGACATAATCTCCACCATCTATGTTCGCACCACAAAATAACAAGCCGATATATTCACAAAGGCGTTAGCGTCTAGGCAATTTCAAGATCTTATAGTTAAGTTGGGTGTTCATAACCCTCACACTCCAACTTGAGGGGGAGTATTGGAGGATTAATTGTTAGCCTATTGTCATACGAGCTATTATAGGAGAGATTATATGATAGGCATCCTTGTTTTCAATAGTGGAGGATTTATAAGATTATGTAATTATTATCTCATTTATTAGCTTTTATTTACATAACTTACTTTGGTTACTATTTATTCATGTATAAATTCTGTGTTTTACACGAATATACAAAAATACATACTTTTCTCATTACAATCAAATTATTTATATTTTTTAAATATCTTCTCAAACATAGTGAGACTATTCTAAAGAAAATTTCTTATTTAGTAAAGTAATCTTAATACCAAGAATTACACTCGCTTCTCTAAGGTCTTTCACATCGAAATTGTTAAAAAACAACGATTTCACGTTATTTACAACATTAATGTTTGAACCAAATAGACCTCACTGTCAGCCTCACTGTATATTGTAACACCCCGTTTCCCAAAAATAAAATAAATTCAATTTAAATCAAAACAATTATCAGAGTTGCCACACCAAAACGGGATATCACAAAAGAAAACTCCAACAAAACACTTCATTAAATGAATTCAACAATTAACAGCGGAAAATGTCATATATATATATATATATATATATATATATATATATATATATATATATATATATATATATATATATATATATATATATATATATATATATATATATATATATATATATATATATATATATATATATATATATATATATATATATATATATATATATATATATATATATATATATATATATATATACACACATCATATACATCATGTTCGGCCATCCGCCCAAAATATACAAAACATCATCAATGGATCCATCAAAACATGATACGACACGGAGTAAAAACGAAATCATCAGCTAAACAATAAACTCCCCAAAGCCCTGTGTTACGTATCAGAGCATCCCTACGACTCGACTCGCCACTATCCAAGCTAACTAAGCACCTGGATTATCTGTACTTTCGAAGAAGCACAGACCACAACAACAACAAAAGGGGTGAGAAATCACAATCAAAATATAGCGGTAATAATGTACATGAATAAAAGGCAGTAATCACATGAATATCATTCAACATACAGCAACTCGGACCTACTGTCCAACACCAACACAGCACTTAAGACAATGCAAACATATGCAACTCAACACCATGATATGCGGTACCGACTCAACAACAACGATGGACACCGGGCCATCAACCCTCCACAAGGGAGCACCGGATGAATCGCATACACTCCATCCGAGCAACGATTCATCCCACCATTCTCCACACATGAGTACAGGTGAATCGCATACACTCCATCCGAGCATCGATTCAACCCCACCATTCTCCACACAGGAGTACGGATGAATCGCATACACTTCATCCGAGCAACGATTCATCCCGCCATTCTCCACACAGGAGTACGGGTGAATCGCACACACTCCATCCGAGCAAAGATTCAACCCCACCAAGACATCATGATATGCACGACACTGATGCACAACAACAATCTAAGCACACAAGGTGCACACGATCCTCCTTATCACATTTTATACATCGCACATACATATTCCACACATCACCATATTCATACATAATAACATACACCAATTGAATTATTCTAATTAAATGAATAATACAAAAATCATATTTCAACACCACACATACACTCATAACTGTTCAACACCAATCTTATCTTTAATCATGACCGACAAGGGTCCCACAACACAAGAGAACAGAACAGAACAACACAAAAACACAAACTACTGACATGCTCGCTGGCTCACTCGCCTAGCGAAGCATCAGCGAAGACTCGCTACTCGCTCGCCCAGCGAACTCCCTAGCGAAGGCAGACAGTGGCTACTGGAAGCACTCGCTACCCAGTTTGCTTAGCGAAACATCAGCGAATATTCGCTATTCGCTCGCCTAGCGAAAGTGCTGACGAATGTCTGTGATTTCACAAAACCCCACTGTTCAGAATCGGAAACACTCTCCGAAATCGCCCGATTTTACTCAAACCAGTTCCCACAACACTAGTTCAACATTCTGCAACTTAGCTACATAATATATTCTAGATTCCTCCCGATAAAACCTCAGCTTCTACTGATTAACTCAATTTCGGCTTAAAATGGTAAACTACCGAAAACCCCAAATCATCCAAACAACCACATGCAACAAACCTATCTTACCATCAACAATTCAGAATATCAACACATAATCAAACATGATCATCAATCTACAATGGGATTGGGGAAAATCCTTCTACCTAGAATTCATGCAACGTACCGATTTCGACCCGTTTCTTCCCCCCCCCCCCCCCCCCCTACCTCGATAACTCGATCAAGTTGCTGAAGAATCTGAAGAATGATAATCTTGGCTTCTCCTCTTCCTCCTCCTTTATTCTTCTCTTCAATTTCTCTCTTCCACCTGACCTTGTTCTTCTTCTTCCTTTTTCTATCGTGTTTCTCTTCTTCCTTTCTTTCCAACTCACAAAAATACCCCTTCCTATTTTCTTATTCCCTTATTAATAATAATATTACCATTATCTATTAAATTATTATCACTAATAATTATATTATTATTATCAAAGTCCAAAGTTTAGTAACTAATCTCCAAATTAAGGGCACTCACTATTGCACTCAACCACACCCCCACAAAAGGCACACAAAAAAAAAACACAGAAAAAGACTAGATAATTAAAATGGGTGTTACAACTCTCCCCCACTTTAATTATTTTCGTCCTCGAAAATTACCTTATGGAAACAATTCTGGATACGCATCCCACATCCTGCTTTCCAATTCCCAGGTCACACTGCCACCTACAGCACCTCCCCAAACCACTTTCACCAAAGCTATCTCTTTTCCTCGAAGTTGCTTCATCTTACGATCTTCGATTCTCAACGGCATCATCTCAACCGTAAGATTCTCCCTGACTTGAACTTCATCTCTTTGAATCACATGAGATGGATCCGTGACATACTTTCGAAGTTGCGACACGTGAAACACGTCATGCAAATTCGAAAGCTCGGGCGGCAACGCCACCCTATAAGCCACAACACCAATTCTCTGCAAAATCTGATACGACCCAATAAACTTCGGATCTAGCTTCTTGGATTTCAATGCACGACCCACATCGGTCACTGGGTTAACTCTCAGGAACACGTGATCACCTTCACTGAATTCCATCTCTTTCCTCCGGTTATCATGATAACTCATCTGCCTATCCTGAGACGCTTTCATTTTCTCACGGATCATCTGAATGGTCTCATTAGTCTTCTGCACAATTTCTGGTCCCAAAACTACATTTTCACCTGTCTCACACCAACACAGAGGAGTTCTGCACCTTCTACCATATAAAGCCTCAAAAGGTGCCATTCTGATACTAGAATGGTAACTGTTGTTGTACGTGAACTCGATCAATGGTAAATGAGTATCCCACGCACCACCTTTTTCCAACACACAAGCCCTCAACAAATCCTCCAATGTCTGAATAGTCCTCTCTGACTGTCCATCAGTTTGTGGATGATAAGCTGAACTCAGCTTCAACTTAGTACCCAAAGCTTCCTGCAAACTCTTCCAGAATTCTGAAGTAAACCTCGGATCCCTATCCGACACAATACTCGCTGGGACACCATGAAGCTTCACAATCACCCGAATATAAATCTCTGCCAGCTTCTCCAACGGAAAACTTATATTAATCGGCACGAAATGTGCAGACTTCGTAAGCCGATCCATAATTACCCAAATGGAATCAAATCCTCTTGCCGTGTTCGACAATCCTGTAACAAAATCCATAGTGATACAATCCCATTTCCAAACCGGAATTTCCAACGGTTGCATAAATCCAGAGGGTCTCTGATGTTCCACCTTCGATTTCTGACATGTCAAACAGGCGTAAACAAACTGAGCTATATTCTTTTTCATACCCGACCACCAAAACATCTTCCTTAAATTGTGGTACATCTTCGTAGCTCCAGGATGAATACTCAAACTACTACGATGTCCTTCACTCAGAATTGACTTCTTCAGCTCGTCATTATCCGACACACAAATCCTGCCTCGGAATCTCAACACACCTGCACTATCCAACTTAAGTTCATTATCAGAGTCACTTCCTACTCCAGACATCAAATCTACTAGCTTCACATCTAGCTTTTGGCCTTCCCTAATCATATCCAAGAAATCGTTATTCACTTGCAACTTTCCCAACATCATGCAATCTGCCGTAGTCTCACAAACCAGGCTCAAATCTCTGAACTGCTCAATAAGTTCCATTTCTTTCACCATCATAGCCGACATATGAATTGCTTTTCTGCTCAAAGCATCTGCTACCACATTTGCCTTTCCTGGATGATAACTCAAACCGAAATCATAATCCTTCAAGAATTCCAATCATCTTATCTATCTCATATTTAGCTTCTTCTGATCAAACAGATACTTCAGACTCTTATGGTCGCTGAACACCTCAAACCTTGAACCATACAAATAGTGCCTCCAGATCTTTAACACAAAAACTACCGCAGCCAATTCAAGATCATGAGTAGGGTAATTTCTTTCATGCACCCTCAGTTGTCGCGAAGCATACGCCACCACCTTACCACTATGCATAAGAACTCCACCTAATCCCATCTTAGACGCATCACAGTATACCACAAACGGTTCGCTTGGAGTCGGCAACACTAACACCGGTGTCGTAGTCAATCTCTTCTTCAATTCTACAAAGCTCTCTTCACAAGCAGCATCCCACACAAAAACTTGGTTCTTTCTCGTCAACTGAGTCAATGGCAACGCCAAAGTAGAAAAACCTTCGATAGTACCCTGCCAAACCCAAAAAGCTTCTAACTTCCGTTGCTGTCTTCAGCGGTTCCCACTGCAACACCGCACTCACCTTTGATGGATCTACCGATATACCATCACCAGATATTACATGGCCCAAGAAACTCATCGTCTTCAACCAGAACTCATACTTAGACAGTTTCGCAAACAACTTATTATCCTTCAGTACCTGCAAAGCAATTCTCAAATGTCCTGCATGTTCTTCCTCAGACTTAGAATAAATCAGTATATTGTCAATGAACACAACAATAAACTGATCCAAATAAGAATGGAAGATTCGGTTCATATACTCCATGAACACTCCCGGTGCATTAGACACTCCAAAAGGCATTACCGCATACTCGTAATATCCATAACGAGTTCTAAATGCGGTCTTCTGAATATCACCTTCTTTCACTCTGATCTGATGGTAACCCGACCTCAAATCAATTTTACTGAACACCCGAGCTCCCACCAACTGATCCATCAAACCATCAATCCTTGGAAGAGGATATTTATTCTTAATGGTCACTTTATTCAACTGACGATAATCGATGCACAAACGCATACTACCATCCTTCTTCTTTACCAACAGTACTGGAGCTCCCCACAGTGACACACTCGGTCTGATAAACTTCCTATCCAACAACTCTCCAATCTGGACTTCAATTCGGCCAATTCCACTGCCGACATCCTGTACGGCACCATAGATATAGGCCTTATACCAGGTACAAGATCAATGTTAAACTCAACTTCTCTCTTCGGAGGTAATTCTATAATATCATCAGGGAACACTTCAGGAAACTCATTCACCACCGCCAACTCCTTCAGTGACGCTTTTCCGTCGATAACTAATGATGCAAATAAAGCAAACATTTTAGCTTCGTCCTCCAACAAGATCCTCAATTCCTTACTAGACAGGGAATCCGCCAACGCTTCTTCCTCCGGTGTAAGAAACAACAACACCTTCCGAAAACAATCGATGTAGACTCGGTTGAACTCCAACCAGTTCATACCCAGAATAACATCCAACTTACCAAGGGGCAAGCAAATCAGATCCACTCCAAAACCTTTACCAAAAATAGTTAGCGGACACTTCAAACATATCAAAGAAGTAGTCGTTGAACCAACAGAGGGAGTTTCAATAGTCATCCGCCGCTCAAGAGTAGTCGGCACCAATCCTAACCTCTTCACACAATCAACAGAGATGAACGAGTGGGTTGCACCCGTATCAATAATAGCAGACAAGGGAACATTATTGATGAAACAAGTATCTTGGATAGAACACTCCTCACCGGAAGCTTGAGTTCCCACCACCGCAAACACTTTACCACTGGTCTGAGACACCTGAGACGATTTTGGCTTCTCGCAATGCATACTGATGTGACTCTTCTCACCACAGTTATAACAGGTAGGTATAGTGGCTCGACAATCAACTACCACATGGCCCGACTTACCACACTTGAAACACTTCTTCACCTCATGAGAACAATCATTGGCACGATGACCCGTGCCACCGCACCGGTAACACTTCCCACCAGCAGACACTCTCCCTTATCTGGGCTTCTTATCAGCAGCATCCTTAAACTTCCCCTTATCAGCAGGAACACTGTAAGGAGTACCACCAAACCTCTACTTACCCTTACGGTCATTTGCAGCCTTGTAATGTGCAATCTTAGCCCGGTTATCATTATCGTAAATCCTGCTTCTGCTTATCAGCTCAGGATAATCCTTCATATTCTGACAAGCGATCCCCATCTTAACTTCCGGACGCAGCCCATTCTCAAACTTCAAACACTTGGAGGTCATCGCTCTGTCAGTATTGTAATGAGGACAATATTGCACCAACTCTTCAAACTTAGCAGCATACTCAGCCACCGTCATATTGCCCTGCTTCAGCTCCAGAAATTCTATCTCCTTAGCACTTCGAATATCCTCCGGAAAATACTTCTCCAGAAAACCAGTTCGAACCACATCCTAAGTAATCGCAGTCCCTGCAGTCTCCAATCTTTGGCGACTGTTGTCCCACCAAGCTTCCGCTTCACCCTCCAGCATGTGGGTACCAAACCTCACTTTCTGCTCATCGCTACAACCCATCGTCCTAAAGATCTTCTCAATTTCCTTCAGCCACTTCTGAGCAGCTTCGGGATCCAAAATTCCTCCTTGAAACGTCGGCGGCTTGTTACTCTGAAACTGCGCCAAATCCCTGAATTGCGCACCCGCAGCTTGGTTCTAATTAGCAACCACCTACGCCATCGCTTGCATTGCCGCAGCCAACGCAGTATCATTCCTTCCCGCCATACTGCTAAACAACAACAACAACGCCAGGTTAACAGATACGCAAACGTTATTCCTACAAACAGACTCAACTACTACACTGGCCAGACAGACGGACCTGCTCTGATACCAACTTGTAACACCTCGTTTCCTAAAAATAAAATAAATGCAATTTAAATCAAAACAATTATCAGAGTTGCCACACCAAAACGGGATATCACAAAAGAAAACTCCAACATAACGCTTCATTAAATGAATTCAACAATTAACAGCGGAAAATGTCATATATATACACATCATATACATCATGTTCGGCCATCCGCCCAAAATATACAAAACATCATCAATGGATCCATCAAACCATGATACGACACGGAGTAAAAACAAAATCATCAGCTAAACAATAAACTCCCCAAAGCCCCGTGTTACGTATCAGAGCATCCCTACAACTCGACTCGCCACTATCCAAGCTAGCTACGCACCTGGATTATCTGTACTTTCGAAGAAGCACAGACCACAACAACAACAAAAGGGGTGAGAAATCACGATCAAAATATAGCGGTAATAATGTACATGAATAAAAGGCAGTAATCACATGAATATCATTCAACATTGAGCAACCCAGACCTAATGTCCAACACCAACACAACACTCAAGACATGATATGCAACTCAACGCCATGATATGCAGTACCGACTCAACAAAAACGATGGACACCGGGCCATCAACCCTCCACAAGGGAGCACCAGATGAATTGCATACACTCTATCCGAGCAACGATTCATCCCACCATTCTTCATACAGAAGTACGGGTGAATCACATACACTCCATCCGAGCATTGATTCAACTCCACCATTCTCCACACAGGAGTACGGATGAATTGCATACACTTCATCCGAGCAACAATTCATCCCACCATTCTCCACACAGGAGTACGGGTGAATCGCATACACTTCATCCGACCAACGATTCAACCCCACCAAGACATCATGATATGCATGACACTGATGCACAACAACAATCCAAGCACACAAGGTGCACACGATCCTCCTGATCACATTTTATACATCGCACATACATATTCCACACATCACCATATTCATACATAATAACATACACCAATTGAATTATTCTAATTAAACGAATAACACGGAAATCGCATTCCAACACCACACATACACTCATAACTGTTCAACACCAATCTTATCTTTAATCATGACCGACAAGGGTCCCACAACACAAGAGAACAGAACATAACAACACAAAAACACAAACTACTGACATGCTTGCTGGCTCACTCGCCTAGCGAAGCATTAGCGAAGGCTCGCTACTCGCTCGCCCAGCAAACTCCCTAGCGAAGGCAGATAGTGGCTACTGGAAGCACTCACTACCCAGTTCGCTTAGCGAAACATCAGCGAATGTTCGCTATTCGCTCGCCTAGCGAAAGTGCTGGCGAATGTCTGCGATTTCACAAAAATCCCACTGTTCAGAATTGGCAACACTCTCCGAAATCGCCCGATTTTAATCAAACCAGTTCCACAGCACTAGTTTAACATTCTGCAACTTAGCTACATAATATATTCTAGATTCCTCCCGATAAAACCTCAGCTTCTACCGATTAACTCAATTTCGGCTTAAAATGGTAAACTATCGAAAACCCCAAATCATCCAAACAACCATATGCAACAAACCTATCTCACCATCAACAATTCAGAATATCAACACATAATCAAACATGATCATCAATCTACAATGGGATTGGGGAAAATCCCTCTACCTAGAATTCATGCAACGTACCGATTTCGACCCGTTTCTTCCCCCCTTACCTCGATAACTCGATCAAGTTGCTGAAGAATCCGAAGAATGATAATATTGGTTTCTCCTCTTCCTCCTCCTTGATTCTTCTCTTCAATTTCACTCTTCCACTTGACCTTGTTCTTCTTCTTCCTTTTTCTATCATGTTTCTCTTCTTCCTTTCTTTCCAACTCACAAAAATACCCCTTCCTATTTTCTTATTCCCTTATTAATAATAATAATAATATTAATAATAATAATATTACCATTATCTATTAAATTATTATCACTAATAATTATATTATTATTATCAAAGTCCAAAGTTTAGTAACTAATCTCCAACCTAAGGGCACTAACTATCGCACTCAACCACACCCCCACAAAAGGCACACTGAAAAAAAAAAATAACACTGAAAAAGACTAGATAATTAAAATGGGTGTTACATATATCGCCACGCCAAGTCCAGAGTCAGTCTCACAATCTATCAGCTTCGTCGTCAGTCTCACACCATATCAACTCCACAACGAGTCCTACTTTGCGCCGCTGCACCAACTTTGTCTTCAACACCATTGTGCCAACTCCATTGCAAACCTCCCTTCACGACTATGTCTTCTTCGTTGACTACCAATCTAATTAAGTTAATCAAAGCCTTGCTTCAACAATTATAATTTACAATCACAAACAAAGCCTTGTTACTTTGAACCACTTACACCCCTAAAAGAAGGGTATTAAACCAAATTAGAGGTAACCCCTAAGAGTTGGCTTAATGATGGAGGTTTGGGTCTTGAGAGTATGCTCTTTCTCTTAAGGTCTCAAGTTCGAATCCTATTAAGTGCAATCAATCCTTATGTTAAGTCAGTTCATACAAAATTTTACTCTGACTTTAAATGAGACATCTGCTAATAAACAATAGAATTAATCATCTTGGATTAATCAGTCGCAAGACCGAATACCAAGATTTAAAAAAAAACACCAATTTATAAAAAAATACCAAATTAAAAGAATTAAATGAGTATCCATGTAACATACCCAAAACGGATTTTACTCAAGAAGGTACCCTAGATGGGAAGGGAACACCAAAATTTACCCATCTCAATCAACTGGCCATGTTGTCCATAAGGTAACAACACTATTATTTTTTTTCAAAATTAAACAAATGTTAGTGGAAATAATCAAGGTACGAGTAGGGTCCCACATTTGTAACCAAGCAAATATGAGCAGAAGACGACAAAAAAATGAAATAAATATTGTTGGATCCAAATGATATACCTTACGAGGATCTTAGTCAGCATAGATATTTCATACATTGCGTTGGATAAGAACAACAATATGCCACCAACAGTATTCAATATTCATAATATAATATATATTATAATCGAACACGCCGTTAATCTCTCTTCATAACAATCAATCATCAACCACTTCTTCACCGATTATGTGAACTTTCCATTCACGTGATTCCTTTTGGAACATCTTGATCGATTATGTGAGCTTTCGCTTTCTCTCATCAAATTGGTCACAATTTTGCAGGTAATTTCAATTGGGGATCTCAAATTTTGTTCTTGTTACGTGTTTTTTCGAATTATGCATCTCAATGCTTTTTGTTGAAAGAATAACTTCGAATCATATATTGCTGTTGTATTATTTCAGGAGGTAACGTTATAGAATTTGAGTGATTTTTCCTCTCAATTTTATCAGTGTTATCTTAATTGAAATTTTTTTTTTTATTAAATATATCTTTTTTATGTCATTGTACAAGTATAAATTAATCAAACAGTTAATTTTACCAAACACTACAAATTCAATCAATTAGCTTATTTGCTATCGGGCATCAGCTAGCTTATTTGCTGATCCCTCCGTCTCGATTTGAATTTCGAATTGGATTCCATAATTTTATTATTAGTATATATTGGTTGGTTGAGTATTGATTCATATTAATTATTACTCACAAGACAACCCTGTTTTGATTTGTTAGATTAATTAAAGATGGTGGAGAAGTTTCTGACTGTGCCACCATTTGAGTGTGCGTGGCATGAGGATTTAAAATTCCAGGAAGCAGGTAGAGGATGCGTGGCTTTCGATGCATTTGCCTGCAACGATGTCACGTTGGTTTTTAGGGAGAATGTAGGAAGCCAAGGGTACCACTACAAAAGAGATAGCAGTCCTCATTACACAATCATATTGGGGAGTCATAGGAATCGGCGTCTCAGAATTGAGGTAAATGGTAAAACTGTTGTTGACGAGGCAGGGGTTGGTCTCTGTTGTTCAAACTCATTTCAAAGTTATTGGATCAGTATCTACGATGGCTTCATCAGCATAGGTAATGGGAAATATCCTTTCCAGGATGTTGTTTTCCAGTGGTCTGATTCTCATCCTAATTGCAATGTTCAGTATATTGGCCTCAGTAGTTGGGATAAACATGTTAAGTACAGAAATGTTAATGTGCTATCATTAACACACTCTCTCATGCCGTTATCCAAGCGTATGCTTTTCGGTGATTATCAAATTGAGGAAGATGGTGTTGCTGCTGCTTACAAACAGTTGCGTATGGATTATGACAAATGGGGTCTCAACAATTTTCTCGAGAGTTGGGACTTGTCTGATATGATATTCATTGTTGGTCCAGAGGAAAGACCTGTTCCCGCTCACAAGCCGATTTTAGCTGCTTCTGGAAACTTCAATTTCTGCTCCTCGTTTGTCATCACAATGCCCACCGTTTCTTATCCACTTCTCCATGCACTGCTTCACTACATCTACACTGGCTGGACCCAGGTACCACTTTTTCGTATTGTTCAAGATGGATATGTTATCGACCCAATCCAATCATATTGCATTCCCACACTCTATTTATGATAAGTTTGTCTACATGATTTTTATTTGATCTGATGTGCTGTTGTGTCTTTCTATACTGTAGATTCCACATGAACAACTTGATTTTTTGAGAGCTTTAAGTCTACATTTTCAAGTGATGCCACTGGTGAAGCAATGTGAAGAGGTTCTGGAACGCTTTAAGGTAGATAACAAGTTGTTTGACACGGGTAAAAATGTGGAGTTAACGTATCCATGTATTGGACCTCATCGTTCAACATTACCCTCACTTCCTGTCAGCGTTCAGCGACTGGGGCAGTTAAAACTATCGGGGCAGTACAGCGATGTAGATATCTATATTGAGAGTTATGGTTTTGTTGCACGAGTACACAGAATTGTTCTCAGCTTATGGAGTATCCCCTTTGCCAAGGTGACCTGTATTCTCTATCTATGATATGATCATTTGTGATTCGTAACAGGAAGATTTATGCACCTAAACATCAACCTTTTCATTTTATAGAGGAAATATTAGCTTCAGTGAACTATCAATTAAGCATGCTGTTATTTTTGACAGATGTTTACAAATGGAATGAGTGAAAGCATGTCATCAGATGTTACTTTACGCGATGTGCCGCCAGAAGCTTTCAAGGCTATGCTTGACTTTTTATATGATGGGCAATTGAATGAGAAAGTTATTGATTCTGGTTCTTTGTTGCTCCAACTCCTCCTATTGGCTGATCGGTTCGGAGTGACATTTCTTCACCAAGAATGCTGCAAAATGCTTTTAGAAGGCCTCTCACAGGTAGTTGGGTAAATTTCGCTCACAACAGTAACTAGTACTTACTAGGAAGATAGAATCATTTATCCTGTGAATGCCACTTTGATTAAGTGATTGGTGAAGAGAGTTGCGGTTTTGGACTTGTGAGAACAAAAGAAGAGAAGAGAACCATTTTACAATAATCAATTATAAGATATTGATACTTCTTGTCTACACGTCATATGCAGGGATGAAGTTCCTCTTTTGGGTGAAGGTCATACATACAACAGAGTTTTTCTATTATACAAACAAATTAAGTGGAGGAGGAAGAAGACAATTTTGGCATCTTATAATGATGTAGCTTTTGAAGCTAACTATTGAACTTTGTTGCAGGACTCTGTATGTCCACTCCTCCATGTGGTTTCTTCAATCCCATCATGTACACTTGTTAAAGAAACACTGCAGAGGAGAATCTCCATGAACTTTGACTATTTTATCAGTGCCAGCACTGACTTTGTTTTGTTAGATGATACAACTTTCTTCAACATCATTAAGGTGTGTTTCGTATAAAGTTGCTCCATTTGTTGAATTTGATGTTAAATCCAAGGAATTTAATTGAATGACACTCAATATCTTCTATAGAGATCTGCTTTTTCCTATGCTTACATGTAAATCAGAAAAGTTTTTTTCGGTAGAAAGGCATAAAGAATAAAGGAATTGGGGTTTTACTTATATGGATATGCCATCAAAGTTGGAACAGTACTTTGGTATATTCCTGCATATGCAATTTCTCAAACCTATATTTGAACGTTGCAGCATCCAGATCTGACGGTAACGTCTGAAGAGAAAGTTCTTAATTCAATCCTAATGTTTGGCATGAATGCAAAAGAGTTATTTGGATGGGAAGTGGTGGATCAGTTAATAATAAATTCAAAACCTGAACTCCTCTTTGGGGAGAGGCTTCAGTTAGTTTATGACATGCTGTCATTTGTTCGATTTCCGCTACTACAACATTCCTTACTTGACAAGGTTCGCCTGCTCTACATTCTGACACTTATTGCCAGTTTTACAGGAACAAGGTTTCGTTACATTCTTATTCTAATTATGCCATGTAATTACCGTGCAGTTGCAGAATAGCAACATTGTCAGACATATTCCTGTGCTACAAAGTTTCGTAAGTTTGCTGTCTTATTCCAATTAATACTTTCTGTCTTTTTCCAATTGATTCAGCTTGTATATTTTGTGCGGTTTTGTAAATGTTATCTTTGATTAATTGTTATGTTGTTTATATTCTTACAGGTTCACGAGGCAATAAATTTTGTTGAACATGGGCTGGGAAGACCAGAAAATGAAACTAAGTAAGTTCTTCATCATAGTTTGTCTCCTCAGATTCTTCATTGGGCATATTATCATGCTTTGCCCTTTGAGCCAATTTTCAAAATGTAGGTTATAACCTCTCTGGTGGATAGCAAAAGCCGTCTCAAGTTTTTGGAGGCACTGTGTAGATTAGTAGTAGATTAATCATGACAAAACAAATAGAGGCCCTATTTAACAACTGTTTAAACTTGGCAAACATTTTATGAGGCCTTATCTTGCCGGTTTTGTAGGGATGAATTAGGATTTTATCACCGACAATAATTGGTATCAGGATACAAGAAAGGAATATTGGAAATGTAGAAATATATCACAAGTCACACATTAGTTACCTAGCTGCTTAAGTTTCTTAAAATAAGTTTGGAGTTCAATTCAGAATTGGATTACTTGGCTACCATGTTAGGCCTATTTCAAGTTCAATTCAAGTCATATATATTGTCTTTATGCCTTTTGTTCTCGGTGTATGTTTAGAAATTACTATAATCTCCATTCTCAGCCCGCCCCCGAAAATAAAACTAACAAGAGTTCACTTTCTTTGGTTGCAGTGCTAGATTCCAACATAGACAGTCTAGTTACAGGGAGCTCCAGTATATTTGTGATGGAGATGACCATGGAGTTCTGTACTTTGCAGGCACGTCATATGGTGAACACCAGTGGGTTAATCCTCTTTTGGCAGAGGTAGGTCATGCCCTATGTTTTTCGCATTCAGTTTGTAGGAATTCTTATTGCCAGTGCTGGTCATTGAACTGTTTATACATTCTCTTCTCAAAAATAAAAAATTGTGGCAGCCAAAGAAAATTACCATCACAGCCAGCAGTCCCCACTCAAGATACACGGATCCCAAGGTTTTGGTCTCGAGAACTTACCAGGTACGCTAAATTGATCTACCGTCGATTGTTATTGAACTATTAATTTCTTGGATGGAAACTAATATTTCATTTGGCTATGCTAGGGAACATGTTTTGCTGGGCCTCGTTTGGAAAATGGACATAACTGTTCCTGGTGGATGGTTGATCTTGGACAAGATCGTCAGGTAGTACATAACATGCTCTTTAAGCAAGCTATTTATCGTATATTTAGTTTAAGAAAAACATCAAAATTACCTGTCTGCAAAATAAAACTATTAACTCGACGATTTATTGCCATTTGACAAATGAAGTATTGAAAGTAGAATTGCAATTCAACGAGTAGATCATGTTTGTTAGATCGAAATCAAACATCTGATTTCTCTCTTCATATTTCAGCTTATGTGCAACTACTATACCATGAGGCAGGATGGCTCCAAGGCCTTTCCGAGATATTGGAATATTCAGGTACACAATCTCTATTGTGAATATAGTCGACTCTATTTAGTGGGATAAGATAATAAGTGTCTTATGAACTCAACTCAGGGTTCGGCAGACGGAAAGAGCTGGCGGGACTTGAGGGTCCATGAAAATGATAGGACAACATGCAAACCTGGTCAGTTTGTATCTTGGCCTATAGTTGCTCCCAATGCTTTGCTCCCCTTTAGGTATTTCCGGGTTGTTCTCACAGGACCCACAACTGATACTACTAATCCTTGGAACTTCTGTATTTGTTACTTGGAACTTTATGGTTACTTGCTCTAGAAGCTTTTGGTTTGGCTCTCATAGAAAAGATAGGCACTCCTGTTTACTATACATGCATGCTTTTTTTATTTATATGTCTAGCTCCCTTATGCAAGTTTCCTTTATTTGATTTGAATAATGTAATAATGTATAAATCCATATAGTTTTACTAAAGAATAATTGAAGTGCAAAATTTTATGTTTAATTAGGTTACTTTGTCAGTGACTTTTAACATGTATACTTTTTAAAGTTTTTAAATATAAAAAATAAATAAAAATGATTTTTTTTTTGGCTCTCATTGATTTGGTTTGATTTGTTACCCATATTTAAATATTTGATTTTTTAATTAAGTAAAGTTTTAGTAAGGAAATTAAATTGAATTAATTAGATTTTTAATTGTTTAAATTTATTTTACTAATGTAAATAAAGACCTTTCAGGAGAAAAAGAAAAGGGGGCAAAATTGGTGAAGCAAGAAACTAATGAAATAAGAATTTAGAAACTTGATATATATATTTTTTTCTAAAAGAAAAAATATCGATTTCCTAGATGCAATCCATAATTTTCTACTTTGCAGATTTTTAATGTCTTTCTCAAAATGTAAGGATCCTAATAATACTAGTAAAATAGGTTTAGACAATTAAAAACTTGATTTTATTTTTTATTGAAATTTTTCTATATAAAATTAAAATAAACTATTCAAGCATGTTAATGGATAAATCAAACAAGGAGTCAAACAAACTAAATATATTTGGCATAATCACAAAAAATTTTAATTTAATTTAATATTTCGCCTTATTCCATTAACTATAACAAAAAGTTATATTTTAGTTTTTTTAAAATACTTCTAATAATTGAGTTAATCATTTTCGTCAATTTTTACCGTTAAATTATGATGATATGGTTTTACAGCACTAAAATTATATTTATATTGTTGACTCAATATATGTATTAAAAAATTGATAGATTATTTAAGTTAGATGGTGGGGTTAAAATCCTCCGCAAATAATTAATAGTGTGTAAAAAAATTATAACAACTATTCTAGTAAGAAACATAAAATATTTTATGGTTGAATAATGATTCAACAAAATTGATTAATCAACATCAATGTTAATAATTTGAGATAGAATAACTTAGATTACATAATAAAATCAAATTTTTTCTTAAAAATACATCAAATACATATTCAATATTTTTTTCTATGAGAGCAATTAAAAAATCTAAATCTTTTAAAAGTATATTCATGTTCATATAAATAGCATCAATTCTCATAGTAAATGTTTCTTCCTATTCTTAATAATTTCTTGTAAAAAACACAAACCATTTGATAAAGATTCAAAACTTGACGGTCTAGTTCCAAAACGTACATTAACAATCTAGTATCAACAATAAATTACCATTGCAGTCTTTGCGTCTTTGTAGAGAATCATAATGGACGATGTAATTAATAAAATGAAAGTTATCTAGAAAGATAAAGGAATAAAATGAAGTGAATTTCTTAATGCATCTTATATGTTATTTATGCACTACGCAAAAATACTAAAATTTTACTCAGATTCAAGAGATGCATTTTCGAACGCATCTAATATACTTTCAACGTAGGTCATTTTGAGTGACAACCGATTAGTTGAGTTTTTAAATACCGGAGATACGTCTCTGGTATATTTCTGTAGATGAATTTCTGTAACGTATACACAGCAGTAGCAGAGACAGAAACCAAAAACTTATAATTTGACAAAATACAATTAATATTCATAAGATATAATAAGCATTACATAGATGATTTCAACATAAAATGTAACATTACACTTCAATATCCTGGTGGGTGCTTCAATATCTTCACAATATCTTCGATAAATCTTAAAATTGCTGGTTCCAACTCGAGCGGAACTTTTGTTTTAAAACGAAAATATGTATCCCACGTAACCCTTACATCTGCATCCGTCTTGAGCTCAAAGTTGTTGAACTCAGTCTTTCCGCAATTGTCAATCAATGGTGAATGGTATTCGAGTTTTACAATTCTTTGATTGTCTCCGTAAGGTAGAAGATTATGGATTTCGTATTTAATATTTGCAGGAGACGTGTACTCATTGAGCTTTGTTTTGCCTGAGTGTCGCGCTGGAGAAGAAAGCATTTGCGACAATACCAGATGATGTTTATTTGTAATATTTGAGACATTTTCAGTTTGTGTGAAATAAAAAACAAGAGCACCTTAATTTATAAAAGTTGTAGACAAATGTGAACCATTCAAAATCTGGCATGCTGATTCAGGAGATATTTCTCCGGCTCTGCCCGGAGATGCATCTCTGGAAACTCTCTTGAACAGATAAAAATCAGAACCTTTGAAAACATAAACTTTTTTTTACAAATGAACAAATGTTATGGGAAAGATTAAAAATGTATTAAAATATTAAGACAGAATATGAAAAAATGAATATATTAAACTTCATTAATATTGAGACGCAATTACATACACTTATTTGTCCGGCTAAATAGAAAATTAAAACGAATCGAAACATTTATCGCCGACTAAATTTATGGATGGTACCCCCTTTGACTTTTGCGCATTTGATTTTTTTTTCAATATTGCTCAATTTCTCGAACTCTTGCATCGTTTCTATAAAATGGTCCGACCAAGTCTCGACTTTTGTTGTTGAATGAGTCGTCCACTCGGGTGATGTAAGTGGTATAGGGCATTCCTGTTTCAAATAAACTTGAACAAAATGTCATGATTTTGAAAACCATCCAATACACATAATATGATCTTTTAGATTTTGAGGTGGGGAGGTGATCGGGAAAATAGCAAGTGTACTATTTTTACCAATTGTAGTAATAAGGGAAAAATCCCAAGTATCGATCTCGAGGACTGCGTAGTAATTAACGGAATTTTTAGGATTCAAATGAACAAAAGGTATAGCGGTTTGTTTGGTAGCAGAGTAATATAACAAGTAAATAAGGACTTATGAATCAATCTAAGAACAGTGTTAGGGGAGTGGAGACGATGCGAGTAAAGACCCTGTATGATTATTCTGCTATACTAGTTATTAACCTTAATTTATCAGTTGGCCACTTTAGTTGTCTTAATTCCTTAATAAAAATCCTTTGATGATTTTCCTGTACACTAATTCCTCAGTGTCCATGAAAAGCATCAAGCAATAGTTCCGACCATAAAATACGTGATACGGGATATCCTCATTCCTAAGCAATATCGATCGTGATACTATTTTGCAAAAGTGTTAGGTTGACTTTCCAGACTAAAGCCTAAGCACGATTCGAATTCTACTTTCCAATATGAATACGATTAAGATTAATGCAAAATAAAATATATAAAGGTAATAACATAGTTCTCATAGAATCATTAAACAAAAGTCATTACATCGCACTTAGGACCACCCCCTAACAACTTGGGGTTTAGCTGCTCATGTTCTTGGTAAACATAAAAGCAATTAGAAATGAAAAGGAGAAGATCATTACAATGCAAGTTGAAATCCTTGGATCATCAATTGCTTCCGCTTTTGATCGATCCTCTGTTTCCAGCCGAACTCTCCTCTCAGTTGTCAATCCTAATATCAGTTCAAAAGTGTCCCCTACTTTCTAAAATGTGCCTCTTATATCTAAATTTAAATTACATCGCGAAATGTCTCAAATGCCCTTCGAAATAGGTCTGACAGCAAAAATCAGAAAACAGAAAAATTTCACTTTCAGTGGCCCTGACACGGGCCGTGTTGTGCAACACGGGTGGCCGTGTCAGGCTGCTGACTTCTTCAGGGCGTGTCTCATCTTCAAGGGCTGCAACACGGGCCGTGTTGCATGACACGGGCACCCGTGTTGTAAGTCTGAGTCTTCTTTTCTTCTGCTTTGGTCTACCCGTGTCTGCCAACCGTGTCCTCCATGACACGGGCCGTGTTGTACAACACGGGTACCCGTGTTGTAGCTCTGACTTCCCTTTTCCGATTTTTCTTTGCCTCCGAATGCGGTGCGATTGTCGTGCTATCCATTCCTGCCAAAAACACACTAAAAGAAACCAAATCAAACGCACCAGCGGCAAAAGTAATATAAACTTAAAAATAAGACTCGAAGACACACAACTACGAGTAATGCAGATAATAACAACTAAAGCTTCGAAAAACAGATAAAAACATTGTGAAATTAACCACAAACAGCGTTTGAAAACACAATTGAAATCCACCGATCAAACTCCCCCGAACTTGAACTTTTGCTTGTCCTCAAGCAAAAAGCTCACCAAACCGAACTTAATATCTTTTTTCATAACGGAACCGTCCATAGAATTGTGAGTTACGGTGATAATACTCATACTTGAACTTATCATTCCAAGTCCCCTAGGATTAATCTCGGCTTTTCCCTCAAAACAGGTAACATGCAAACACTAGACTGCGGTAAACCACAGACCTCAGTCTCCCTATGGGTAACCTCTCCGACTATGCTTTGTACTTAAGTCTTCTTTTTCGATTTTCCTCCCTTTCATTCGGACAATCACTATACGGCTTTTATGATTTTCCTCGTGTGCACAAGATTTATCAATGACATTTTTTCTTTTTCTGGCACTGTTATTCTTTTTGAATGGCTTTCAGGTTCGACCGGCGTTGGGCTGAATAACCGGGTGAGGGTTACCCAACTTAGAAGGATTAGTCGCCTAATTGCCCCTTTTTGTTGGTTTTTTTTTCCTGTGCCTTAGCTCAATATTTTTCATTACCCTTGCACACACGATTATTTTTGATGAAACCTGATTGTCAAAATAAACTACTCAGGGGTACTTCTCATATCAAAGCACTATGGTACAAATCTACACGTCGAACTCGTTCCTATTTGGGAAACCCAGGGTGTTGGCCTTTTACCTATCTCTCAAGATTATTCCGATTTCATCCTCACGGTTCTTTTCTGAGTATTCTATATACTTTCTCATCACCTCACTCAACATCTTCACTAAACAGTTCCCCAACCAACAATGTTATTAATTTTATTAGCTCAATGTCAGGGGGGTCTTCCTGTGGATCGCTATCATGTTCTCAAACTAACACTGGAAATTAAATAAACAAATAACTAAAACAGAATTGAAAACACACAAATAACATAAAAACACAAATAAAATAAAAAACACAAATAAAATACCCCCACACTAGAATTCAACAGTGTCCTCACTGTTGGAACACTAGTAGCAGAGGACTCACAGAGTTCATGGTTGCGGAGGTTGGTCGCGCAACATCATCTGCCGCATCCATTCATGCATCTCACCGATCAACCTGCCTTGTCGGATTTGTTCGTTCCCTTGTCTTGTCTGCTCCTCGCCTTGCCTCGTCTGCTCACTTCGGAGATGACACATCTCATTCTCCATCCAATCCCATTCTTTTTTAGATAAGCTCCAAGAGCCTGAGCCGGATTCCTGATGGGGTGAGACTCGAGTAGGCGGTATAGGCGCTTCTTCTACCTGATCGCCTTTATCCTCAAAGAATTCTGCACCTGTACCATCATAAAATTGGTCTTCTTCATCCTGCATGGGGCTCTCATATAGCCAGTTATTCACATTTTGAATACTAATAAAGTCAGGGGCAGGTAAAGCAAGGAGATGACTGTTTCGGCTTACCAAGGAGTAGTAATTATCAAAGACTCGAATCATACCTTGGGCAGTCAGTATGGCAAGATCTATTTTTGTCTTACCTGCAACAGTGGGTTCCTCTCTCAAGAGAGCACCGTGGCCAAAGTGATTTGCGATTTGAGTAATCATACCGCCTACACTTATTTCGCCTGAAGGTGCATTTGCAACCCTCTTCAGGTGATCAGCTGCAAAGGCCGCTACATTAATGAGTTCTTGATTTGCCATGCCGTACATGAAGTACAACTCCCTCTGAGTCGCCACTCCTGTGCTGTCACCCCTGCCGAACAGTGTATATGCCAATCCCTTTTGAGCGTACCTGAAACAAGGGTTATGGATACACGAGGCTTTTGCCGCTTTCGCGACATAATCAGTTATGCCTGTAATAGCCTTCTAGAAGTCCCCTGCACTAAAATTTCCCGGAGGGGCTCCGGGTCCAAAATTGGGAAGCTTCAGAATATCTCCCAATTCGGCTATGGTCAGGCTATGGTCAGTATCAAATAACCTAAACCTCAGTGTACCATAATATTCCTCCTCCACACCTGTCCACCTGTGCTTCAACTGAAATTCTAACGTACTCAAGAATTCAACAGTTATGCGCTCATAAGTCGGCGCTTCCAATTGCATAAATTCTAGCATACCCAGAGTGTGAAACATCCTATGGACCTCTACTCTCAGCCCTAGATTATCAAGCATAGTGTTACAGATATACCTTGTGGGCGCGAGCTTACGCTTGATGATGTTAGAGTACTTCTTCTGATGATCCGGGTCTTCAAAGAGTATGCCGTGAGGATTCGCCATCCGGTGTGCTCTCTTTCTGGGGCGCGAAGTTTCCGCCACTGCTTTTCCTGTGTCTCTACGAGGAGGCATTCTTAACCTGCAAAACACAAACAACACAGATGGTTCGAAAAATTTCGAAATCACTGTTAGTGAAAAACGCCACTGTAGAATTAAGCACAATGATGAGTAGAATGTTTTTTGTTAAGGACGGAAGTGTTTCTGATGAGTGGGTGAGGTAGATAATGAAGCTTTTGTGGAGAGAGGGTTATGGAGGTTAAGGGTTTTGTGAGGGAGAAGAAGGAGGAAGATGAAAAATGATATGAAATGTGTGGTTGGTAATGATAAGTGGGGGTTAAAATGGTGGGCCACACGGGGTAAAAAAATTAAAATTCAGAGCGCGCCTTGCAACACGGGCCGTGTTGTACAACACGGGCACCCGTGTTGCTCCTCCTGTAATATATTTTTTTTCAAGGCCACGCACCTGCAACACGGGCCGTGTTGCACAACACGGGCACCCGTGTTGCTCCACTGACTCCACATTTTTCCCAAATTTTTCATCTCTGTCATGCTAGGCCTGACACGGCCCGTGTTGTGTAACACGGCCACCCGTGTCAGGGTGCTGTTTTTCAACTTTTTCCTCTCCTCTGGTCTCCGACATTCTTCTTTCACTGATGAACTGCGAGTTGATCAAAACCTGTTAAAACAAAAACAAAATGAAAGCGTGAATGTGAAATACGTGGGTTGCCTCCCACGAAGCGCTTCGTTTTACGTCGCCTGGCTCGACGGTCCGTCATCGTATCATGTGAGATGAATGACATCGTTTCGATCTTTCTGCTGTCCCTCGTAGTAAGGTTTCAGACGCTGACCATTTACTTTAAAAATGTCTCCATTTGCTGGATTTTTCAGCTCGACTGCTCCGTGCGGAAACGTCTTATGTACTACAAATGGTCCCGACCATTTTGATTTAAGCTTTCCCGGAAAGAGTTTCAGTCGGGAGTTGTACAACAGTACTAATTGTCCTTCCCGAAACTCTTTCTTCTGAATACGTCGATCATGCCATTTCTTTGCTTGATCTTTGTACATTTTTGCATTCTCATATGCCCGGTTCCTGAATTCCTCTAGCTCATGGAGTTGGAGGGTTCTAGACTCTCCTGCTCTGGTGAGGTCTAGGTTAAGGACTTTTGATGCCCATAATGCCTTATGTTCTAACTCTAGAGGCATATGGCAAGCTTTACCATAGACCAGTTGGTAAGGTGACATACCAATGGGTGTTTTGTATGCAGTGCGATACGCCTATAGAGCGTCGTCCAGCTTTACTGCCCAGTCCTTACGGGATGCACACACTGTTTTCTCCAATATCTGTTTGAGTTGTCGATTTGACACCTCGGCTTGCCCGTTGGTTTGAGGATGGTACAGAGTAGATATTTTGTGCTTCACATTATACTTAAGGAGTAACTTTTCCATGAGATGGTTTAGGAAGTGAGTTCCTTCATCACTTATAAGGGCCCTTGGTACTCCAAACCGCGAAAATATGTTCTCCTTCAGAAACCTGACCACTACTTTAGCATCATTTGTTGGTAGTGCCACTGCTTCTACCCATTTCGAAACATAGTCAACTGCTACCAGTATATAGTGTTTTCCAAATGATGGTGGGAATGGTCCCATAAAATCAATCCCCCAAACATCAAACAACTCTACTTCTAACATGGAATTCTGCGGCATCTGGTTTCTTTTCGAGATATTTCCAGTCTGTTGACATCTGTCGCATTCCTTAACTACGTTTTGGGCATCCTTGAACAAAGACGGCCAATACAACCCCGATTGGAGGACCTTTGTTGCGGTGCGGTCGCCACTGAAATGCCCTCCATAATCTGAATTATGACATGCTTCGAGCACCTTCCTTTGCGCGTTTTCCGGAACGCATCGTCTGATCAATCCATCCACCCCTTTCTTGTAAAGAAATGGGTCATCCCATAAGTAGAACCTGCAGTCATGAACAAACTTTTTCCATTTGTTAGAATCAAAATCGTCGGGTATGAGACCCCTGACTAAATAGTTGGCGTAATCCGCAAACCAAGGAACACCATGAATAACTAGGATGTGTTCATCAGCAAAATCATCCTTTATCGGGCGCTTTTCCTCGTTTTCTTCAATCAGTGACATTCGCGAGAGGTGATCAGCTACAGTATTTTCACATCCTCTCTTATCCCGAATCTCCACATCGAATTCTTGGAGAAGAAGGATCCATCTCAGCAGCCTGGGCTTTGACTCCTGTTTAGCAAAAAGATATTTGACGCAGCATGGTCAGTATAAACAATCACTTTAGAACCCAACAAATATTGCCTAAATTTGTCAAAGGCAGACACCACCGCTAGCAACTCCTTCTCGGTAGTTGCGTAATTCATCTGTGCCGGGTTCAAAACGTGACTCGCATAGTAAATAACATGCAAAAGCTTCTCTTTCCGCTGCCCCAATACAACCCCTACTGCGATGTCACTGGCGTCACACATGATCTCAAACGGCGGCGACCAGTCTGGGGCTATCACAATTGGTGCTGACACTAACTTATTTTTCAGGTTCTCGAATGCTTCAGCACATTCCTTATTGAACACAAACGTCGTGTCCTTGACTAACAAGGACGTCAACGGTTTAGCTATCTTTGAGAAGTCTCTTATGAACCTGCGGTAGAACCCTGCGTGACCCAAGAAGCTTCGGATACCTTTCTCGTTCACGGGTGGTGGTAACTTGGATATTACTTCCATTTTTGCTTGATCGACTTCGATCCCTTTGTGTGAGATTTTGTGACCAAGGACAATGCCCTCTCTTACCATGAAATGACATTTTTCCCAATTTAGGATCAAGTTACTTTCCTGACATCTCTGCAAAACAAGTGACAGGTTAGTTAAACAATTATCAAATGATGACCCAAAAACCGAAAAATCATCCATGAAGACTTCCATATGTTTCTCAAGCATATCCGCAAAAATAGAGGTCATGCATCTTTGAAATGTGGCTGGGGCATTACATAGCCCGAATGGCATCCTCCTATAAGCAAAAACTCCGTACGGGCATGTGAAAGCTGTCTTCTCTTGATCCTCTGGCGCAACCGCGATTTGGTTGTATCCGGAGTATCCATCTAGAAAGCAATAGTAATCGTGACCAGCCAATCTTTCTAACATCTGATCAATAAAGGGCAACGGAAAGTGATCTTTTCTGGTGGCTAAATTAAGTCTCCTATAATCAATGCATACCCTCCAACCAGTGACTGTACGCGTAGGAATCAACTCATTCTTGTCATTAGTCACCACAGTTGTACCTCCTTTCTTGGGCACCACGTGAACAGGGCTCGCCCATGAACTGTCTGATATAGGATAGATAAGTCCAGCATCCAATAATTTCACCACTTCCTTTCTTATGACTTCCTTCATAACGGGGTTCAGTCTTTGCTGGGGCTGCACAACCGGTTTATGGTCCTTCTCCATAAGGATTTTGTGCATGTAAACTGTAGGACTTATACCCTTTAAGTCTTCGATTTTCCAACCAATAGCACTCTTAAATTTTTTAAGAACCCCAATCAGTTGTTTCTCTTGGACACTTTTCAAACTAGAGCTGATAATGGCGGGACACTTTTCCTCGGTGTCTAGAAAAATATATTTGAGATTTTCCGGCAGTTGTTTCAATTCCGAACCTTTAGGCTTTTCGTCATTACCCTCCAGCGCTATAGGTTGTCGTAAGTCCTCCCATCGGTTTGGTCGGGATCCCCTTTGGAATGGTCGAGTGTCCAACATTTAGACTACCTCTCTGTCATTCTCATCTACTTCTTTGTCTTCCTTAAAGATTGACATGCTTAGCACTCTCTCCAGGGGTAGTTGGGTCACACTCTCCAAATGTTCGCTCTCTACGACTTGTTCTAGCACTTGTATGTTGCTACTGGTGCCACGATCCTGTTTATGCTTCATGGTATTACTAACATCAATTTTTAACTCCTCGTCATATACTTTCAAGGTCAGGGTGCCGCCTTCCATATCTATCATGACTCTCCCGGTTTCCAAGAATGGTCGGCCCAAAATTAACGGCATTTCTTCATCTTCCGGCATCTCTAGGATCACAAAATCAACCGGAAACACAAATTTATCTACCTTAACTAGTACATCTTGAACCACTCCATATGGCCGCTTAACTGAATGATCAGCAAACTGGAGGGTCATCCGAGTGTCTTGAACCGCACCGATATCCAACTTTTTGTAGATGGACAAGGGCATGAGGCTAATACTTGCTCCCAAATCAATTAAAGCTCTGTTGAATGACCTATCGCCAATAGTGCATGGGATAGTAACAGCTCCATTGTCTTTCTTCTTGACCGGAATCTTCAGACCCTGCAAAATCGCATTACAAGTTTCCGTTAGAATAACAGGTTCAGACTCACTAGTCCGCTTCTTAGCAATGATGTCCTTCATGAATTTTGCATAGGTGGGCATTTGTTCTAGTGCCTCCAACAACGGAATGTTCAGCTCCAACTTTTTAAACAGCTCCAGGAACTTCTCGAAATTCTTCTCTTGCTGTCCTTTCTTTTTATTTCTTGAGGGGTATGGCAGCTTGATCACCGGTTTCGGTTCTACCAATTTTTCTTTAGTTACCGGTACCGGTGTCACCACTTCTTCCTCAATTATTTCATTCTCTTTAATTTCCAGCTCCACTTCAATCATCTGATCATTTAGTTCTGTTTCCTCTTCTCCTACTTCCTTGGCTTTTCCACTTCTTGTTACTACCGCCTTAATTTGGTGGTGATCCTTCGGATTTGGTACTGTGGCACTTGGAAGTGTACCCGGCGCTTGTGAACTTGCTAGCTGTTGGGCAACTTGACTCATTTGTACTTCAAGATTCTTTATGGATGCTCCAGCATTCCTGAAGTTACTCCTTGTCTCTTCTTGAAATTGAGAACTTTGGGCGGCCATTTTCTCAATGGCCACTTCCCAATCAGCTTTTCGAGGCGCTTGTGGTTGATATTGAGGTTGGTACGGTGTCTGCTGGTACTGGTGTGGCTGAGGTTGATACGATTGTTGGCCTTGAACAGGTTTTTGTACATTTCCTTGTTGATCTTTCCATGAAAAGTTTGGGTTATTTTTCCAACCAGGATTATATGTGTTGGCGTAAGGATTATTCTGCCTCAACATATTAATTTGTTCCACTTGCTCTTGAGTTGCTACACAATGCATTGTAAAGTGTGGTCCACCGCATATTTCACAAGGTGCTGCTTGAACTGGCTCAACCTGTGCCACTACCTGAGTTTCAACATTCATTTTCTTTAACCTCCTCTCTACCTCAGCGGTGATCTGATCCTCCATTTTAACAACCTGGTCTGCCAGCTTCAGATCAATCTTACCTTCCGGTTGGTTAACCGTGCGATCATACAACTCAAGGTGCTCGTTAGCGGCGATTGCTTCTATGATCCTTCTGATACCTGTGGCCGTTGAGAAGTTGGTTGAGCCACCGGCAGCAGTATCTATGAGCTGTTTCGTTTTGAGTCGTAATCCATTCACAAAGTTTTACATCTGCTCAGTGGCGTCCATGTTATGAGTAGGACATGCTGTAAGACACCTCTTAAACCGCTTATATGCATCCCCTAAAGATTCTCCTTCTTTTTGCTTGAAGTTGACAATGTCATATCTTTTTCGGATGAACACTGAGGCAGGGAAATACTCATTCAGGAACGCAGTTTCCATCTCTTGCCATGTTGTGATACTCCCAGCGGGAAGCGAGTAAAACCATTCTTCTGCATCATCAGTGAGTGTGAACGGGAACATAACTAATCTCTTGGCCTCTTCGGAATGTCCTTCTATTTTCAGCGAGGTGGTGGTTGTGAGGAATCTCTAAAGATGTTTATTTGCATCTTCGTTGATTCTTCTGGCGAACAACTTGCTCTCCAACTGACGGATGGTGGAAGGGTGTAGCTGAAAATGCGCAACATTCACCGGTTGATTCACAATGGTCATCCGGTTTGGTTGAGCATTGGCCCCTCCATAGTCTCCTAGCAGTCTTTCAGGCTGAGGTGGATTTCCAGCCATTTGAACAGTTTCAGGTGTTGTCTCTCTCTCTCTTCGGAGTCGCTCTACACAGATATAATTTCCTCTATTTCTTCCAGTCTTTTAACTTTAGCTAATCTCCGTCTTTCGTGTAATGCTCGTTCTGGTTCTGTATCAAAAGAATATTTAGCTGAGGCCTGACCTCGCATACACAATTAGACAAGCGTTAGATAATACAAGCGGATAAAATTTATGCAGTAAACAATAAAATTTTAGTCGCAGAGCAACAAAATTTCTTTTGGATTCTAAAAACAATGTTAATTTGGCAGTCCCCGGCAACGGCGCCAAAAACTTGATCGGGAAAATAGCAAGTGTACTATTTTTACCAATTGTAGTAATAAGGGAAAAATCCCAAGTATCGATCTCGAGGACTGCGTAGTAATTAACGGAATTTTTAGGATTCAAATGAACAAAAGGTCTAGCGGTTTGTTTGGTAGCAGAGTAATATAACAAGTAAATAAGGACTTATGAATCAATCTAAGAACAGTGTTAGGGGAGTGGAAACGATGCGAGTAAAGACCCTGTATGATTATTTTGCTATACTAGTTATTAACCTTAATTTATCAGTTGGCCACTTTAGTTGTCTTAATTCCTTAATGAAAACCCTTTGATGATTTTCCTGTACACTAATTCCTCAGTGTCCATGAAAAGCATCAAGCAATAGTTCCGACCATAAAATACGTGATACGGGATGTCCTCATTCCTAAGCAATATCGACCGTGATACTATTTTGCAAAAGTGTTAGGTTGACTTTCCAAACTAAAGCCTAAGCACGATTCGAATTCTACTTTCCAATATGAATACGATTAAGATTAATGCAAAATAAAATATATAAAGGTAATAACATAGTTCTCATAGAATCATTAAACAAAAGTCATTACATCGCACTTAGGACCACCCCCTAACAACTTGGGGTTTAGCTGCTCATGTTCTTGGTAAACATAAAAGCAATTAGAAATGAAAAGGAGAAGATCATTACAATGCAAGTTGAAATTCTTGGATCATCAATTGCTTCCACTTTTGATCGATCCTCTGTTTCCAGCCGAACTCTCCTCTCAGTTGTCAATCCTAATATCAGTTCAAAAGTGTCCCCTACTTTCTAAAATGTGCCTCTTATATCTAAATTTAAATTACATCGCGAAATGTCTCAAATGCCCTTCGAAATAGGTCTGACAGCAAAAATCAGAAAACAGAAAAATTTCACTTTCAGTGGCCCTGACACGGGCCGTGTTGTGCAACACGGGTGGCCGTGTCAGGCTGCTGACTTCTTCAGGGCGTGTCTCATCTTCAAGGGCTGCAACACGGGCCGTGTTGCATGACACGGGCACCCGTGTTGTAAGTCTGAGTCTTCTTTTCTTCTGCTTTGGTCTACCCGTGTCTGCCAACCGTGTCCTCCATGACACGGGCCGTGTTGTGCAACACGGGTACCCGTGTTGTAGCTCTGACTTCCCTTTTCCGACTTTTCTTTGCCTCCGAATGCAGTGCAATTGTCGTGCTATCCATTCCTGCTAAAAACACACTAAAAGAAACCAAATCAAACGCACCAGCGGTAAAAGTAATATAAACTTAAAAATAAGACTCGAAGACACACAACTACGAGTAATGCAGATAATAACAACTAAAGTTTCGAAAAACAGATAAAAACATTGCGAAATTAACCACAAACAGCGTTTGAAAACACAATTGAAATCCACCGATCAGGAGGTGTGTAGTGGAAAAAAGGTTTCCGAAAAACCGTATTGTGTAAGATCAATACAAACTCTATCACACGCACATGCTATGAGGTGACCCATTTTAGGGAAGCACATCCATTTAGTCTCTGGTGTCGGTCCACTAAGGCAAGGAATAAGAGTCTCATAAATTGCATCAAATTTTTCTTTATTTCTGTAAAGTCGTGTGAATGATTCTTTATGACTCCTCAACTCATGGATAAGCTGATGGAAGATAAATGTCAGATTATCTTTTCCTTTACTGAGTAAACTCGGAACAACTCGATAACCGTAATTACCATCACCCTCAATATTAATGACCCACTTGATGTATTTGTACATAAAAACTGACATCTCATCAATGAATGGAATCATTGGCAGAGGTGGCGAATGAGGTGGTTTGCTAATGTGAGCTCCTTTGAGAACACTTTTTTGATATTTTGGAGTTGGTGAGTCGGGAAAAACTTTGTCATCATGTTCAAAATATGAAGGAGATCGTGTCGTCGAATTTTCATTCATTGTAGGCTTGAGCTTCTTCAGAGTACCTTTTGTTTTTACCAGTTGAGAGAGTGGTTTCAAGTCGGTGGTTTTCGGATAAGCAATTTTCCTCAATTGCTCTGTGATGTGGAGTTTCATGTTATCATCAGCTTTCAAAAATCTCTCTTGTATCACTTCCCATTCGGTCAAGATAGAGATATTCGACTTACCGTCTTTCATGACACCACCATCATCAAACCAAAGTCTCTTCCAGTGAATGCAAACCTCATCCATTCTTATTGGGCTACCAAGTTTCACCTTTTTTGCAATAGCACAAACACATGGGATGTAACATCTTATTCCCCCACGCATAATTATATAATAACATCAGAGAATTTACACAATCAAATAGGATGTCACACATTCTCTTTCCAAAATATACATGCTCTGTAACACTTTATCAATTAAAAATAATAATTAACACCTTCACTTAGGGTGTCATCGCATGCTCACCTTCACTTGGGGTATCATCACAGCGGAATTTCTCATGATAAAGCATGCATTAACTAAATAATTTAAACTTCAAATGCACTCTATGTCATAATAAAACTCATAAATGAAATCTCCTCAAAACATCAAAATATCAAACATGAGAGTAAACATCAACTCTTTAACAAAAAGATTAGACAAAACCCATAAATGTTTCCTAGTGTTACATATCAGAACACGTAAACTAAAACACATAAAGAAACAGAAGAAGAAACAACCTCTCTCAATCCTTCCACTCTAAGAAGCTACTCATTTACCTGCTTATCTGTACTTCGAAGAGGAGCATAAAACACAACAACAACAAAGGGGTGAGAAATCACAAACAATAATAACAGGCATATACTGTAAGATAGGATAATAACACAACATCCTCTACACAATTTCATTCACGGTATATCTCATCATAATCTTACACTCAAAATCATCAATCAATCACAACTCAACAATTATGCATATAACTCATTATACAGTGCAACTCTATGCATATTCATGTCGTACCAACTCAACATTTGGTTCTTCATACGAACTGGGTTCTAACCTCTATGAACCATTTAGTTCTTCATATGAACTGGGTTCCAATATCTATGAACCCCGAGCCCCCTCTCTAGCTCCAAGCCCATTCTTCGAGCTTTGGACAAGCCACTACTCCCCTCTCTGAACTAGCAGACATGCCTCTTGACACAACTCTTATGATGCATGATCATATCATCAAATCAATGTGTTAAGACCCATATCTAATCCTAAAATAAATGCATTGACAACTCAAGTAATCCACTCGTTTGATTACCATACCAGAGCAATTCACATAGGCATAACATCATATAACTCAGTGCAACTCAAATATTACAATCAATCTCCTCAATTAGATCATTACTCATACATATAACAATACAATATTCATTAATAACATCTCAAAACATTTCTAACACTAATAAAGCACACACATCAATTAGTTTCATAAAGTAGATTAGTGTGTTAGCTTCCCAACGCTTTGAACATAATGTTTAGGTACCCAGATCTTCTTGGGTCCTTTGGGGTTAGTTGGTTTGTAGGTTTGTCTAAACTTCTGTTTTTCAACATAATGTTTATTCTGACTTGCCTTGGGTTTAAACACATAAGTATTCTTCTCAGAGCTTGTGTGTTTAATGTCATTTAAGTGACCAAATTTAAATTGAGAATACAGAGGTGTCTTCTTGATGAAAAGTTTGCCAACAGATTTTGGATTACTTCCAGATGAAGACTCATATCCAATACCTCTTCTGTTGTTCCCACTAACACCATAGATCATAGAAGCCATCTTGCTTCTGTCTATGCTCTTAGTAAGGAATCTCTGAAAGCTAGAGTCATATTTTTCTAAAATTTTTTCACATGACTTAGTCTCAGATTCAGATTCTTGTTGAGTTATTTCAAAGTCATTTTTGATTTTCAGATTAATTTCTTTTTGCTCAACAAGTTATGTCTTCAGAAGATCAATCTTAGATTCAAGATTGCTTTTCAGCTTCTTGTATTTGAGTTTGATATTGTTATAACTTTTAAGAACTTATGATAAAACTTTTATAAGTTCTTCTTTAGTAAGTTTAGCCATTACCTCTTCAGCATCATCATCAGATTCAGAATCTGATTCATATCCTGAGGTTCCTTCCTCCTGATCTTCTGTGCTGGCCATTAGTGCAACATTGGCACATTCTTCTTCTGATTCAGAAGATGATTCATATTCATTTGAGTCATTCCATGTTGCCATCAGAACCTTCTTCTTTTTGTTAAACTTCTTCTTGGGTTTTTCTTTTTGAAGTTTGGGGCAATCGTTCTTGTAATGCCCAGGTTCTTTGCACTCATAGCATACAACTTCTTTCTTGCCAGATCTTCTGTGCCCAGAAGATTTCTTTCTATGATCAGATATTCTGAAGTTGTTGAACTTCTTTCCTTTGTGCTTCCAGAGTCTGTTGATCCTTCTGGACATCATGGATAATTCATCTTCTTCTTCAGAAGAAGATTCTTCAGAGCTTTCTTCAATAACCTGCAAAGCTTTAGCAGATTTATTAGATTTTAAGGCAACAGATTTACCTTTTTCTTTCTTCTGAGGTTCATCTTCGTCAAGCTCAATTTCATGGCTCCTTAGTGAGCTGATGAGTTCTTCTAAAGAGATCTTGTTCAGATCTTTAGCCATCTTCAAGGCAGTCACCATTGGTTTCCATCTGGTAGGCAGACTTCTGATGATTTTCTTTACATGATCTGATGTGGAGTATCCCTTGCCCAGAACCTTTAACCCAGCTGTGAGGATCTGAAATCTGGAGAACATAGCTTCAACAGATTCAGAGTCTTCCATCTTGAAGGCCTCATACTTTTGGATCAGAGCCAGAGCTTTTGTTTCCTTGACTTGAGAGTTTCCCTCATGAGTCATCTTTAAGGATTCAAAAATATCAAAAGCAGTTTCCCTGTTTGTAATTTTTTCATACTCAGTATGAGAAATTGCATTCAATAATATTGTTCTGGCCTTGTGATGATTTCTAAAATCTTTCTTCTGAGCATCTGTCATAGATTTTCTGTCTATCTTTTTGCCATTCCCATCTGTGGGATGAACATATCCATCTATGACTAGATCCCATAGATCAACATCATATCCAAGGAAAAAACTTTCAATTATGTCTTTCCAGTAATCAAATTTCTCCCCATCAAACATAGGGGGTTTGGTGTTGATTTTGTCCCTTTCTTCATATTTATTGTTAATGTTGGATATTGTATTATCAGCCATTGTAACAAATAAATATATATCAAAGTATTTCTCTCTGGATCTTTACTGTCACTGTTAAGTGGTAGCACACACAGAACCGGAGCTCTGATGCCAACTGAAGGTGAGATAATACTTAGAAGGGGGGTTGAATAAGTATGAAAGATTAAAACTTAGAATTAAAACACAATTATTTTTATCCTGGTTCGTTGAACTCAACTACTCCAGTCCACCCTTCCTAGAGTGATTTGCCTTTCTCAAACAAGGACTTAATCCACTATTTAATCAAACAGATTACAATAGTAACACCTAAGAACAACTGTTCTTAGTCTTCTCAAGAGCTACTGATTCCAACTGAATCCTCTTAAGGAAATCCTTTACAATTAATGTAAATCTAATACAAGAGTAAGAATGCTTTTAAAAAGCTTTTATCACAACAGTGATATTTCTCTTAAGTTTAAGTACAAATAATTCTAAGAATGAATATGAAATTATGAGAGCTTGAATGTTTTAATTCTTTTTCAGCAAAACGTCTAACTGAAGAATTTGGTGGAGTCTTGCTTTTATAGGCAGCTGATCCAAGGTGAGCTGCACGTTGAGAACAGTGTCCCAAAAAGGTCTGAGCCTTTTTGTCTTCACATCAAGTGACCTTTCCTAGAAGAAGAAAGCACAGAAAAATACTTTTTGTCTGTGTTCTTGTGTCTAGCATAAATGAGGAAAGAGACGTTTGATTTACTCCAACGGATATATTCTTTGAATATTTCTTCTTCAGTTTCCAGCAAGTTCATCAGAGTCTGATTGGGTCAGAGTATTCTAATGATGATCAAAACTTTGCTGGATCAGAGTCTTCTGCAGCATGTGTGCTTTCAGCGTGTTAAATATCAGAGCATATTTGAAACAGAACTTCAGTACTGGCAGCTTTAGTACTTTTAGAATCTTCTGTAGAAACTATGTTTTGAAAAACTCTTCATACAATATTCTTCTTTGCTTCAGATGCTTCTGACTTGCTTCAGATGCTTCTGCTTGCTTCAGATTCTTCTGGAGCTTCTGCTTCAGAATCTTCTGGAGGCTACGCTCAGGATCTTCTGTAAGCAGCAATCAGAATCTTCTAATGTATGCATCTGGCGCTACAAATTCTAGCTAGTTTCTTGAATTCAATTCTGATTTGCTTCTGGAGTGTTAATTTCTTTACTATCTGCAGTAAAAACTCTCAAGCAAATTTTAGAGTATATAATTCTTAAATACAAAATTTCCTAATAGTTATCATCAAAACATAGAGATATTATTAAGAACCAATCTGTGTTCTAACAATCTCCCCCTTTTTTATGATGACAAAAAGCATCAGAAATTTTGTTTAATTGAAAATATTAGAATTATAACTCCCCCTGAGATGATGAATCTCCCCCTGAGTTAAGTACAAAAAAGGAATAGAAACTTCCCTTTTGTCTTGAGTAATCTTCAGAGTTAGATCTTGTTTGTTCTTTTAACATTTGAAGGTTAGAATGTCTTGCAGATTTAATGTTCAGAGTTTGATAATGGTCAAATGATCTGAGAGACTCAGAGTTTCTTTTATAGAATTTACTTATCAAATATTCTGAAATAGTCAGATTAAATGTTAGATAGAATAAATATGTCTGAAGTTTCATTCTGGTGAAGTTATATTAAACAGTTCAGATCTATATTTTCTCCCCCTTTTTTGTCATAAGCAAAAAGTAAAACTTTAAAAAGACAAATAAAAGGAAATAGTAAATAAGATAAATCAGTGGAGAAAAACTTTGATTCATTCAATAGATCAAGAGTACATGCATCAGAAGATATAGCAATAAAGTACATAGGCAAAACATCAGATGCAAAAACATTAGAATGAAAAAAAAATGAAAATCTAAGAGTGTTTGGACAAAAGCATCTTCAATAGATCTGTAATCTCAGAGGAGGATTGCTCTTGCTTGGACATCCACTTAGCCATAGTTTCATTCTTTTGATCTTGCTTTGACATCCATTCTGTCATATCCTCAGACTTCTTATCCTGCTTTGCCATCCAGGACTTGATCTCTGACTGGCCAGCTTCCAGAGCAGCAATCTTATCTTCAAAATCTGGATGTTCTTTCTTTATCTCAGATGAAGAAGTATGATCAGGTTCTGGAGCTTGAACAGAGTCAATTTCCATTGGTTCTGTAGAGTCTGAAGCATTGGAATTAGAAGGAGGGTCTACCAAAGTCATAGCCAACAGATTTTCCTCATATGCAATGTCAGTAGATTGTGTTGAAGGTGGAGGAGCATCTGTAAGGAGCAGAGGATCATATTTCTTGACCGTCCAGAATAGAGTTCTTGCAGCCTCAGCAAATCTGAGCTTCGCATCATCAGAACAGATGTTCTTCAGATTTGAGGCCATAGAGTTGAATCTGTTGATGAATCCATTCCAGATGATATCAGATTCTTTGGCATCCATTGTTGCTGAGCATTTCTTCTGTACAGTACCTAAATACAACTGTATTTCTTGCAAAAATGATTGAAATAAAGGATTAATATTAAGTCTGGGCTTTGGATGTAACAGAGTCTCTAGAGTTACAGGTTTTGGTTGGGGAGTTGGTGGAAAAATTGATTTTTGGATGGAGATCAGAGGAGGAGGATAGTATGGAATGAAAGGTATTTCAGGAGCTTTTTCTTTGGATCTGATTAAGGCATTTAGCAAATGAGGTTTTGCTCTGGGGTGAAGGGTAACTACATCAAAAAGGTTTATTTGAGTAGGTTTGGAAGGCAGATTTGGGTGGTTCATCAAATGCAATATTGGTATCAGATGTAATTGGTAGAGCTGAAGCAACAACTTTATCAGATTTTGCAGAATAGGATATGGTTGCTAAGGATCCTACATCTGACATAGATTTTATATAGTCAAGAATCACAAATGGAAGGGTCATGGTGAGTTTTGGTTTTAGAGGGTTGATAGGGTCAGATGGTTCAACTCTGTCATAAAAGTCTTTCAGTTTGAAACCATAAGCCAGATTATGAAATAGAGATGATACTTGGGCACAAGATATAGATGATCTTGGGTTTGAATTTGGGATCAATATTTCAGATGATGGTGCAGGTGTGGGAATAGGATCTGGAATGGGAGCTTTTGAGGGTATAGTAGGTTCAGGTTGGTTTACCTCAGAGTCTCTGTGAGATGGAGAGACTAGAAAGTCTGGGTGGATGTCTAATTCAGAGGAGTTTGAGGAGGTGGTTGGTGTGCAGGAAGTAGAAGATACTCGAAACACAGTTTTTAAGGGTGTGACATCAAGAACTTCTGTTTCAGGAATGTGGGGTTCAGAAGTGTTTGTTGGTTCTGAAGGAATTTCAGAGGGTTTTGTTGGTTGTTCTGAGGTAGGTGAATCAGATGGAATAGTGATTGGTTCTGATGAAATTGGAACAAAAGTTACTTTTGTAGGTTCAGAAATAACAGGTGCAATGGGTTTAGATGATTTTGATGGTGGATTTTCAGAGGCTTTTTCTGGTTGAGATTCTTGTGGTTTTTCTGGTTGTTTTTCTTGTGGGTGCTTTTGTTGTTCAGATTGCTTTTTTTTAGATGGTTCAGAGGATTTTTGTTGTACAGAAGGTTGTGGTTGTTGTTCTGTAGGTTGTTGTTCTGATGGTTGTTTCTGTGAAGATTGTGTTTGTGAAACAAACTGTTTGATTTGGATTTTTGGTTGAGATGATTTTGGTACAGAGACTGTTGGTGTTTGAGTGATTTTTGTTGTTGTTGGTGTTGGAATAGAAGTTTATTTTTGTGGTGACTTAGAACTTGGAGCAGTAACAGAAGTAGTTTGTGTTGAGGGTGGTTTTGGAACAGACTTAATATTAGAGTCATTTATAACAATTGTATTTGCATAAGATACAGAAGATTTAGTACCTTTTATTTTGATCCTCTTGGCTGGTACAAAAGAAGTGTCTTCAGATTCTTTTCTCTTCAAGAGCTTCTTTGGCTTCTCAGCAATCTTGACCTTCTTCTGAGCAGGTGCAGGTTCTGCTTCTGGCTGAGTCCTTTTCCTCTGTAGTTGTGCTTCTTCTTCTTCTTCTTCTACATCAGGTAGGGGTTGTCTTGCTAGCTGTATCACGTTTGCAGGAACATGCTTTCCTTCCTTCTTACATTCATCAATGTACATCACAACAATGTGTCTGGGCTCTTCAGCAAAGAACAATGGAAAGTCATCTACAGGAATCCTCTTCTTACTCAGTTCAGACACATTCAGCTTCTTGGGAGCTGTAGTGAGTTCATCAACTATTTTGAGTCTCTGAAGACTTTTGGCATTCAGAGGCTTTCCCATGATGAATTCCAATTCCTCTATAACTCCAGCAGCGTACAGAGCAGTGACCAATCCATTCTCAGTTAGAAGATCTGAGATCAACCTTCCAAAAGGGATCCAGGTTCTGATCTTCTATCCTTTTTATTTCACATACTCTCTAGATGCACTTATATGGTTCCACAGATGCATAAAAAGAATATATGGAAGATCTACCTTGGTGCTCTGACTGAGGCAATACATGAAATAGAGTTGTTCATTATTGACATAGTCTGGAGAGTTTGTTGACTTCCTATGATGGATGCATCCCATGAAGATCTTGGCCCAGATCTTGTAGTCAGGCTTCAGATCCTTGAATTTATTAGAAGCTTGACCAGCAGTCATCACTTCTTCATACACCTCATCCATGTCCACACGCCCAGCTGGCAAGTGGGAAACACCATTTGTTTCTTCATATCCAATTAACTTTCTGATCAGATCTTCTGTGATAATGATTTCTTTTCCCAGTACAGAAGATAGGATGAACTTGGGGTAAACTGAGGCATGGATCCAGAACTCTTTCACAAGGAGGGGATAAACTGGTCCAAAGAGTCTATCAAAGTACTTTACCCATCCTTGAGCACCAATGATAGAACGAAACTCAAAGCCATTTTCTGCAAGTGAATCAAATTCTACCATTGATTCACACAAAACCTCCAACTTCTCAACAGGGGTTAAAAGAGTTCTTTTGGGAGGAGAATAAGGAGCAACACCCATGTTTGCGGAAGTAACTGCAGCCATTGAAGATTGGAATTGAGCAGCTGTTGATGATGAAGTTGCCATTGAAGATTGCTTTGTCACACGCTTAGGTTTAGGGTTTTTATGCAGAGAAAAGAGAAGATGAAAATGCATAAACTTTCTGAGATTGTGAAAAGTGTGAAAGTGAAGATAGGTCAAGTATTTATACTAAAACATTTAGGCATACCATCAGTCAGAAATTACACGTTTTAACAAGCATTAAATGAAGAGAATAATAATCATTTCAAACATTTATTGCTTCTGACAATTTGGGGGGAAAATCAAGATTTTCACTATTCAAACTTCACCTCAAACGTCTCTTCAGTAATGTACACGCCACCTCTTCAGATTTGGTGTGACACGTGTTTGCTTGCATGTGTTCTGAATTCTCTTGAGAAATGAAACGTTAGCCAACATTCAGATCTTCTAAGGATTGTTAGTTCAGAGTTTCACAAAAAAATATTAAGCAGAATAAATAAGCAATCAGAAGAAATACTTCAGAACATTAGCCATTTTTGCATCTGTAAAAATTTGCTTCTGACAAATATCATTCTGGACAAAAATCCATACCAATATTTTTCAGAATAAATTTGAATCTATCTTCAACAAGGGGTTTTGTAAAAATATCTGCCCATTGATGATCTGTATCAACAAAGGCTAAATTTATGATTCCCTTTTGAACATAGTCTCTGATGAAATGATGCTTAATTTCTATATGTTTTGCCTTAGAGTGTAAAATGGGATTCTTGGACAAACATATAGCAGAAGTATTATCACAAAAGATAGAAATGTTACTTTCAAAAATTTGATAATCTTCTAGTTGACTCTTCATCCAGAGCATCTACGTGCTACATCCAGCAGCAGCAATATATTCTGCCTCTGTGGTTGAAAGTGCAATTGTGGGTTGCTTCTTGCTGTACCAGGAGATTAGATTTCTTCCTAGAAATTGACAACTTCCAGAAGTACTTTTTCTTTCCACTCTGTCTCCAGCGTAGTCAGCATCACAGAATCCAACTAATTTGAAATCATCAGATTTTCTGTAACACAAACCCACATTAGAAGTACCTTTCAGATACCTTAGAATTCTCTTGACAGTTGTCAAGTGTGATTCTCTAGGATCTGATTGTAATCTAGCACACAGGCAAACACTGAACAATATGTCAGGTCTAGAAGCAGTAAGATAAAGAAGAGAGCCAATCATACCTCTGTAGAACTTCTGGTCTACTTTCTTACTTACCTCTTCCTTGCCAAGTGAGCTAGTAGGATGCATGAGAGTCTTTGGCAGCTAACTATCAGACATGTTAAATTTCTTTAGAAGTTCTTTAACATATTTGGTCTGATGTATGTAGGTGCACTCTGGCGTTTGATTGACTTGGATTCCTAGAAAGAATCTGATTTCTCCCATCATGCTCATTTCAAATTCTGCCTGCATGCATGTAGCAAACTCCTTTCCAAGCATAATATTTGTTGACCCAAAAATAATATCATCTACATAAATTTGACAAATTAGAAGATCTTTCTTAATTGATTTACAAAAGAGTGTTGTATCCACTTTGCCTCTGATGAAATTTTTCTCTAGAAGAAAATTGCTCAATCTCTCATACCAAGCTCTGGGAGCTTGTTTTAAACCATATAGAGATTTCTTTAGTTTGAAAACATGATCTGGAAATTTTTCATTTTCAAAACCAGGAGGTTGGTGGACATAAACTTCTTCTTCTATAATACCATTAAGAAAGGCACTTTTAACATCCATCTGATACAGAGTGATGTTATTTTGTGCAGCAAATGAAATAAGAAGGCGTATAGATTCTAACCTTGCCACTGGAGCATATGTCTCAGTGTAATCAATACCTTCTTGTTGACTATACCCTTGAGCAACCATCCTTGCCTTATTCCTTTCAACTTCTCCTTTCTCATTTAGCTTATTTCTGAAGACCCATTTTGTACCAATTATATTGAATCCTTGAGGTCTTTGAACTAGATCCCATACATCATTTCTGGTAAATTGATTTAGCTCTTCTTACATAGCAATAATCCAATCATTGTCTTGCAAAGCTTCATCTACATAAGATGGTTAAATTTCTGATACCAGTCCAAATAGTGATGCTTCAGATGATCTTAGAAAGGATCTTGTTCTGATGGGATCATCCTTCTTTCCAATAATGACATCCTCTGGATGAGAAGCTTTAATTCTGGATGATGATCCTCTAATAGTTGATTCTTCAGTAATGTTTAGATTATTCATCTGAGAAGTTAAAGGAATAGCATCTGGCGTTGCTTCTGGTTCCTTCACTTGAATTTTGTCTACTTCTGGAACTTCAGAGTCAATGAAGACTACTTCCCTATCTGCAGAGTTTTCAGACTGCTTTGGCTTTTCAGAGCCAAGCTTATCATCAAATCTGACATGAATGGATTCTTCCACAATCTGTGTCTCAGTGTTGTATACTCTATAGCCTTTAGAGCGTTCAGAATATCCAAGAATGAAACACTTCTGTGCTTTGGAATCAAACTTGTTCAGATTTTCCTTAGTGTTTAACATATAGCAAATACATCCAAAAGGATGAAAATATGAAATGTTGGGCCTTTTGTTCTTCCACAGTTCATATGGAGTCTTCTTCAGAAGAGGTCTTACAGACACTCTGTTCTGAATGTAACAGGCTGTGTTGATTGCTTCTTCCCAAAAGTGTTTTTCCAAATTTGTCTCATTGATCATGGTTCTGGCCATTTCTTGCAGAGTTCTGTTTTTCCTCTCAACAACTCCATTCTGTTGTGGAGTTCTAGGACAGGAAAAATCATGAGCAATGCCATTTTCAGAAAAATATTTTTCAAACTATTTATTTTCAAATTCACCACCATGATCACTTTTGACTTTTATAATTATGAAATCCTTTTCATTCTGGACTTACTTGCAGAAGTCAAAGAACACAGAATGTGACTCATCCTTGTGTTTTAAGAACTTTACCCATGTCCATCTACTATAGTCATCAACAATGACTAATACATACTTCTTGCCTCTGATGGATGCAGTTTTCACTGGTCCAAACATATCAATATGAAGTAATTCTAGTGGTTTGGAAGTAGAAACAACATTTTTTGATTTAAATGAAGATTTTGAAAACTTCCCTTTTTGGCATGCTTCACAAAGAGCATCTGAAGTGAACTTCAGATTAGGGAGTCCTCTGACAAGATTAAGTTTATTAATCTGAGATATACATCTCATATTAATATGGCCCAATCTTCTGTGCCAGACCCATTTCTCTTCATTAACAGACAAGAGGCATTTAACATTTTGAACTTTAAGTTCTGAAAGATTTATTTTATAAATGTTGTTTTTCCTCTTACCACTGAATAGGATATAGCCATCCTTTTGACTAATAGCTTTACAACATTTTTTATTAAAGGTGATATCATAACCATTGTCACTTAATTGACTTATGGACAATAAGTTATGCTTTAACCCTTCAACACGTAAAACATTAGTAATAGAGGGAAGTTTACCATTTCCAATAGTGCCAGATCCAATGATCTTGCCCTTCTGGTTCCCTTCAAACTTCACATCACCTCCAGATCTAAGTTCCAGGCTTTGGAACATAGACTTTTCTCCTGTAATGTGTCGTGAGCATCCAGAGTCCAGGTACCATGATTGGCATCCTGACCTTGCTGCTAAGAACATCTGCAACAGGAATTATTTTATTTTTAGGTACCCAGATCTTCTTGGGTCCTTTGGGGTTAGTTGGTTTGTAGGTTTGTCTAAACTTCTGTTTTTCAACATAATGTTTATTCTGACTTGCCTTGGGTTTAAACACATAAGTATTCTTCTCAGAGCTTGTGTGTTTAATGTCATTTAAGTGACCAAATTTAAATTGAGAATACAAAGGTGTCTTCTTGATGAAAAGTTTGTCAACAGATTTTGGATTACTTCCAGATGAAGACTCATATCCAATACCTCTTCTGTTGTTCCCACTAACACCATAGATCATAGAAGCCATTTTGCTTCTATCTATGCTGTTAGTAAGGAATCTCTGAAAGCTAGAGTCATATTTTTCTAAAATGTTTTCACATGACTTAGTCTCAGATTCAGATTCTTGTTGAGTTATTTCAAAGTCATTTTTGATTTTCAGATTAATTTCTTTTTGCTCAACAAGTTCTGTCTTCAGAAGATCAATCTCAGATTCAAGATTGCTTTTCAGCTTCTTGTATTTGAGTTTGATATTGTTATAACTTTTAAGAACTTCTGATAAAACTTTTATAAGTTCTTCTTTAGTAAGTTTAGCCATTACCTCTTCAGCGTCATCATCAGATTCAGAATCTGATTCATATCCTGAGATTCCTTCCTCCTGATCTTCTGTGCTGGCCATTAGTGCAACATTGGCACATTCTTCTTCTGATTCAGAAGATGATTCATATTCATTTGAGTCATTCCATGTTGCCATCAGAACCTTCTTCTTTTTGTTAAACTTCTTCTTGGGTTTTTCTTTTTGAAGTTTGGGGCAATCGTTCTTGTAATGCCCAGGTTCTTTGCACTCATAGCATACAACTTCTTTCTTGCCAGATCTTCTGTGCCCAGAAGATTTCTTTCTATGATCAGATATTCTGAAGTTGTTGAACTTCTTTCCTTTGTGCTTCCAGAGTCTGTTGATCCTTCTGGACATCATGGATAATTCATCTTCTTCTTCAGAAGAAGATTCTTCAGAGCTTTCTTCAATAACCTGCAAAGCTTTAGCAGATTTATTAGATTTTAAGGCAACAGATTTACCTTTTTCTTTCTTCTGAGGTTCATCTTCGTCAAGCTCAATTTCATGGCTCCTTAGTGAGCTGATGAGTTCTTCTAAAGAGATCTTGTTCAGATCTTTAGCCATCTTCAAGGCAGTCACCATTGGTTTCCATCTGGTAGGCAGACTTCTGATGATTTTCTTTACATGATCTGATGTGGAGTATCCCTTGCCCAGAACCTTTAACCCAGCTGTGAGGATCTGAAATCTGGAGAACATAGCTTCAACAGATTCAGAGTCTTCCATCTTGAAGGCCTCATACTTCTGGATTAGAGCCAGAGCTTTTGTTTCCTTGACTTGAGAGTTTCCCTCATGAGTCATCTTTAAGGATTCAAACATATCAAAAGCAGTTTCCCTGTTTGTAATTTTTTCATACTCAGTATGAGAAATTGCATTCAATAATATTGTTCTGGCCTTGTGATGATTTCTAAAATCTTTCTTCTGAGCATCTGTCATAGATTTTCTGTCTATCTTTTTGCCATTCCCATCTGTGGGATGAACATATCCATCTATGACTAGATCCCATAGATCAACATCATATCCAAGGAAAAAACTTTCAATTATGTCTTTCCAGTAATCAAATTTCTCCCCATCAAACATAGGGGGTTTGGTGCTGATTTTGTCCCTTTCTTCATATTTATTGTTAATGTTGGATATTGTATTATCAGCCATTGTAACAAATAAATATATATCAAAGTATTTCTCTCTGGATCTTTACTGTCACTGTTAAGTGGTAGCACACACAGAACCGGAGCTCTGATGCCAACTGAAGGTGAGATAATACTTAGAAGGGGGGTTGAATAAGTATGAAAGATTAAAACTTAGAATTAAAACACAATTATTTTTATCCTGGTTCGTTGAACTCAACTACTCCAGTCCACCCTTCCTAGAGTGATTTGCCTTTCTCAAACAAGGACTTAATCCACTATTTAATCAAACAGATTACAATAGTAACACCTAAGAACAACTGTTCTTAGTCTTCTCAAGAGCTACTGATTCCAACTGAATCCTCTTAAGGAAATCCTTTACAATTAATGTAAATCTAATACAAGAGTAAGAATGCTTCTAAAAAGCTTTTATCACAACAGTGATATTTCTCTTAAGTTTAAGTACAAATAATTCTAAGAATGAATATGAAAGTATGAGAGCTTGAATGTTTTAATTCTTTTTCAGCAAAACGTCTAACTGAAGAATTTGGTGGAGTCTTGCTTTTATAGGCAGCTGATCCAAGGTGAGCTGCACGTTAAGAAGAGTGTCCCAAAAAGGTCTGAGTCTTTTTGTCTTCACATCAAGTGACCTTTCCTAGAAGAAGAAAGTACAGAAAAATCCTTTTTGTCTGTGTTCTTGTGTCTAGCATAAATGAGGAAAGAGACGTTTGATTTACTCCAACGGATATATTCTTTGAATATTTCTTCTTCAGTTTTCAGCAAGTTCATCAGAGTCTGATTGAGTCAGAGTCTTCTAATGATGATCAAAACTTTGCTGGATCAGAGTCTTCTGCAGCATGTGTGCTTTCAGCGCGTTAAATATCAGAGCATATTTGAAACAGAACTTCAGTACTGGCAGCTTTAGTACTTTTAGAATCTTCTGTAGAAACTATGCTTTGAAAAACTCTTCATACAATATTCTTCTTTGCTTCAGATGCTTCTGACTTGCTTCAGATGCTTCTGCTTGCTTCAGATTCTTCTGGAGCTTCTGCTTCAGAATCTTCTGGAGGCTACGCTCAGGATCTTCTATAAGCAGCAATCAGAATCTTCTAATGTATGCATCTGGCGCTACAGATTCTAGCTAGTTTCTTAAATTCAATTCTGATTTGCTTCTGGAGTGTTAATTTCTTTACTATCTGCAGTAAAAACTCTCAAGCAAATTTTAGAGTATATAATTCTTAAATACAAAATTTCCTAATAGTTATCATCAAAACATAGAGATATTATTAAGAACCAATCTGTGTTCTAACAATCTCCCCCTTTTTTATGATGACAAAAAGCATCAGAAATTTTGTTTAATTGAAAATATTAGAATTATAACTCCCCCTGAGATGATGAATCTCCCCCTGAGTTAAGTACAGAAAAGGAATAGAAACTTCCCTTTTGTCTTGAGTAATCTTCAGAGTTAGATCTTGTTTGTTCTTTTAACATTTGAAGGTTAGAATGTCTTGCAGATTTAATGTTCAGAGTTTGATAATGGTCAAATGATCTGAGAGACTCAGAGTTTCTTTTATAGAATTTACTTATCAAATATTATGAAATAGTCAGATTAAATGTTAGATAGAATAAATATGTCTGAAGTTTCATTCTGGTGAAGTTATATTAAACAGTTCAGATCTATATTTTCTCCCCCTTTTTTGTCATAAGCAAAAAGTAAAACTTTAAAAAGACAAATAAAAGGGAATAGTAAATAAGATAAATCAGTGGAGAAAAACTTTGATTCATTCAATAGATCAAGAGTACATGCATCAGAAGATATAGCAATAAAGTACATAGGCAAAACATCAGATGCAAAAACATTAGAATGAAAAAAAAATGAAAATCTAAGAGTGTTTGGACAAAAGCATCTTCAATAGATCTGTAATCTCAGAGGAGGATTGCTCTTGCTTGGACATCCACTTAGCCATAGTTTCATTCTTTTGATCTTGCTTTGACATCCATTCTGTCATATCCTCATACTTCTTATCCTGCTTTGCCATCCAGGACTTGATCTCTGACTGGCCAGCTTCCAGAGCAGCAATCTTATCTTCAAAATCTGGATGTTCTTTCTTTATCTCAGATGAAGAAGTATGATCAGCTTCTGGAGCTTGAACAGAGTCAATTTCCATTGGTTCTGTAGAGTCTGGAGCATTGGAATTAGAAGGAGGGTCTACCAAAGTCATAGCCAACGGATTTTCCTCAGATGCAATGTCAGTAGATTCTGTTGAAGGTGGAGGAGCATCTGTAAGGAGCAGAGGATCAGATTTCTTGACCGTCCAGAATAGAGTTCTTGCAGCCTCAGCAAATCTGAGCTTCGCATCATCAGAACAGATGTTCTTCAGATTTGAGGCCATAGAGTTGAATCTGTTGATGAATCCATTCCAGATGATATCATATTCTTTGGCATCCATTGTTGCTGAGCATTTCTTCTGTACAGTACCTAAATACAACTGTATTTCTTGCAAAAATGATTGAAATAAAGGATTAATATTAAGTCTGGGCTTTGGATGTAACAGAGTCTCCAGAGTTACAGGTTTTGGTTGGGGAGTTGGTGGAAAAATTTATTTTTGGATGGAGATCAGAGGAGGAGGATAGTATGGAATGAAAGGTATTTCAGGAGCTTTTTCTTTGGATCTGATTAAGGCATTTAGCAAATGAGGTTTTGCTCTGGTGTGAAGGGTAACTACATCAAAAGGTTTATTTGAGTAGGTTTGGAAGGCAGATTTGGGTGGTTCATCAAATGCAATATTGGTATCAGATGTAATTGGTAGAGCTGAAGCAACAGCTTTATCAGATTTTGCAGAATAGGATATGGTTGCTAAGGATCCTACATCTGACATAGATTTTATATAGTCAAGAATCACAAATGGAAGGGTCATGGTGAGTTTTGGTTTTAGAGGGTTGATAGGGTCAGATGGTTCAACTCTGTCATAAAAGTCTTTCAGTTTGAAACCATAAGCCAGATTATGAAATAGAGGTGATACTTGGGCACAAGATATAGATGATCTTGGGTTTGAATTTGGGATCAATATTTCAGATGATGGTGCAGGTGTGGGAATAGGATCTGGAATGGGAGCTTTTGAGGGTATAGTAGGTTCAGGTTGGTTTACCTCAGAGTCTCTGTGAGATGGAGAGACTAGAAAGTCTGGGTGGATGTCTGATTCAGAGGAGTTTGAGGAGGTGGTTGGTGTGCAGGAAGTAGAAGATACTTGAAACACAGTTTTTAAGGGTGTGACATCAAGAACTTCTGTTTCAGGAATGTGGGGTTCAGAAGTGTTTGTTGGTTCTGAAGGAATTTCAGAGGGTTTTGTTGGTTGTTCTGAGGTAGGTGAATCAGATGGAATAGTGATTGGTTCTGATGAAATTGGAACAGAAGTTACTTTTGTAGGTTCAGAAATAACAGGTGCAATGAGTTCAGATGATTTTGATGGTGGATTTTCAGAGGCTTTTTCTGGTTGAGATTCTTGTGGTTTTTCTGGTTGTTTTTCTTGTGCGTGCTTTTGTTGTTCAGATTGCTTTTGTTTAGATGGTTCAGAGGATTTTTGTTGTACAGAAGGTTGTGGTTGTTATTCTGTAGGTTGTTGTTCTGATGGTTGTTTCTGTGAAGATTGTGTTTGTGAAACAAACTGTTTGATTTGGTTTTTTGGTTGAGATGATTTTGGTACAGAGACTGTTGGTGTTTGAGTGATTTTTGTTGTTGTTGGTGTTGGAATAGAAGTTTGTTTTTGTGGTGACTTAGAACTTGGAGCAGTAACAGAAGTAGTTTGTGTTGAGGGTGGTTTTGGAACAGACTTAATATTAGAGTCATTTATAACAATTGTATTTGCAGAAGATACAGAAGATTTAGTACCTTTTATTTTGATCCTCTTGGCTGGTACAAAAGAAGTGTCTTCAGATTCTTTTCTCTTCAAGAGCTTCTTTGGCTTCTCAGCAATCTTGACCTTCTTCTGAGCAGGTGCAGGTTATGCTTCTGGCTGAGTCCTTTTCCTCTGTAGTTGTGCTTCTTCTTCTTCTTCTTCTTCTACATCAGGTAGGGGTTATCTTGCTAGTTGTATCACGTTTGCAGGAACAAGATTTCCTTCCTTCTTACATTCATCAATGTACATCACAACAATGTGTCTGGGCTCTTCAGCAAAGAACAATGGAAAGTCATCTACAGGAATCCTCTTCTTACTCAGTTCAGACACATTCAGCTTCTTGGGAGCTGTTGTGAGTTCATCAACTATTTTGAGTCTCTGAAGACTTTTGGCATTCAGAGGCTTTCCCATGATGAATTCCAATTCCTCTATAACTCCAGCAGCGTACAGAGCAGTGACCAATCCATTCTCAGTTAGAAGATCTGAGATCAACCTTCCAAAAGGGATTCAGGTTCTGATCTTTTGTCCTTTTTCTTTCACATACTCTCTAGATGCATTTATATGGTTCCACAGATGCATAAAAAGAATATATGGAAGATCTACCTTGGTGCTCTGACCGAGGCAATACATGAAATAGAGTTGTTCATTATTGACATAGTCTGGAGAGTTTGTTGACTTCCTATGATGGATGCATCCCATGAAGATCTTGGCCCAGATCTTGTAGTCAGGCTTCAGATCCTTGAATTTGTTAGAAGCTTGACCAGCAGTCATCACTTCTTCATACACCTCATCCATGTCCCCACGCCCAGCTGGCAAGTGGGAAACACCATATGTTTCTTCATATCCAATTAACTTTCTGATCAGATCTTCTGTGATAATGATTTTTTTCTTCCCAGTACAGAAGATAGGATGAACTTGGGGTAAACTGAGGCATGGATCCAGAACTTTTTCACAAGGAGGGGATAAACTGGTCCAAAGAGTCTATCAAAGTACTTTACTCATCCTTGAGCACCAATGATAGAACGAAACTCAAAGCCATTTTCTGCAAGTGAATCAAATTCTACCATTGATTCACACAAAACCTCCAACTTCTCAACAGGGGTTAAAAGAGTTCTTTTGGGAGGAGAATAAGGAGCAACACCCATGTTTGCAGAAGTAATTACAGCCATTGAAGATTGGAATTGAGCAGCTGTTGATGATGAAGTTGCCATTGAAGATTGCTTTGTCACACGCTTAGGTTTAGGGTTTTTATGCAGAGAAAAGAGAAGATGAAAATGCATAAACTTTCTGAGATTGTGAAAAGTGTGAAAGTGAAGATAGGTCAAGTATTTATACTAAAACATTTAGGCATACCATCAGTCAGAAATTACACGTTTTAACAAGCATTAAATGAAGAGAATAATAATCATTTCAAACATTTATTGCTTCTGACAATTTGGGGGGAAAATCATGATTTTCACTATTCAAACTTCACCTCAAACGTCTCTTCAGTAATGTACACGCCACCTCTTCAGATTTGGTGTGACACGTGTTTGCTTGCATGTGTTCTGAATTCTCTTGAGAAATGAAACGTTAGCCAACATTCAGATCTTCTAAGGATTGTTAGTTTAGAGTTTCACAAAAAATATTAAGCAGAATAAATAAGCAATCAGAAGAAATACTTCAGAACATTAGGAATTTTTGCATCTGTAAAAATTTGCTTCTGACAAATATCATTCTGGACAAAAAATCCATACCAATATTTTTCAGAATAAATTTGAATCTATCTTCAACAAGGGGTTTTGTAAAAATATCTTCCCATTGATGATCTGTATCAACAAAGGCTAAATTTATGATTCCCTTTTGAACATAGTCTCTGATGAAATGATGCTTAATTTCTATATGTTTTGCCTTAGAGTGTAAAATGGGATTCTTGGACAAACATATAGCAGAAGTATTATCACAAAAGATAGAAATGTTACTTTTAAAAATTTGATAATCTTCTAGTTGACTCTTCATCCAGAGCATCTGCGTGCTACATCCAGCAGCAGCAATATATTCTGCCTCTGTGGTTGAAAGTGCAATTGTGGGTTGCTTCTTGCTGTACCAGGAGATTAGATTTCTTCCTAGAAATTGACAACTTCCAGAAGTACTTTTTCTTTCCACTCTGTCTCCAGCGTAGTCAGCATCACAGAATCCAACTAATTTGAAATCATCAGATTTTATGTAACACAAACCCACATTAGAAGTACCTTTCAGATACCTTAGAATTCTCTTGACAGCTGTCAAGTGTGATTCTCTAGGATCTGATTGGAATCTAGCACACAGGCAAACATTGAACAATATGTCAGGTCTAGAAGCAGTAAGATAAAGAAGAGAGCCAATCATACCTCTGTGGAACTTCTGGTCTACTTTCTTACTTACCTCTTCCTTGCCAAGTAAGCTAGTAGGATGCATGAGAGTCTTTGCCAGCTTACTATCAGACATGTTAAATTTCTTCAAAAGTTCTTTAACATATTTGGTCTGATGTATGTAGGTGCACTCTGGAGTTTGATTGACTTGGATTCCTAGAAAGAATCTGATTTCTCCCATCATGCTCATTTCAAATTCTGCATGCATGCATGTAGCAAACTCCTTTCCAAGCATAATATTTGTTGACCCAAAAATAATATCATCTACATAAATTTGACAAATTAGAAGATCTTTCTTAATTGATTTACAAAAGAGTGTTGTATCCACTTTGCCTCTGATGAAATTTTTCTCCAGAAGAAAATTGCTCAATCTCTCATACCAAGCTCTGGGAGCTTGTTTTAAACCATATAGAGATTTCTTTAGTTTGAAAACATGATCTGGAAAATTTTCATTTTCAAAACCAGGAGGTTGGTGGACATAAACTTCTTCTTCTATAATACCATTAAGAAAGACACTTTTAACATCCATCTGATACAGAGTGATGTTATTTTGTGCAGCAAATGAAAAAAGAAGGCGTATAGATTCTAACCTTGCCACTGAAGCATATGTCTCAGTGTAATCAATACCTTCTTGTTGATTATACCCTTGAGCAACCAGCCTTGCCTTATTCCTTTCAACTTCTCCTTTCTCATTTAGCTTATTTCTGAAGACCCATTTTGTACCAATTATATTGAATCCTTGAGGTCTTTGAACTAGATCCCATACATCATTTCTGGTAAATTGATTTAGCTCTTCTTACATAGCAATAATCCAATCATTGTCTTGCAGAGCTTCATCTACAGAAGATGGTTAAATTTCTGACACCAATCCAAATAGTGATGCTTCAGATGATCTTAGAAAGGATCTTGTTCTGATGAGATCATCCTTCTTTCCAATAATGACATCCTCTGGATGAGAAGCTTTAATTCTGGATGATGATCCTCTAATAGTTGATTCTTCAGAAATGTTTAGATTATTCATCTGAGAAGTTAAAGGAATAGCATCTGGCGTTGCTTCTGGTTCCTTCACTTGAATTTTGTCTACTTCTGGAACTTCAGAGTCAATGAAGACTACTTCCCTATCTGCAGAGTTTTTAGACTGCTTTGGCTTTTCAGAGCCAAGCTTATCATCAAATCTGACATGAATGGATTCTTCCACAATCTGTGTCTCAGTGTTGTATACTCTGTAGCCTTTAGAGCGTTCAGAATATCCAAGCATGAAACACTTATGTGCTTTGGAATCAAACTTGTTCAGATTTTCCTTAGTGTTTAACATATAGCAAATACATCCAAAAGGATGAAAATATGAAATGTTGGGCCTTTTGTTCTTCCACAGTTCATATGGAGTCTTCTTCAGAAGAGGTCTTACAGACACTCTGTTCTGAATGTAACAGGCTGTGTTGATTGCTTCTGCCCAAAAGTGTTTTGCCAGATTTGTCTCATTGATCATGGTTCTGGCCATTTCTTGCAGAGTTCTGTTTTTCCTCTCTACAACTCCATTCTATTGTGGAGTTCTAGGACAGGAAAAATCATGAGCAATGCCATTTTCAGAAAAATATTTTTCAAAATATTTATTTTCAAATTCACCACCATGATCACTTTTGACTTTTATAATTTTGAAATCCTTTTCATTCTGGACTTGCTTGCAGAAGTCAAAGAACACAGAATGTGACTCATCCTTGTGTTTTAAGAACTTTACCCATGTCCATCTACTATAGTCATCAACAATGACTAATACATACTTCTTGCCTCTGATGGATGCAGTTTTCACTGGTCCAAACAGATCAATATGAAGTAATTCTAGTGGTTTGGAAGTAGAAACAACATTTTTTGATTTAAATGAAGATTTTGAAAACTTCCCTTTTTGGCATGCTTCACAAAGAGCATCTGAAATGAACTTCAGATTAGGGAGTCCTCTGACAAGATTAAGTTTATTAATCTGAGATATACATCTCATATTAATATGGCCCAATCTTCTGTGCCAGACCCATTTCTCTTCATTAACAGACAAGAGGCATTTAACATTTTGAACTTTAAGTTCTGAAAGATTTATTTTATAAATGTTGTTTTTCCTCTTACCACTGAATAGGTGTCGCGCCTCGAAAAATCACAGAGACATTTCGGAGAAACGACCCTCCCGCGAATGGCGCGGAAATGCGGTTCGACAGAGTCGCCACCGAACTTTATTCTTCCCGAATGAACGGGAGAGGAAAATATCGAGAAAACCTCTTAAAACGAAAGGATAGGAACAGGGCTGTCGCAACCAAGTTCCGGGTTCGGGAGTCGGTTACGTGAGGGGAAGGTATTAGCACCCTTCACGTCCGTCGTACTCGACGGGAACCTCTTAAGGTAATTGTGGGGAGTGTTGTTTAGGTTTACTTGCTTTCTTCTTGTTGATAAAGGTGAATTGGTAGGACAAAGGGTTAATGAAGGTGAGATAATACTTAGAAGGGGGGTTGAATAAGTATGAAAGATTAAGACTTGAAAGATAATCACACAATTATTTTTATCCTGGTTCGTTTAAACAACTACTTCAGTCCACCCTTCCTAGAGTGATTTGCCTTTCTCAACAAGGACTTAATCCACTATTAAATCAAACAGATTACAATAGTAACACCTAAGAACAACAGTTCTTAGTCTTCTCAAGAGCTACTAATTCCAACTGAATCCTCTTAAGGAAAAACCTTTACAATCAAAAGTAAATTAAATACAAGAGTATTAATGCTTCTATAAAGCTTTTATCACAACAGTGATTTTTCTCTTAAGTTTAAGTGCAATAAGATTCTAAGAAGAATATGAAATAATGAGAGCTTAGAATAATATGATTGCTTTTCAGCAAATTGTGTAACTAAAGAATGTGGTGAAGTTCTCCTTTTATAGGCAGCTGATCCAAGGAAGCTGAGCGTTGAAAAGAGAGTCCCAAAAAGGTCTGGGCCTTTTTGTCTTCACATTCAGTGACCTTTCCTAGAAGTAGATGGCACAGAAAAATCCTTTTTGTCTGTGTAAGTGTGTCTAGCACAAATGAGGAAAGAGACATTGAATAGCTCCAACAGATATATTCTTGAAAATTTCTTCTTCAGATTTCAGCAAGTTCTTCAGAGTCTGAATGGATCAGAGTCTTCTAATGAAATTCAGAACTTTGCTATATCAGAGTCTTCTGCAGCAGGTGTGCTTTCAGCGTGTTGATCATCAGAGCATATTTGACACAGAACTTCTGTACTTGACAGCGTTGGTACTTTCAGAAACTTCTGTAAAATTATGCTTTGAGAAATTCTTCAATCAATATTCTTTTATGCTTCAGATGCTTCAGCTTCAGATGCTTCTGACTATCTTCAGATGCTTCTGACTCAGAATGTTCTGGAGCTTCTTGCTTCAGATCCTTCTGGAGATTACGCTCAGGATCTTCTGTAAGGAGCAATCAAATTCTTCTGTAAGATGCATCTGGCGCTTCAGAGTCAGGATAACTTCTTGTATTCAAAACAGATTTGCTTCTAGAGAGTTAATTTCAATTCAATCTGCAGTAAAACTCTCAAACAAATTTTAGAGTATATAATTCTTAAATATAAATTTCCTAACAGTTATCATCAAAACAAAGAGTTATTATTAAGAACCAATCTGTGTTCTAACAATCTCCCCCTTTTTGATGATGACAAAAAGTATCAGAAATTTTATTTAACTGAACATAAAGAATTATAACTCCCCCTGAGATGATGAATCTCCCCCTGAATTAAATATGAAAAAGGAATAGAAACTTCCCTTTTGTCTTGAGTAATCTTCAGAGTTAGATCTTGTTTGTTCTTATAACAATTTAGGGTCAGAATATCTTGCAGATATAAGATTCAGAGTTTGATAAATGATCTGAGAGACTCAGAGATTCTTTTATAGAGTGTTCTTATCAAATGTTCTGAAATAGTCAATTTAAATATTAGATAGAGTAGATATGTCTGAAGATTCATTCTAGTGAAGTTATATTAAACAATTCAGATCTTTATTTTCTCCCCCTTTTTTGTCATAAGCAAAAAGTAAAAACTTTTAAAAAGAAAAATAAAAGGAACAATAAATAAGATAATTCAATGGAGAAAAACTGATTCATTCAAAATAACAGAGCAAGAGTACATAGGTAAACATCAGAAGATATAACAATAAAATTCAGATGCAAACAACAGATGCACAAACATTAGAATGAGAAAAAAAAATCTAAGAGTGTTTTGACAAAAGCATCTTTAATAGATCTGTAATCTCAGATGATGATTGCTCTTGCTTTGACATCTACTTAGTCATGGTCTCATTCTTCTCATCTTGTTTTGACATCCACTTTGTCATATCCTCAGATTTCTTATCTTGCGTTGCCATCCAGGATTTTATTTCAGACTGTCCAGCCTCCAGAGCAGCAATCTTGTCTTCAAAGTCTGGATGTTCTGTCTTTATCTCTGATGAAGAAGGTGGAGGTTCTGCAGCCTGAACAGAGTCAATTGCCATAGGTTCTGTAGATTCTGAAGAAGGTTCTACCAGAGTCATAGTCAATGCATTGGCAGTAGGTTCTGTTGGAGGTGGAGGAGCATCTAAACGAAGCATAGGTTCAGTTTTGTTGACAGTCCAGAATAGAGTCCTTTCAGCTCTGAGCTTTGCATCATCAGAACAGACGTTCTTCAGATTGGAAGCTACAGTGTTGAATCTATTGATGAATCCTTTCCAGATGATGTCAGATTCATTTGCATCCATAGTTTCAGAGCATCTCTTCTGAACAGTACCTAAAGACATTTGTATTTCTTGCAAAAATGTTTGAAATAAATGATCAATATTAAGTCTGGGCTGTGGTTTAAGCAAGGTTTCCAGAGTCATATGTTTAGGTTTGGGAGTTGGTGGTAACAGTGATTTTTGGATGGAAATCAGAGGAGGGGGATAATATGGAATGAAAGGAATTTCTGGTTTTTGAGGTAAGGATCTGTTTAAAGCATTAAGCAGATGAGGTTTTGGTCTTGTGCGTGGGCAAACATCATCAAAGGGTTCATTAGAATATGGTATGAAGGCAGATGTTGATGGTTGAACAGATGCAACTGTGTTATCAGATGCAGGTTGCAGAGCTGAAACAACAGCTTTACCAGATGTTGCAGATATTGTTGCTAAGGATCCTACATTGTTCATTGATTGAATATAATAAAAGGATCACAGATGGAAGAGCCTGTCTGAGTTTTGGTTTCAGAGGGTTCAGGGGTTCAGAAGGTTCAACTCTATCATAAAAATCTTTCAGTTTGAAACCATAAGATAGATTATGATAAAGAGAAGAAACTTGGGCACAATATATACCAGATGATGATGGATTGGAATTGGGAACAATCATCTCAGATGATGGTGCAGGTGGAGGCATAGGATCTGGAATGGGAGTTTTAGAAGGTATGGTTGATTCAGGTTCAGGTTCAAGTTGGTTCATTTCAGAGTATTTGGATGGAGAGACAAGAAAATCTGGGTGGATTTCTGATTCTGATGAGTTGGAGGATGTTGTAGGTGTACAAGAGGTAGAAGATACTTGAAACACTGTTTTTAATGGAGTGATATCAAGAACTTCTGTCTCAGGGATATGAGTAGGTTCTGAAGGAATTTCAGATTGATGGGATGGTGGTTCTGATGAAACAGGAGCAGAAGTTACTTTTGTGGGTTCAGAAGTAACAGGTGCAACAGGTTCAGAAGGTGGAATATTTGATGGTGGATTGTCAGGGGCTTTTTCTGGTTGAACTTCTTTGGGTTGGTTTTCTGGATGTTCAGAGTTTTGTGGTTGATCAGATTGTTGTTGTTGTTTTGATGGCTGTGGTTCTGTTGGTTGTGATTCTGATGGTGATGGACGTGGAATAAAGTGTTTGATGTGTATTTTGGGTTGAGATGGTTTTAAAACAGAAGCAGTGTGTTGTTTTTGAGGTGAAACAGAACTAAGGGCAGTAACAGAAGTTGTTTGAGTAACAGGTGGTTGTGGAACAGACTTAATATTAGAATCATTAATAACAATATTTGCAGAAGGGACAGATGACTTAGTACCTTTTACATTAATCCTCTTGGCAGGTACAGAGGCAGGTTCTCCGGAATCTTTTCTCTTCAAGAGCTTCTTGGACTTCTCAGCAGTCTTGACCTTCTTCTGGATAGGTTCAGATTCTTCTGCAGGCTGAGTCCTTTTCCTCTGAAGTGGTACTTCTTCTTCTTCTTCTGCATCTGGTAGTGGTTGTTTGACAAGCTGAAACACATTAGCTGGAACAGGTATTCCTTCCCTCTTGCATTCCTCTATATACATCAGCATTATATGTATGGGTTCTTCAGCAAAGAATAGAGGAAAGTCAGCTACAGGAACCCTCTTATTCAAATCAGACATATTCAGCCTCTTTGGAGCAGTAGTGAGTTCATCTACAATTTTGAGTCTCAGAAGACTTTTAGCGTTCAGAGGCTTTCCCATAATAAACTCTAATTCCTCTGTAACTCCAGCAGCATACAGAGCAATCACTAAACCATTTTCAGTGAGAAGATATGAGATCAACCTTCCAAATGGGATCCAAGTCCTGATCTTCTGGCCTTTCTCTTTTACAGATTCTCTAGATGCATTGATATGATTCCACAGATGCATGAACAGAATGTATGGAAGATCTAGCTTGTTGCTCTGACTAAGGCAGTACATAAAATAGATATGTTCATTGTTGACATAATCTGGGGAATTGGTTGACTTCCTATGATGGATGCATCCCATGAAGATCTTGGCCCAGATCTTGTAATCAGGCTTCAGATCTTTGAATCTGTTAGAAGTTTGACCAGCAGTCATAACTTCCTCATAAACCTCTTCCATGTCCACACGCCCAGCTGGCAAGTGGGAAACACCATTTGTTTCTTCATAACCTATCAATCTTCTTATCAGATCCTCTGTGATGATAATCTCTTTTCCCAGCACAGATGATAAAATGAACTTGGGATAAACAGATGCATGAATCCAGAATTCTTTCATAAGGAGAGGGTAAACTGGTCCAAACAACCTATCAAAGTACTTAACCCATCCTTGAGCTCTAACAATGGAACGAAAATCAAACCCATTATCAGCCAGAGAATCAAACTCAACCATAGATTCACACAGAACTTCTAGTTTATCAACAGGTGTTAGAAGTGTTCTCTTGGGAGGAGAATATGGAGCAGCACCTAAGTTATCTGAAGTCACAGCAGCCATAGTAGATTGGAACTGAGCAGTTGTTGATGAAGAAGACGCCATTGAAGAATGCTTTTTCAAACACTTACGTTTTGAGTTTTTATGCAGAGAAAATAGGAGATGAAAACGCATGTAAATTCTGAGAGTGAAAAGTGTGAAAGTGAATACAAGACAAGTATTTATACTAAACACTTAGGCACATCAAAAGTCAGAAAAAACGCACGTTTGAGCAAGCATTAAATGAAGAGAATAAAATCATTTCAAAACATTAAATGCTTCTGACAAATTGGGGGGAAAACCAAGATTCTTACTATTCAAATTTCACCTCAAACGTCTCTTCAGTTATGTACACGCCACCTCTTCAGATTTTGTGTGACACGTGTTTACTTGCATGCTGTTCTGAATTCTCTCAAGAAATGAAACGTTAGCCAACATTCAGATCTTCTAAGGATGGTTAGTTCAGAGTTTCACATCAGAAAAATTAATCAGAATAGAATAAATAAACAGAAGAAATACTTCAGAGTATTTAAGCATTTTTACATCTGCAACAATTTGCTTCTGATAAATATCATTCTGGACAAAAATCCATACCAATATTTTTCAGAATAAAATTGAATCTATCTTCAACAAGGGGTTTTGTAAAAATATCTGCCCATTGATGATCTGTATCAACAAAGGCTAAATTTATGATTCCCTTCTGAACATAGTCTCTGATGAAATGATGCTTAATTTCTATATGTTTTGCCTTAGAATGTAAAATGGGATTCTTGGACAAACATATAGCAGAAGTATTATCACAAAAGATAGAAATGTTACTCTCAAAAATTTGATAATCTTCTAGTTGACTCTTCATCCAGAGCATCTGCGTGCTACATCCAGCAGCAGCAATGTATTCAGCCTCTGTGGTTGAAAGTGCAATTGTGGGTTGCTTCTTGTTGTACCAGGAGATTAGATTTCTTCCTAGAAATTGACAACTTCCAGAAGTACTTTTTCTTTCCACTCTGTCTCCAGCATAGTCAGCATCACAGAATCCAACTAATTTGAAATCATCAGATTTTCTGTAACACAAACCCACATTAGAAGTACCTTTCAGATACCTTAGAATCCTCTTGACAGCTGTCAAGTGTGATTCTCTAGGATCTGATTGGAATCTAGCACACAGACAAACACTGAACAATATGTCAGGTCTAGAAGCAGTAAGATAAAGAAGAGAGCCAATCATACCTCTGTAGAGCTTCTGGTCTACTTTCTTACTTACCTCTTTTTTGCCAAGTGAGCTAGTAGGATGCATTGGAGTCTTTGCCAGCTTGCTGTCAGACATGTTGAATTTCTTCAGAAGTTCTTTAACATACTTTGTCTGATGTATGTAGGTGCAATCTGGAGTTTGATTAACTTGGATTCCTAGAAAGAATCTGAGTTCTCCCATCATGCTCATTTCAAATTCTGCCTGCATACATGTAGCAAACTCCTTTCCAAGCATAATATTTGTTGATCCAAAAATAATATCATCTACATAAATTTGGCAAATTAGAAGATCTTTCTTTATTTTTTTACAGAATAGAGTTGTATCCACTTTGCCTCTGATGAAATTCTTCTCCAGAAGAAAATTACTCAATCTCTCATACCAAGCTCTGGGAGCTTTTTTAATCCATACAGAGATTTCTTTAATTTAAAAACATGATCTGGAAATTTTTCATTTTCAAAACCAGGAGGTTGGTGGACATAAACTTCTTCTTCTATAATACCATTAAGAAAGGCACTTTTAACATCCATCTGATACAGAGTGATGTTATTTTGTGCAGCAAAGGAAATAAGAAGGCGTATAGATTCTAACCTTGCCACTGGAGCATATGTCTCAGTGTAATCAATACCTTCTTGCTGACTGTACCCTTGAGCAACCAGCCTTGCCTTATTCCTCTCAACTTCTCCTTTCTCATTTAGCTTATTTCTGAAGACCCATTTTGTACCAATAATATTGAATCCTTGAGGTCTTTGAACTAGATCCCATACATCATTTCTGCTGAATTGGTTTAGCTCTTCTTGCATGGCAATAATCCAATCATTGTCTTGCAGAGCTTCTTCTACAGAAGATGGTTCAATTTCTGACACTAGTCCAAATAGTGATGCTTCAGATGATCTTAGAAAGGATCTTGTTCTGATGGGATCATCCTTCTTTCCAATAATGACATCCTCTGGATGAGAAGCTTTAATTTTGGATGATGATCCTCTGATAGTTGACTCTCCAGAAATGTTTAGATTATTCATTTGAGAAGTTAAGGGAGTAGCATCTCAAGTTGCTTCTGGTTCTTTTACTTGAAATTTGTCTGCTTCTGGAACTTCAGAGTCAATAAAGACTACTTCCCTATCTGCAGAGTTATCAACCTGCTTTGGCTTTTGAGAGCCAAGCTTATCATCAAATCTGACATGAATGGATTCTTCCACAATCTGTGTCTCAGTGTTGTATACTTTGTAGCCTTTAGAGCGTTCAGAATATCCAAGCATGAAACACTTCTGTGCTTTGGAATCAAACTTGCTCAGATTTTCCTTAGTGTTTAACATATAACAAATACATCCAAAAGGATGAAAATATGAAATGTTGGGCTTTTTGTTCTTCCACAATTCATAAGCAGTCTTTTTCAGAAGAGGTCTAACAGACACTCTGTTCTGAATGTAGCATGCTGTATTGATTGCTTCTGCCCAAAAATGTTTTGCCAGATTTGTCTCATTGATCATGGTTCTGGCCATTTCTTGCAAAGTTCTGTTTTTCCTCTCTACAACCCCATTCTGTTGTGGAGTTCTAGGACAGGAAAAATGATGAGCAATGCCATTTTCAGAAAAATATTTTTCAAAATATTTATTTTCAAATTCACCACCATGATCACTTCTGACTTTTATAATTTTGAAATTCTTTTCATTCTGGACTTGCTTGCAGAAGTCAAAGAACACAGAATGTGACTCATCCTTGTGTTTTAACAACTTTACCCATGTCCATCTGCTAAAGTCATCAACAATGACCAATCCATACTTCTTGCCTCTGATGGATGCAGTTTTCACTGGTCCAAACAGATCAATATGAAGTAGTTCTAATGGTTTAGAAGTAGAAACAACATTTTTTGATTTGAAAGATGTTTTTGAAAACTTCCCTTTCTGGCATGCTTCACAAAGAGCATCTGAAGTGAACTTCAGATTAGGGAGTCCTCTGACAAGATTAAGTTTATTAATCTGAGATATACGTCTCATATTAATATGGCTCAATCTTCTGTGCCAGACCCATTGCTCTTCATTAACAGACAAGAGGCATTTAACATTTTGAACTTTAAGTTCTGAAAGATTTATTTTATAAATGTTGTTTTTCCTCTTACCACTAAATAGGATAGAGCCATCCTTCTGACTAATAGCTTTACAACATTTTTGATTAAAGGTAATATCATAACCATTGTCACTTAATTGACTTATGGACAATAAGTTATGCTTTAACCCTTCAACAAGTAAAACATTAGTAATAGAGGGAAGTTTACCATTTCCAATATTGCCAGATCCAATGATCTTGCCCTTCTGGTTCCCTCCAAACTTCACGTCACCTCCAGATCTAAGTTCCAGGCTTTGGAACATAGAATTTTCTCCTGTCATGTGTCGTGAGCATCCAGAGTCCAGGTACCATGATTGGTGTCCTGACCTTGCTGCTAAGAACATCTGCAACAGGAATTATTTTGTTTTTAGGTACCCAGATCTTCTTGGGTCCTTTGGGGTTAGTTGGTTTGTAGGTTTGTCTAAACTTCTGTTTTACAACATAATGTTTATTCTGACTTGCCTTGGGTTTAAACACATAAGTATTCTTCTCAGAGCTTGTGTGTTTAATGTCATTCAAGTGACCAAATTTGAATTGAGAATACAGAGGTGTCTTCTTGATGAAAAGTTTGTCAACAGGTTTTGGATTGCTTCCAGATGAAGATTCATATCCAATACCTCTTCTGTTGTTTCCACTAACACCATATATCATAGAGGCCATCTTGCTTCTGTCTATGCTCTTAGTGAGAAATCTTTGAAAGCTAGAGTCTTATTTTTCTAAAATATTTTCACATGACTTAGTCTCAGATTCAGATTCTTGTTGAGTTATTTCAAAGTCATTTTTGATTTTCAGATTTATTTCTTTTTGCTCAACAAGTTCTGTTTTCAAAAGATCAATCTCATATTCAAGATTTCTTTTCAGCTTCTTGTATTTGAGTTTGATATTGTTATAACTTTTAAGAACTTCTGTTAAAACTTTAATGAGTTCTTCTTTGGTAAGTTTAGCCATTACCTCTTCTGCATCATCATCAGATTCAGATTCTGATTCATATCCTGAGGTACCTTCCTCTTGAGCCTCTGTGTTGGCCATCAGTGCAACATTTGCACATTCTTCTTCTGATTCAGAAGATGATTCACATTCATCTGAGTCGTCCCATGTTGCCATCAGAACCTTCTTCTTTTTGTTAAACTTCTTCTTGGGTTTTTCTTTCTGAAGTTTGGGGCAATCATTCTTGTAGTGCCCAGGTTCTTTGCACTCATAGCACACAACTTCTTTCTTGGCAGATCTTCTATGACCAGAAGATTCCTTTATGTTATCAGATCTTCTGAAGTTGTTAAACTTCTTTCCCTTGTGCTTCTAGAGTTTGTTAATCCTTCTGGACAGCATGGATAACTCATCTTCTTCAGAAGAAGAAGATTCTTCAGAGCTTTCTTGAATGACCTGCAAAGCTTTAGCAGTTTTGTTAGATTTTAATGCAACAGATTTACCTTTTTCTTTCTTCTGAGGTTCATCTTCCTCAAGCTCAATCTCATGGCTCCTCAGTGAGCTGATGAGTTCTTCTAGAGAGATCTTGTTCAGATCTTTAGCCATCTTCAAGGCAGTCACCATTGGTCTCCATCTGGTAGGCAGACTTCTGATGATTTTCTTTACATGATCTGATGTAGAATATCCCTTGTCCAGAACTTTCAGCCCAGCAGTGAGTATCTGAAATCTGGATAACATGGCTTCAACAGATTCAGAGTCTTCCATTTTGAAAGCCTCATACTTCTGGATCAGAGCCAGAGCTTTTGTCTCCTTAACTTGAGAATTTCCCTCATGAGTCATTTTTAGGGATTCAAACATATCAAAAGCAGTCTCCCCATTTGTAATTTTCTCATATTCTGTATGTGAAATAACATTCAGTAATATAGTCCTGGCTTTATGGTGATTTCTGAAATCTTTCTTCTGAGCATCTGTCATAGATTTTCTGTCAATCTTTTTGCCATCCCCATCTGTGGGATGTACATATCCATCTATGACTAGATCCCATAGATCAGCATCATATCCTAGGAAAAAACTCTCAATTCTGTCTTTCCAGTAGTCAAATTTCTCCCCATCAAACATTGGGGGTTTGGTGCTGATCCTATCCCTCTCTTCATATTTATTGTTAATATTGGACATTGAATTATCAGCCATGGTAACAAATAAATATATATCAAAGTATTTCTCTCTGGATCTTTACTGACACTGTTAAGTGGTAGCACACTCAGAACCGGAGCTCTGATGCCAACTGAAGGTGAGATAATACTTAGAAGGGGGGGGGGTTGAATAAGTATGAAAGATTAAGACTTGAAAGATAATCACACAATTATTTTTATCCTGGTTCGTTTAAACAACTACTCCAGTCCACCCTTCCTAGAGTGATTTGCCTTTCTCAACAAGGACTTAATCCACTATTAAATCAAACTGATTACAATAGTAACACCTAAGAACAACAGTTCTTAGTCTTCTCAAGAGCTACTGATTCCAACTGAATCCTCTTAAGGAAAAACCTTTACAATCAAAAGTAAATTAAATACAAGAGTATTAATGCTTCTATAAAGCTTTTATCACAACAGTGATTTTTCTCTTAAGTTTAAGTGCAATAAGATTCTAAGAAGAATATGAAATAATGAGAGCTTAGAATAATATGATTTCTTTTCAGCAAATTGTGTAACTGAAGAATGTGGTGAAGTTCTCCTTTTATAGGCAGCTGATCCAAGGAAGCTGGGCGTTGAAAAGAGAGTCCCAAAAAGGTTTGAGCCTTTTTGTCTTCACATTCAGTGACCTTTCCTAGAAGTAGATGGCACAGAAAAATCCTTTTTGTCTGTGTAAGTGTGTCTAGCACAAATGAGGAAAGAGACGTTGAATAGCTCCAACGGACATATTCTTGAAAATTTCTTCTTCAAATTTCAGCAAGTTCTTCAGAGTCTGAATGGATCAGAGTCTTCTAATGAAATTCAGAACTTTGCTATATCAGAGTCTTCTGCCGCAGGTGTGCTTTCAGCGTGTTGATCATCAGAGCATATTTGACACAAAACTTTTGTACTTAACAGCGTTGGTACTTTCAGAAACTTCTGTAAAATTATGCTTTGAGAAATTCTTCAATCAATATTCTTCTATGCTTCAGATGCTTCAGCTTCAGATGCTTCTGACTATCTTCAGATGCTTCTGACTCAGAATGTTCTGGAGCTTCTTGCTTCAGATCCTTCTGGAGACTACGCTCAGGATCTTCTGTAAGGAGCAATCAGATTCTTCTGTAAGATGCATCTGGCGCTTCAGAGTCAGGATAACTTCTTGTATTCAAAACAGATTTGCTTCTAGAGAGTTAATTTCAATTCAATCTGCAGTAAAACTCTCAAACAAATTTTAGAGTATATAATTCTTAAATATAAATTTCCTAACAGTTATCATTAAAACAAAGAGTTATTATTAAGAACCAATCTGTGTTCTAACAGTTAAGACACTAAGGAGAGATGGATGATTAGAAGATAGGGTGCTCGCCAAGGATTGGGGCCCTTGTGCCTACGTATGCTCATTCGGACGAGAATGAGAAATCAGAGCGTCGTAGTTCGACTACGGGAAAGGATTGGGTGGAATAATGGAAGAAGATAGAAGTGTGCTCGCCAAGTTCATCGTAATCTTGTGCCTACGTATCTTACATTCGAACGGGAATGAAGAATCAGAGCAGTCGTAGTTCGTGGTAACAACCAGGAAAGATGAGGTTGAAAAAGTTGGGAGTTTGAGAGAAGAGACGAAAGAGTGACTGACAAGCAACCCAAGAGCATGCCTCGAGAGCTTGTCAGTCAAGAATTCAAGGAATGCGAGACTCCAAGAACTCAGTTCTTTCGGGAATTGACTGAATAAGTTGAAGATAAAGAGTCGGATGTTTTGAAATCCAAAGAATGAACTGATAACAACTCAATGGCGCGCCTCGAGAGTTACTCATTCAAATATTCAAAGAATGCTAGATTCTAAGAATATCTCTCTTTCATAAGTTTTTTTAAAAAAATGTTTGTGAAAGGATCGAATCGAAGAACGGCATGCGAGGCCCAAAAGAAGTCGTTTTAAAGTAGCTCGACGACGTATCGAGGATTTATTTGAAAATGAAACCTACTTGGCGACGTGTCAAGGATTAGGATTGTGAGAAACGATATTAGTCCCTGAGGGTGCCCCTAATACCGAAATCACGAGGATCCGTGAATGAAATGTGGGTTGCGAATGCGGACGAGCATTCGACTTAGGAGAATGTTTAAAAATGATTGAATTCGAAAGGTTGAGTGAATAACAACTCAAAGGGCGTGCTTCGAGAATTATTCACTCGAAGACACAAGGAATGCTAGACTCCAAGTGCCTCTTTCTTTCGAGGTTTTGATCAAAAAGACGTTGAGAATATGCTTGAGAAAATCAAAAGATTGAATGAACAACAACTCAAGAGCGAGTCTCGAGAGTTGCTCATTCGAAGATCCAAGAAATGCTAGATTTCAAGAATCTCCCTCTTTTGGAGTTTTTTTGAGAAAATGTTTAAAAGATAATTTGAAGTGCAAGTGAAAAGTCTCGACTAAAATTATCATCTATCAATAATTTTGACCGATAATAATTTAAAAATTGTCATTTGACCAAAATAAGCAAGAAATCGATAAAAATCAAAAATGAAAGAAGTTAAAAAGAAAACGGTCTCGGGTTTGTCATTACTCGTCAAAAATTTGACAAAGTTATAACTTGGGGTATCGTCATCGACCCTAAAATAAAATCGAAAATGAGAAAAAAGGGGAGTTGAAAGTATAATCTATATTATTCACCAAAGAGTTTTACCAATATTGACTGAAAATATATTAAAAAACAAGAAAATATATATACATAAAATAAAAGAGATCTTTAAACTAAATAAATTATCTAAAAAACGAATCACCCAAAAACCTTATTATTAAAATAGAAAAAGGGTGAGAAAAAATAATAAAAAAAAAAGATAGAAGAGGAGGAAATCTCTACGGGTCGTGAGGCCTACTCAACCTTTTAAAAAAAAAGGGTGAGAATTAAAAAGGAGGGTGATAGGAAAGAAGAGAGAATCATTTGGGCTTTTGCAAAGCCCATCATCTCCAGGGTAGACGTAACACAAGGCTGATCACCAATGATTTTTTTCTTAAAAAAACAACGACCAACGCCTTCATTAAAACAACATTCAGATGGTCTTAAATTAACAACAACCTCACACAACAAACAAACTGAAAACGCCCAGAACTCGGCATCTTCATCGTGCAGCGCATCAACTAACAGATCCAGAAACAATTTCGTTTCCAACCTTCTTTGAATCTCCTTCAGTGTTTTCGATTTTGGGTCCTTAAAGTTTGAAACTGGGTTTGGTCTTGTTAATATTGAAGAAGAACAGATGGGTTTCGGTTCAATCTTTCTCCCGATGGGTTTGTAAGTTTTGAAGATTGAGATTTGAAAGGGTTTTGTTGAAGGAGGAGGTCGAAGAAGAAACAGGTTCGTGAAGGTTGGAAAGGTTTTGTGTTGGAGGTAAAGAGAATTTCTTTTGTTTAACAGAGTTGAAGGTTAAAGATGAGGTGGGTTTAGGGATTAGAAAACAAACAGAGTTTTAAGGTTGACGGGGTGGAGAATGTTTCGAGATTTGTGTGTTTGTTTGCAGGTGGAGATTTGGAAAGGTGTTTGCCGATTGTTTAGGGGTTTTTTGAAGAATTTCTGTGATGGATTTTGAAGGTTGGTGAAGAAAAGAGCCAAAATACTCCGACCCCCCATTGCGGTTTTGGAGGTGAGTTTTTTATACTACCCCATGTGTTTCTCAATTGTTGTTTATTCATCGTTTTTTCGGTTTATTGTGGGGTCTTTGTTCGCAGGAGAGGATGCACAATGGGAAGAGTATGAGCTGGAAAGTTTATTGTCGTTTTTCTTCCATAATATGCAGGCTGTTGTTGTCCTTTGTTTACAGGTGCGTGTTGCAAAATTTTGGTCGGTTCATGGAGTACAGATATTGATGAAAGGTGGTGGTAGCACCTGTTGCGGATGTAGGTCGGTGGGCTAGCCAAAAACTTGTTTTTGAGCTGATATGCTTTTCTTTGTCTATTGCGTTTAAGTCTGTGACGTAGTGCGTATAATGGCTCAGGTTGAAGGAAAAAAACGTACGAAACTTGTTAATGTTGGTGTGTATGTTGTCCTTTATGTGAGTCCTCATCTTTGCACTATTTTTCTTTTTTTTCTTCAGGTTATGGACAATAGTAATTTCAGATTGTGGACAACTTGTATAAGTGGGAGTATTGGCTTATGCGTTTTGAAAGGAAAATGATGGTCCCGTTGCGTTACCAGCGTACTGTGATGATTTGCAACTTGGCACTGTTTTGGTCTCGTACGTAGAGAAATGGTCCCGAGGGGGTACAGATGCATTTTCGAATTCTATTGTTTGTTGTATGATGGCTTTGCTGATGAGTCCATTAGATGGTAACCAACGCCTTATGAGGAACCATTCTCCTGCTACATTTTTGTGAATATTAGTGGCACATCTGCTTAATGTTTTATTGAAGTTTTGTTGCTAATTGTGTTCTTTCTCGTTTTTTTTATGCAGGTAAAAACAAGTTTATGGCTTGTTGTGTTGTTCTTATTTTGCAGATAATGGTTGGAATTGTGAAAAGCAGGATGGTGGGTCGTACTATTGGCAATTGTCGTGTTTTTTGATGTAGCAGAAGTTTTGCAGGAGTAGAGCAGCAGTGTAGCAGGTCTTGTGTTGTGCCTTGTAGCAGTTTTTCAAGGTCGAACCGTACAAATTGCGTGAAAAGAATCAATACAATGGTTTTGTGCAGCCCTATTTACCTCATTCTCTTTCTCACTGTCATGATTTCGTTTGTTGTGGATGTAGCAGCTTGAGGTGTTGTTTATCATCATGGTAGCTGCGAGTTGTATGGTGGGGTCAGGTGGTGATTTTTTGCTGTGTAATTCATGAGCTTGCTTTTTCTTCAAAAAAAAAATTTGTTTGTAATATTGTAACATGAATAATGGGCCTTTCCATTTGTTAATGATATGGGCCTGAAAATGGACCTCTTTAATTTATGAACTTTTTTTGTAGAATTATATGGGCTTGACAAAAATTGAAATGGACTTTAATATCATTAATACATCCTCCATATGTCCTTTAGCCAATCCTTGCAATCTTGGAGAAAAAATGACTCTGACTTCCGTATGTGATAAAAAAATCAATTCCTTCATCTAGAATGCACACTTATTGAACTTTTATATAAAGTAAATGAAACCTTGAATCAATTCTTAACGATAAACCCACTGCAAGCCAATCTTGAATCTTGAACGAATTAGACCATTGAACCAAAGCAAACCTTGCGTTGATCTTGAATTTGAACCTTGAATCCATGAATCCAAGAAGTCAAATCCTGAATTGATCTTGAACAAAAACATGTCTAACAAGGCTTAGGTCAAAACAAAAAATCCCCAACATATACCGCATTCATTCTTGACCCATCGCACCTCAAATGAAATTTGATTCAGTTCAATCCAACCTCATAATCGAAACAACACAATTTTGGGTTTTCTTAATAATGAATAATGTATGGATGTACAGATGAGAGTCAAACAAGGTAGGACAAATTTGGGGTATGACAGATGCCCCTATCTAATTGGCTTAAACCGAGTGAGATGAATTGCTATAGGATTCATTCTTTCAAGGTAGAAGACAATTAGATATAAAGAAAACCCTGAATTTGTCCGAAAAGAAAGGGAAAGCTTGGGAATTGAAAATGTTGGACGAGGTATAACTTTAAGCAAACTGTGGGTAACTAGTAAAAGGTCGCCATCACCAAAAGGATGATGGGACAAAACACGCACGGCTATTACCACCAAAAGGGATGATAGAGCCAAACACACCTGCACAATCTGGCATTAATGACTATGACACGCCCCCCCACCAAAAGGATGACGGAGCAAAACACACGCCAAACGATATCGCACAATCTATCATTAATGACCATGATAGACCCCCCACCAAAAGGATGATGGAGCGAAACACAAATAAACATATCAATCGCACAATCTATCATAAACGACCATGATAGACCCCCCACCAAAAGGATGACGGAGCGAAACACAAAACACATCGCACAATCTATCATTAACGACCATGATAGACCCCCCACCAAAAGGATGACAGAGCGAAACACAAGACACATCGCACAATCTGACATTGACGAAATGCCAGACCCACCACCAAAAGGATGGCAGAGCGAAACTCAACACACAACATCGCACAATCTGACATCGATGAAATGCCAGACCCACCACCAAAAGGATGGCAGAGCGAAACACAACACACATCGCACAATCTATCATTAATGACCATGATAGACCCCCCACCAAAAGGATGACGGAGCGAAACACAACACAGATCGCACAATCTATCATTAATGACCATGATAGACCCCCCACCAAAAGGATGACGGAGCGAAACACAACACAGATTGCACAATCTATCATTAATGTCCATGATAGACCCCCCACCAAAAGGATGACGGAGCGAAACACAAGACACATCGCACAATCTGACATTGATGAAATGCCAAACCCACCACCAAAAGGATGGCAGAGCGAAACTCAACACACAACATCGCACAATCTGACATCGACGAAATGCCAGACCCACCACCAAAAGGATGGCAGAGCGAAACACAACACACATCGCACAATCTATCATTAATGACCATGATAGACCCCCCACCAAAAGGATGACGGAGCGAAACACAACACAGATTGCACAATCTATCATTAATGACCATGATAGACCCCCCACCAAAAGGATGACGGAGCGAACACAACACAGATCGCACAATCTATCATTAATGACCATGATAGACCCCCCACCAAAAGGATGACGGAGCGAAACACAAGACACATCGCACAATCTGACATTGACGAAATGCAAGACCCACCACCAAAAGGATGGCAGAGCGAAACTCAACACACAACATCGCACAATCTGACATCGACGAAATGCCAGACCCACCACCAAAAGGATGGCAGAGCGAAACACAACACAGATCGCACAATCTATCATTAATGACCATGATAGACCCCCCACCAAAAGGATGACGGAGCGAAACACAACACAGATCACACAATCTATCATTAATGACCATGATAGACCCCCCACCAAAAGGATGACGGAGCGAAACACAAGACACATCGCACAATCTGACATTGACGAAATGCCAGACCCACCACCAAAAGGATGGCAGAGCGAAACTCAACATACAACATCGCACAATCTGACATCGACGAAATGCCAGACCCACCACCAAAAGGATGGCAGAGCGAAACACAACACACATCGCACAATCTATCATTAATGACCATGATAGACCCCCCACCAAAAGGATGACGGAGCGAAAACACAAACAAAATTCGCACAATCTATCATTAATGACCATGATAGACCCCCCACCAAAAGGATGACGGAGCGAAACACAACACAGATCGCACAATCTATCATTAATGACCATGATAGACCCCCCACCAAAAGGATGACGGAGCGAAACACAAGACACATCGCACAATCTGACATTGACGAAATGCCAGACCCACCACCAAAAGGATGGCAGAGCGAAACTCAACACACAACATCGCACAATCTGACATCGATGAAATGCCAGACCCACCACCAAAAGGATGGCAGAGCGAAACACAACACACATCGCACAATCTATCATTAATGACCATGATAGACCCCCCACCAAAAGGATGACGGAGCGAAACACAACACAGATCGCACAATCTATCATTAATGACAATGATAGACCCCCCACCAAAAGGATGACGGAGCGAAACACAACACAGATCGCACAATCTATCATTAATGACCATGATAGACCCCCCACCAAAAGGATGACGGAGCGAAAACACAAACAAAATTCGCACAATCTATCATTAATGACCATGATAGACCCCCCACCAAAAGGATGACGGGGCGAAACACAAATAAACACATTGCACAATCTATCATTAATGACCATGATAGACCCCCCACCAAAAGGATGACGGAGCGAAACACACGCCAAACAATATCGCACAATCTGACATCGACGAAATGCCAGACCCAACACCAAAAGGATGATGGAGTGAAACACAAACAAAATATCGCACAATCTGACATGGACGAAATGCCAGACCCACCACCAAAAGGATGATGGAGCGAAACATAAACAAAATATCGCGCAATCTGATATCGACGAAATGCCAGACCCACCACCAAAAGGATGGCAGAGTGAAACACAACACACATTGCACAATCTGACATCGACGAAATGTCAGACCCACCACCAAAAGGATGGCAAAGCGAAACACAAACAAAACAGGTCGCTATCACTAAAAGGATGATAGGACAACACAGATTTGAGGTTTACCAACACCAAAAGGATGCAGGCTAGGTTGAACTAACGAAGTTCGACTATCACCAAAAGGATGATAGGAAGGCAATTGACAACGGTCACGCTTGCTGGGTACAACTCAAAGGGGGACCCCCCAAAGAGGAGGATTGGATTGAAATGAGTCAACGGGGTACGCCAACCGTCTTTGTTTGGAGATCATAGTTTTGCTGAAATGATTTCATGGTTACGCCCATGAATTCTGAAAAGGATGCCCCTGACTGGGCTGAATTTGTCTTGATGCCTTGTCTTGCTCAACAAAGGCTGAACAACTTCGTGAGGAACGCTCACGGTTTTGCTGAAGATGCCCCTGCGCGGGCTGGATCTTGCATTAAACTTCTTGGATTTTCCCAACAAAGGTTGAACAATTTCGTGGAGAACGCCTACGGTCTTGAATGGTATGTCCCTGACTAGGCTGAATGTTGATTTGCATATCTGATCAACCACAAGGTTGAAATACGTCGTGGGAGATGCCCATGGTCTTGAAAAAGATGCCCCCTGAATGGGCTGAATCTTGCTTTGAATACTTTGAAATTTTGGGAGAAACACACAATTGCGGAAGATTACCCCTGCCTGGGCTGGTGATTGCTTTGAAACTCTTGAAAATCGTGGGACAAACCACCATCTTGCGGAGGATGCCCCTGACTGGGCTACCAATGGTCTTGGAAATCTTCGGGATTGATCCTGGACCTTGACTTGCATATATGAATGCTGGATGATAAATGATATTCTATATGAGTGGAAGTGCAAATGCAAATGCTGACGCGCGGAGATACAAGAGCTGGGGAAGTAAGGTATGATTGGAGTATGCATATGATGCAGGATACTTATGATAGTGAATGCCATGCGTATGATGCACATGATTGTAGACAGGTGATTGGAATGTAGGTGGAGACGCCAGCATGGTGGACTCTGGTAGTTGCCAATGCGAATTGGACTTCGGGTGGTGGGATGGATTGACTTCCTCGACACGTAGTTTGTTGAAGACGCCATGATTAAAGTAGAAGATGCTCTGGATGTCCCAAGTCTGGGTACTTGGTGATTCGTTGCGAATTTCCTTTAGAGAAGGTTGCAATTCCGCTTGTTGGTCAGGACGACCTGGTCTTGCCCCGGTCTGAACTTGTTAACAGTATGCCCCTGCTCGAGCTGTTGAATGATTTGCCCCAGCCTGTGGTCTTTGAAATAATCTTGCTTCGTGTACGCCACTGAAAGTCAAGTTCCTCCTCGATTGCTCCTTGCTGGAGTGTCTTTGAATACCTAGCACTGATTTGCAACTAAAATTGTTCATTCATAAATGGTAATATTAATGCAAAGTTCAATGTAAGTTTTGAAAAAGTGTCTTTTATTGAAGTGTCGTGATAGTGAGACGAATGGACTACTAGCCCAGACGTTGTGCTGTTTGATTGGTGTAGAGGATATAACAAGGATAATGACACCGATGTTGGTGATTAGAAATCATGTGAGGAGTCAGGTTACACAACCTTGCGACGATATCCTTTTCAGAATAAACCTCGCCTCAATTAGGTCTTTCGAGGGTTGTAACGCGGTCTGGTTCACGGTTGTGAAACAAAGGATGCTAGGCTCAAAGTATGATTTGTACCCACCCCTTCTTCGTAATGATCTCCAGTCCTACACTCAGTTAATTATACACTTGTCTGGACGGTGTAAACTTGATGGTTCAAGGTTTGCTCGACATGGCAGTCACCTTATTTTGCATTGAAGGATGTTAGTGACCTTTTTGATTTGGGTGGCCGCTAAATATTATTTTGTTTTTGTTGAGGATTTCGGGGTCCTCTTTTGCTTTTGTTTTTTATCCCTAACTTTTGCATGGATTGACTTTGTTTGTCAGACCCATCGGGATTGCCTTGATTTTGCCTAAGCCCTCTCTAAGGTGTTTGACTTAGCAGGCTTTTGATTTTTCCTTTTTTTTTGGATTTTGTTATGAATGCCCTGTTATGAGTCATTGCTTGTTGATTCAAGTGCGACGTTGAATTAACTAAACACTACCCTACCCCAGGTTGAGTGTAAAAGGTTTGAATATCCGAAGGAAACTGCTACTTCTAGGCTCGAAGTGGTTTACTAGGGATTAACTCCTTATATCTCCGGTATTTGGGGATTTGAAGCAATGCCTGTACATCATTGACGAGATTCGGTCTGAAAGCATACGATTTGCAATTATGGGCATCTCGCTTTCATCATCCTCCCTCAAATCATGCCAAACAACAGTGAATAGAGTGGAGTGAATAAATGTGTCGGTGATAAGTAAAAATGAGTGAATACAACATAACTAATTCAAAACATGCATAAACGATACATTAATGAAAACCAAATACGAAATGGCAATTGTTCAAAGCATACAGTACTTAAATAAAAAAAGACAAAACATAAGAAATGCGAAAGATTAAATGGCAGCATGACAGCCTTCTTCGGGGAATGAACTTGACTGAAATCGATTTGATGTTGGCACTTGCTGACTGGCGGCATCGGATTGTTGATGATATTTGGAGACTTCCCATTGAAGTTGATAGCATCCTTATCGATCATGTCTTGAATTATGTGCTTGAAAGCCCTGCAGTCCTCAATGGTGTGACTTGGAGCGCCCTTATGAAACTCACAATGAGCATTTGCATCGTAATCGGTAGGAATGACAGTTGGAGGAGCCAAATCTCTCGGAACAACAGCTTTCTTCTCCATCAACTGAGCGAAGATACTAGCATATTTCATTGGCAGGCGATCAAAGACTCTATCTGGTCTCCAGGTTCTCTGCGGACGCTGTGGGCGAGTACCTTGTCGTTGCTGAGTAGCTTGCATCTGCTGTTGCTGAGGAGGATACTGATATCCTTGCTGGTTGTAGGCTTGTTGCTGAGGAGCCTGTTGTCGTGGCATCTGAGCTTGCACTGCTTGAACAACTGGCTGATAAGGCATCGGAGCATATTGCGCGGCAGCAACATATGGATACTGATAGTAGGGAACTTGATAAGGCATAGGAGCAGGAGCTTGTTGAGAAGCTTGCCCTTTCTGCGAAAAGATGGCATTTGTTTCGCCCTCCTTTTTCTTGTATCCATTGAAAGGTTTCTTGGCATTGGCCTGGTTGTTGGAACCTCCTGGGATCTTTCCACTCTTCAACCCTTCTTCAATTCTCTCACCGATGAATACTTTGAAATTTTGGGAGAAACACACAATTGCGGAAGATTGCCCCTGCCTGGGCTGGTGATTGCTTTGAAACTCTTGAAAATCGTGGGACAAACCCACCATCTTGCGGAGGATGCCCCTGACTGGGCTATCAATGGTCTTGGAAATCTTCGGGATTGATCCTGGACCTTGACTTGCATATATGAATGCTGGATGATAAATGATATTCTATATGAGTGGAAGTGCAAATGCAAATGCTGACGCGCGGAGATGCAAGAGCTGGGGAAGTAAGGTATGATTGGAGTATGCATATGATGCAGGATACTTATGATAGTGAATGCCATGCGTATGATGCACATGATTGTAGACAGGTGATTGGAATGTAGGTGGAGACGCCAGCATGGTGGACTCTGGTAGTTGCCAATGCGAATTGGACTTCGGGTGGTGGGAGGGATTGACTTCCTCGACACGTAGTTTGTTGAAGACGCCATGATTAAAGTAGAAGATGCTCTGGATGTCCCAAGTCTGGGTACTTGGTGATTCGTTGCGAATTTCCTTTAGAGAAGGTTGCAATTCCGCTTGTTGGTCAGGACGACCTGGTATTGCCCCGGTCTGAACTTGTTAACGGTATGCCCCTGCTCGAGCTGTTGAATGATTTGCCCCAGCCTGTGGTCTTTGAAATAATCTTGCTTCGTGTACGCCACTGAAAGTCAAGTTCCTCCTCGATTGCTCCTTGCTGGAGTGTCTTTGAATACCTAGCACTGATTTGCAACTAAAATTGTTCATTCATAAATGGTAATATTAATGCAAAGTTCAATGTAAGTTTTGAAAAAGTGTCTTTTATTGAAGTGTCATGATAGTGAGACGAATGGACTACTAGCCCAGACGTTGTGCTGTTTGATTGGTGTAGAGGATATAACAAGGATAATGACACCGATGTTGGTGATTAGAAATCATGTGAGGAGTCAGGTTACACAACCTTGCGACGATATCCTTTTCAGAATAAACCTCGCCTCAATTAGGTCTTTCGAGGGTTGTAACGCGGTCTGGTTCACGGTTGTGAAACAAAGGATGCTAGGCTCAAAGTATGATTTGTACCCACCCCTTCTTCGTAATGATCTCCAGTCCTACACTCAGTTAATTCTACACTTGTCTGGACGGTGTAAACTTGATGGTTCAAGGTTTGCTCGACATGGCAGTCACCTTATTTTGCACTGAAGGATGTTAGTGACCTTTTTGATTTGGGTGGCCGCTAAATATTATTTTGTTTTTGTTGAGGATTTCGGGGTCCTCTTTTGCTTTTGTTTTTGATCCCTAACTTTTGCATGGATTGACTTTGTTTGTCAGACCCATCGGGATTGCCTTGATTTTGCCTAAGCCCCCTCTAAGGTGTTTGACTTAGCAGGCTTTTGATTTTTCCTTTTTTTTTGGATTTTGTTATGACTGCCCTGTTATGAGTCATTGCTTGTTGATTCAAGTGCGAAGTTGAATTAACTAAACACTACCCTACCCCAGGTTGAGTGTAAAAGGTTTGAATATCCGAAGGAAACTGCTACTTCTAGGCTCAAAGTGGTTTACTAGGGATTAACTCCTTATATCTCCGGTGTTTGGGGATTTGAAGCAATGCCTGTACATCATTGACGAGATTCGGTCTGAAAGCATACGATTTGCAATTATGGGTATCTCGCTTTCATCATCCTCCCTCAAATCATGCCAAACAACAGTGAATAGAGTGGAGTGAATAAATGTGTCGGTGATAAGTAAAAATGAGTGAATACGACATAACTAATTCAAAACATGCATAAACGATACATTAATGAAAACCAAATACGAAATGGCAATTGTTCAAAGCATACAGTACTTAAATAAACAAAGACAAAACATAAGAAATGCGAAAGATTAAATGGCAGCATGACGGCCTTCTTCGGGGAATGAACTTGACTGAAATTGATCTGATGTTGGCACTAGCTGACTGGCGGCATCGGATTGTTGATGATATTTGGAGACTTCCCATTGAAGTTGATAGCATCCCTATCGATCATGTCTTGAATTATGTGCTTGAAAGCCCTGCAGTCCTCAATGGTGTGACCTGGAGCGCCCTTATGAAACTCACAATGAGCATTTGCATCGTAATCGGCAGGAATGACAGTTGGAGGAGCCAAATCTCTCGGAACAACAGCTTTCTTATCCATCAACTGAGCGAAGATACTAGCATATTTCATTAGCAGGCGATCAAAGACTCTATCTGGTCTCCAGGTTCTCTGCGGACGCTGTGGGCGAGTACCTTGTCGTTGCTGAGTAGCTTGCATCTGCTGTTGCTGAGGAGGATACTGATATCCTTGCTGGTTGTAGGCTTGTTGCTGAGGAGCCTGTTGTCGTGGCATCTGAGCTTGCACTGCTTGAACAACTGGCTGATAAGGCCTCAGAGCATATTGCGCGACAGCAGCATATGGATACTGATAGTAGGGAACTTGATAAGGCATAGAAGCAGGAGCTTGTTGAGAAGCTTGCCCTTTCTGCGAAAAGATGGCACTTGTTTCGCCCTCCTTCTTCTTGTATCCATTGAAAGGTTTATTGGCATTGGCCTGGTTGTTGGAACCTCCTGGGATCTTTCCACTCTTCAACCCTTCTTCAATTCTCTCACCGATGATCACCAAGTCAGAAAATCCAGCAGAGACACTACCGATCAACTTTTCGTAGTACTGGCCTTGCAAGGTACCCATGAAGATGTCAATCAATTCACGGTCAACAAGAGGTGGATTCACCCTTGCGGCTAGCTCTCTCCATCGTTGCGCGTACTCCTTGAAGGATTCTCCATCCTTCTGAGTCATACTCTGAAGCTGGGTACAGTTAGGAGCAAGGTCGGTGTTGTATTTGTACTGCTTGACGAACGCATCGGCTAGCTCGGCCCAAGTGCGCACACTGTTACGCTCCAGCTGCATATACCATTCAAGTGATGCCCCAGACAAGTTGTCCTGGAAGCAATGGATCATGAGCTTCTCGTCTCTGGCATAGGCAGCCATCTTGCGACAGTACATCTTCAGATGAATGTTTGGGCAACTGAGACCTTTGTACTTTGAAAACTCGGGCACCTTGAACTTGGGAGGAATAACAACATCAGGTACCAAGCATAATTACAAAGCACTGAAAGAATTTGAATTGTGCCCCTCCATGGCTCGGAGTTTCTCGGCTAGATCTCGGCACATCTTCATGGCTTCAGAATCCTGAGCGACAACAGGACTGGCGATGGGAATAGCAGCATGATAGTTCTGAACGTCGTCATACTGATCCATCAGAGTATCTTCGACATGAGGAACCGGGATTTACACGGCAGCAGGCTGGGCGTGCGGGATAACTCCAACGGTAACTCCAGGTGCTGGGATTGGCTGAGAAGTGTTTCCCTCGACTGCGTTGTTGAAGTTCAACGGTATCCCATGAGAATTTGGAATTGGAACCAAAGGGATGGCAGTAGACCCTTGTCCTTGGCCATTGTTGACGACAGCAGCGGCTTCACGCTGTTCTTCCTCTCTCCTGGCTGCGAGGATAGCTTCGAGGATCTGGTCGATCTTTCCTTTCATAGAATCCAACTCTTCCCTGAAGGCGACTTGCTCCTGTTGAATCTGCTCCATCATTCGTCTGGTATTGGCTCTAGTTGCGTACTGGTGTCGGGGAATCAGCTTGATTTACTGGAGAGGAAGGAACGAAGACATAAGATTCTGTTGGAGGACTGGAAATGCAAAATGCACAACATATGAAATGCAATGCAAATGATATGCAAGATGCAATGCAAGATACAAGATCCAGGATCCCAAGATCATAGTTCGAACAGCTCCTGAAGCTGGTAACTGTAATAGATAAGTAACCATAATTCCTGCTCAAAGAAAAATTGACAGGTAAACCCTATACGGGAAGATCTAGACACTCTACCCATAAACCCACTTACGGGATGGTTTCTATGTTTGGTTCCCAAGATCACGGACACTAGTCGTATTAGCGTTATGCAACAGGCTGGCTGTATTACGACGATAATGACGATAAGGTCTCTCCTGAGCGGGGTCCTCGTGCTAGGCGCACAAGGAGCGAGTCCTTGGAGGCTAACACTACACGACCACCAATATCGGAACTGGTGCTAACAAAAGGTTCCCAGAATCATGGACCCCTCATTAATCAAGTCGTGCAACAGGCTAGCTGTGTTACGATGAGATCTATGAATAGGTCTCCTCTGGAGGAGCTTTCATGCTAGGCCCATAAGGAGCAAGTCCTCGGAGACTAACACTACTCGACTACCAATTCTAAACTAAGTGTTCTCTCTGCTTTTACCAAAGCTCGGGCGTAGAGCCTTACTCATGATGTTATCCCGAGAACCGACAGGCTAAGATAACAAGCATAAATAAAATCCACAAGAGAGCAAATACAAAAAGAAAAAAAAAAGAAAAAACAAACACTCCTCACAAACCAAAAGATAGGCTTGACTCTCTCTTTTCATGGAGCAAATACGTCCCCAGTAGAGTCGCCACCTGTCGCACCTCGAAAAATCAAAGAGACATTTCGGAGAAACGACCCTCGCGCGAAAGGCGTGGAAATGCGGTTCGACAGAGTCGCCACTGAACTTTATTCTTCCCGAATGAACGGGAGAGGAAAATATCGAGAAAACCTCTTAAAAACGAAAGGATAGGAACAGGGTTGTCACAACCAAGTTCCGGGTTCGGGAGTCGGTTACGTGAGGGGAAGGTATTAGCACCCCTCACGTCCGTCGTACTCGACGGGAACCTATTAAGGTGATTGTGGGGAGTGTTGTTTAGGTTTACTTGCTTTCTTCTCGTTGATAAAGGTGAATTGGTAGGAAAAAGGGTTAAGACACTAAGGAGAGATGGATGATTAGAAGATAGGGTGCTCGCCAAGGATTGGGGCCCTTGTGCCTACGTATGCTCATTCAGACGAGAATGAGAAATCAGAGCGTCGTAGTTCGACTACGGGAAAGGATTGGGTGGAACAATGGAAGAAGATAGAAGTGTGCTCGCCGAGATCATCGCAATCTTGTGCCTACGTATCTTACATTCGGACGGGAATGAAGAATCAGAGCAGTCGTAGTTCGTGGTAACAACCACGAAAGATGAGGTTGAAAAAGTTGGGAGTTTGAGAGAAGAGACGAAAGAGTGACTGACAAGCAACCCAAGAGCACGCCTCGAGAGCTTGTCAGTCAAGAATTCAAGGAATGCGAGACTCCAAGAACTCAGTTCTTTCGGGAATTGACTGAATAAGTTGAAGATAAAGAGTCGGATGTTTTGAAATCGAAAGAATGAACTGATAACAACTCAAGGGCGCGCCTCGAGAGTTACTCATTCAAATATTCAAAGAATGCTAGATTCTAAGAATATCTCTCTTTCATAAGTTTTTTTAAAAAATGTTTGTGAAAGGATCGAATCGAAGAACGGCATGCGAGGCCCAAAAGAAGTCGTTTTAAAGTAGCTCGACGACGTATCGAGGATTTATTTGAAAATGAAACCTACTTGACGACGTGTCAAGGATTAGGATTGTGAGAAACGATATTAGTCCCTGAGGGTGCCCCTAATACCGAAATCACGAGGAGCCGTGAATGAAATGTGGGTTGCGAATGCGGATGAGCATTCGACTTAGGAGAATGTTTAAAAATGATTGAATTCGAAAGGTTGAGTGAATAACAACTCAAAGGGCGTGCTTCGAGAATTATTCACTCGAAGACACAAGGAATGCTAGACTCCAAGTGCCTCTTTCTTTCGAGGTTTTGATCAAAAAGACGTTGAGAATATGCTTGAGAAAATCAAAAGATTGAATGAACAACAACTCAAGAGCGAGTCTCGAGAGTTGCTCATTCGAAGATCCAAGAAATGCTAGATTTCAAGAATCTCCCTCTTTTGGAGTTTTTTCGAGAAAATGTTTAAAAGATAATTTGAAGTGCAAGTGAAAAGTCTCGACTAAAATTATAATCTATCAATAATTTTGACCGATAATAATTTAAAAATTGTCATTTGACCAAAATAAGCAAGAAATCGATAAAAATCGAAAATGAAAGAAGTTAAAAAGAAAACGGTCTCGGGTTTGTCATTACTCGTCAAAAATTTGACAAAGTTATAACTTGGGGTATCGTCATCGACCCTAAAATAAAATCGAAAATGAGCAAAAAGGGGAGTTGAAAGTATAACCTATATTATTCACCAAATAGTTTTACCAATATTGACTGAAAATATATTAAAAAACAAGAAAATATATATACGTAAAATAAAAGAGATCTTTAAACTAAATAAATTATCTAAAAAAACGAATCACCCAAAAACCTTATTATTAAAATAGAAAAAGGGTGAGAAAAAATAATAAAAAAAAAAGATAGAAGAGGAGGAAATCTCTACGGGCCGTGAGGCCTACTCAACCTTTTAAAAAAAATGGGTGAGAATTAAAAAGGAGGGTGATAGGAAAGAAGAGAGAATCATTTGGGCTTTTGCAAAGCCCATCATCTCCAGGGTAGACGTAACACAAGGCTGATCACCAATGATTTTTTTTCTTAAAAAAACAACGACCAACACCTTCATTAAAACAACATTCAGATGGTCTTAAATTAACAACAACCTCACACAACAAACAAACTGAAAACGCCCAGAACTCGGCATCTTCATTGTGCAGCGCATCAACTAACAGATCCAGAAACAATTTCGTTTCCAACCTTCTTTGAATCTCCTTCAGTGTTTTCGATTTTGGGTCCTTAAAGTTTTAAACTGGGTTTGGTCTTGTTGATATTGAAGAAGAACAGATGGGTTTCGGTTCAATCTTTCTCCCGATGGGTTTGTAAGTTTTGAAGATTGAGATTTGAAAGGGTTTTGTTGAAGGAGGAGGTCGAAGAAGAAACGGGTTCGTGAAGGTTGGAAAGGTTTTGTGTTGGAGGTAAAGAGAATTTCTTGTGTTTAACAGAGTTGAAGGTTAAAGATGAGGTGGGTTTAGGGATTAGAAAACAAACAGAGTTTTAAGGTTGACGAGGTGGAGAATGTTTCGAGATTTGTGTGTTTGTTTGCAGGTGGAGATTTGGAAAGGGGTTTGCCGATTGTTTAGGGGTTTTTTGAAGAATTTCTGTGATGGATTTTGAAGGTTGGTGAAGAAAAGAGCCAAAATACTCCGACCCCCCATTGCGGTTTTGGAGGTGAGTTTTTTATACTACCCCATGTGTTTCTCAATTGTTGTTTATTCATCGTTTTTTCGGTTTATTGTGGGGTCTTTGTTCGCAGGAGAGGATGCACAATGGGAAGAGTATGAGCTGGAAAGTTTATTGTCGTTTTTCTTCCGTAATATGCAGGCTGTTGTTGTCCTTTGTTTGCAGGTGCGTGTTGCAGAATTTTGGTCGGTTCATGGAGTACAGATATTGATGAAAGGTGGTGGTAGCACCTGCTGCGGATGTAGGTCGGTGGGCCAGCCAAAAACTTGTTTTTGAGCTGATATGCTTTTCTTTGTCTGTTGCGTTTAAGTCTGTGACGTAGTGCGCGTAATGGCTCAGGTTGAAGGAAAAAAACGTACGAAACTTGTTAATGTTGGTGTGTATGTTGTCCTTTATGTGAGTCCTCATCTTTGCACTATTTTTTTTTCCAGGTTATGGACAATAGTAATTTCAGATTGTGGACAGCTTGTATAAGTGGGAGTATTGGCTTATGCGTTTTGAAAGGAAAATGGTGGTCCCGTTGCGTTACTAGCGTACTGTGATGATTTGCAACTTGGCACTGTTTTGGTCTCGTACGTAGAGAAATGGTCCCGAGGGGGTACATATGCATTTTTGAATTCTACTGTTTGTTGTATGATGGCTTTGCTGATGAGTCCATTAGATGGTAACCAACGCCTTATGAGGAACCATTCTCCTGCTGCATTTTTGTGAATATTAGTGGCACATCTGCTTAATGTTTTATTGAAGTTTTGTTGCTGATTGTGTTCTTTCTCGTTTTTTTTATGCAAGTAAAAACAAGTTTATGGCTTGTTGTGTTGTTCTTCTTTTGCAGATAATGGTTGGAATTGTGAAAAGCAGGATGGTGGGTCGTACTATTGGCAATTGTCGCGTTTTTTGATGTAGCAGAAGTTTTGCAGGAGTAGAGCAGCAGTGTAGCAGGTCTTGTGTTGTGCCTTGTAGCAGTTTTTCAAGGTCGAACCGTACAAATTGCGTGAAAAGAATCAATACAATGGTTTTGTGCAGCCCTATTTACCTCATTCTCTTTCTCACTGTCATGATTTCGTTTGTTGTGGATGTAGCAGCTTGAGGTGTTGTTTATCATCATGGTAGCTGCGAGTTGTATGGTGGGGTCAGGTGGTGATTTTTTGCTGTGTAATTCATGAGCTTGCTTTTTCTTCAAAAAAAAAATTTGTTTGTAATATTGTAACATGAATAATGGGCCTTTCCATTTGTTAATGATATGGGCCTGAAAATGGACCTCTTTAATTTATGAACTTTTTTTGTAGAATTATATGGGCTTGACAAAAATTGAAATGGACTTTAATATCATTAATACATCCTCCATATGTCCTTTAACCAATCCTTGCAATCTTGGAGAAAAAATGACTCTGACTTCCGTATGTGATAAAAAAATCAATTCCTTCATCTAGAATGCACACTTATTAAACTTTTATATAAAGTAAATGAAACCTTGAATCAATTCTTAACGATAAACCCACTGCAAGCCAATCTTGAATCTTGAACGAATTAGACCATTGAACCAAAGCAAACCTTGCGTTGATCTTGAATTGATCTTGAACAAAAACATGTCTAACAAGGCTTAGGTCAAAACGAAAAATCCCCAACATATACCGCATTCATTCTTGACCCATCGCACCTCAAATGAAATTTGATTCAGTTCAATCCAACCTCATGATCGAAACAACACAATTTTGGGTTTTCTTAATAATGAATAATGTATGGATGTACAGATGACAGTTAAACAAGGTAGGACAAATTTGGGGTATGAGAATAGGATAGAGCCATCCTTTTGACTAATAGCTTTACAACATTTTTGATTAAAGGTGATATCATAACCATTGTCACTTAATTGACTTATGGACAATAAGTTATGCTTTAACCCTTCAACAAGTAAAACATTAGTAATAGTGGGAAGTTTACCATTTCCGATAGTGCCAGATCCAATGATCTTGCCCTTATGGTTCCCTTCAAACTTCACATCACCTCCAGATCTAAGTTCCAGGCTTTGGAATATAGACTTTTCTCCTGTCATGTGTTGTGAGCATCCAGAGTCCAGGTACCATGATTGGCGTCCTGACCTTGCTGCTAAGAACATCTGCAACAGGAATTATTTTATTTTTAGGTACCCAGATCTTCTTGGGTCCTTTGGGGTTAGTTGGTTTATAGGTTTGTCTAAACTTCTGTTTTTCAACATAATGTTTATTCTGACTTGCCTTGGGTTTAAACACGTAAGTATTCTTCTCAGAGCTTGTGTGTTTAATGTCATTTAAGTGACCAAATTTAAATTGAGAATACAAAGGTGTCTTCTTGATGAAAAGTTTATCAACATATTTTGGATTACTTCCAGATGAAGACTCATATCCAATACCTCTTCTGTTGTTCCCACTAACACCATAGATCATAGAAGCCATCTTGCTTCTGTCTATGCTCTTAGTAAGGAATATCTGAAAGCTAGAGTCATATTTTTCTAAAATGTTTTCACATGACTTAGTCTCAGATTCAGATTCTTGTTGAGTTATTTCAAAGTCATTTTTGATTTTCAGATTAATTTCTTTTTGCTCAACAAGTTCTGTCTTCAGAAGATCAATCTCAGATTCAAGATTGCTTTTCAGCTTCTTGTATTTGAGTTTGATATTGTTATAACTTTTAAGAACTTCTGATAAAACTTTTATAAGTTCTTCTTTAGTAAGTTTAGCCATTACCTCTTCAGCGTCATCATCAGATTCAGAATCTGATTCATATCCTGAGGTTCCTTCCTCCTGATCTTCTGTGCTGGCCATCAGTGCAACATTGGCACATTCTTCTTTTGATTCAGAAGATGATTTATATTCATTTGAGTCATCCCATGTTGCCATCAGAACCTTCTTCTTTTTGTTAAACTTCTTCTTGGGTTTTTCTTTTTGAAGTTTGGGGCAATCGTTCTTGTAATGCCCAGATTCTTTGCACTCATAGCATACAACTTCTTTCTTGCCAGATCTTCTGTGCCCAGAAGATTCCTTTCTATGATCAGATATTCTGAAGTTGTTGAACTTCTTTCCTTTGTGCTTCCAGAGTCTGTTGATCCTTCTGGACAGCATGGATAATTCATCTTCTTCTTCAGAAGAAGATTCTTCAGAGCTTTCTTCAATAACCTGCAAAGCTTTAGCAGATTTATTAGATTTTAAGGCAACAGATTTACCTTTTTCTTTCTTCTGAGGTTCATCTTCCTCAAGCTCAATTTCATGGCTCCTTAGTGAGCTGATGAGTTCTTCTAAAGAGAACTTGTTCAGATCTTTAGCCATCTTCAAGGCAGTCACCATTGGTCTCCATCTGGTAGGCAGACTTTTGATGATTTTCTTTACATGATCTGATGTGGAGTATCCCTTGTCCAGAACCTTTAACCCAACTGTGAGGATCTGAAATCTGGAGAACATAGCTTCAACAGATTCAGAGTTTTCCATCTTGAAGGCCTCATACTTCTGGATCAGAGCCAGAGCTTTTGTTTCCTTGACTTGAGAGTTTCCCTCATGAGTCATCTTTAAGGATTCAAACATATCAAAAGCAGTTTCCCTGTTTGTAATTTTTCCATACTCAGTATGAGAAATTGCATTCAATAATATTGTTCTGGCCTTGTGATGATTTCTAAAATCTTTCTTCTGAGCATCTGTCATAGATTTTCTGTCTATCTTTTTGCCATTCCCATCTGTGGGATGAACATATCCATCTATGACTAGATCCCATAGATCAACATCATATCCAAGGAAAAAACTTTCAATTATGTCTTTCCAGTAATCAAATTTCTCCCCATCAAACATAGGGGGTTTGGTGCTGATTTTGTCCCTTTCTTCATATTTATTGTTAATGTTGGATATTGTATTATCAGCCATTGTAACAAATAAATATATATCAAAGTATTTCTCTCTGGATCTTTACTGTCACTGTTAAGTGGTAGCACACACAGAACCGGAGCTCTGATGCCAACTGAAGGTGAGATAATACTTAGAAGGGGGGTTGAATAAGTATGAAAGATTAAAACTTAGAATTAAAACACAATTATTTTTATCTTGGTTCGTTGAACTCAACTACTCCAGTCCACCCTTCCTAGAGTGATTTGCCTTTCTCAAACAAGGACTTAATCCACTATTTAATCAAACAGATTACAATAGTAACACCTAAGAACAACTGTTCTTAGTCTTCTCAAGAGCTACTGATTCCAACTGAATCCTCTTAAGGAAATCCTTTACAATTAATGTAAATCTAATACAAGAGTAAGAATGCTTCTAAAAAGCTTTTATCACAACAGTGATATTTCTCTTAAGTTTAAGTACAAATAATTCTAAGAATGAATATGAAAGTATGAGAGCTTGAATGTTTTAATTTTTTTCCAGCAAAACGTCTAACTGAAGAATTTGGTGGAGTCTTGCTTTTATAGGCAGCTGATCCAAGGTGAGTTGCACGTTGAGAAGAGTGTCCTAAAAAGGTCTGAGCCTTTTTGTCTTCACATCAAGTGACCTTTCCTAGAAGAAGAAAGCACAGAAAAATCCTTTTTGTCTGTGTTCTTGTGTCTAGCATAAATGAGGAAAGAGACGTTTGATTTACTCCAACGGATATATTCTTTGAATATTTCTTCTTCAGTTTTCAGCAAGTTCATCAGAGTCTGATTGGGTCAGAGTCTTCTAATGATGATCAAAACTTTGCTGGATCAGAGTCTTCTGCAGCATGTGTGCTTCCAGCGTGTTAAATATCAGAGCATATTTGAAACAGAACTTCAGTACTGGCAGCTTTAGTACTTTTAGAATCTTCTGTAGAAACTATGCTTTGAAAAACTCTTCATACAATATTCTTCTTTGCTTCAGATGCTTCTGACTTGCTTCAGATGCTTCTGCTTGCTTCAGATTCTTCTGGAGCTTCTGCTTCAGAATCTTCTGGAGGCTACGCTCAGGATCTTCTGTAAGCAGCAATCAGAATCTTCTAATGTATGCATCTGGCGCTACAGATTCTAGCTAGTTTCTTGAATTCAATTCTGATTTGCTTCTGGAGTGTTAATTTCTTTACTATTTGCAATAAAAACTCTCAAGCAAATTTTAGAGTATATAATTCTTAAATACAAAATTTCCTAATAGTTATCATCAAAACATAGAGATATTATTAAGAACCAATCTGTGTTCTAACACTACATACTGTGCAATTTTTTGAAAAATTGTTGTTTTTGCCCAAAAAACCAGTTTTGGTCGTATTTTGAAAGTTTTTTTTACTATTATAAAACCATCTAAACACTTAACACCAAAATAGTTTATTTCAAACATCTATTTTCTCATATTAAGAGCCCATTTCTATTAAGCCCTAATTCTACCAATTAATATACCAATTCAATCACCAATTCATCAAATCACATTTCTAAAACCTTCACTATTGTAACAGTGGTGGAAAACACACATACATACACCGTTCAGAATTTCAAACATCAATTCATACGAAATTCACATCAAGGTAATCAAGAGAATATCACTCCTCAAGAACACACACGGAAATTATCGCAATCATCATCCCTATTGGAGGTTATTCTCCCTCTTACCTTAGATTTTGGCAGCAAAATTCTTCAAAGCTCTTTCAATGGATGCTCTTCCTATGCCCTAATCTTCCTCTTTCCACCAAATTATGATTTTATGTAGAAAACTCTCACAACTTCTTACTAACCTATTTATTAGTAAGCTAATTCACCAATTATATACTTCCAACATTACCCTCACTTATTTTTCTATTCACCAAAATGCCCTTATCATCTCTAATTTTATTTTAATAAAAAATACTAATAATACTCCTTATTTCTATTATTCTATTTTCTCATTTTAATAAAATAATTCTATTAAAATACTATTATTTAATTATTAAAAATGGACTCTAATAATTCTACCTCACCTCTTCCAACCTCTAGTCACTCTTTACACTTTCACCTCAAGGTCACACACCCTGATACCCATATTAATTTAACTATCACACATAATAATTAAATTATATCATAATAATTCAAATAATTTGGTAAATCAAGAATTGGGGTGTTACAACTCGCCCCCACCTAAAAAAGTTTTGCCCTGGAAAATTAGCTTAAGTAAATAGTCGGATACGACTCCCTCTTCTGGCTCTTTAGCTCCCAAGTCACGTTTCCAATAGTAGGTCCTCCCCAAGCTACCTTCACCAAGGTAATCTCTTTACCAAACAAATGCTTCACTTTCCAATCCTCTATCTGCATGGGTAATACCTCAACTTTCAGGTTATCTATCACCTGAACATGATCCACTTGAACCATATGAGACAATTTCAAAATATATCTTCTCAAACTGACACATGTGAAACACACCGTGGAGATTAGCAAGCGACGGTGGTAAAGCAGTCCGATAGGCCACCTCTCATATCCTCTACAAATTTTGGTATGGACCAATAAAACACAAAATGAGCTTTCGAGACTTTAAAGCTCGACCAACACCAGTTATCGGAGTAACTCTAAGAAACCCATGATCGCCCTCTTGGAACTCAATAGATTTCCTCCTCTTGTCATGGTAACTCTTTTGAAGACTCTGCGAAGCTCTCATATTCTCTTGAATCATTTTAATATCCTGTGTCGTCTGTTGAATAATCTTAGGCCCAATTACATCACTCTCTCCCAATTCATACCAACACAACGGTGTCATACACCTTTTACCATACAACGCCTCAAATTTTGTCCTTTCGATACTCGAATATAAATTGTTGTTGTAGGTAAACTTTATCAATGGTAAAAATCCATACCAATCACCTCTTTCCTTGAGCACACAAGCTTTCAACAAGTCTTTTAAAGGTTAGATAGTCATTTCCATTTGACCATCTATTTGTGGATGATAAGTGGAACTAAATCACAACATCATACCCAACATTTTCTGCAAGCTCTCCCAGAACCTTAAAGTAAACCTCAGATATCTATCAGATACGATAATGGAAGGAATGCCATACAGATTGACAACCTTCTCAATATACATCTCTCCTAGTTTCTCCAATGAATAATCAAGTCTCATCGGAAGGAAATGATCTAATTTAGTCAACCTATCAATAATGACCCAAATCGTATCACAACCTTTTGCTGTCCTCGGAAAACCAGGCACAAAATCCATCAAAATGTTGTCCCATTTCAACTCTAAAATAGACAACGGTTGCATCAAACCCAACGACTTCTGATGATCCATATTTGAATTTTGACAAGTTAAACATGCATACACAAAACTAGCAACCTCCTTCTTTATTCTTGACCATCAAAAGATCCTCTTCAAGTCTTGATACATCTTAGTAGCACTAGGATGAATACTCAAACCACTTATGTGACCTTCATCAAGAATACTTTGCTTAAGCTCTGGCACATTCAGAACACATACACGGTATCAGAATCTTGTCAATCCATTCTGGTCGATTCTGAAATCACCACCTTGACCTTGATTGTTTAAAGTCAACTGTTAAATCAGTTTCAAGTCCATGTTTTGACTTTCTCTAATTTCTTCAAGAATACCATTAGTAAGTTTTAACGTACCTAACTTCACACTCTGTTGCGTGACTTCACAAACCAAACTCAAATCTTTGAACTCTTTGATCAACTCTAACTCCCTAGCCATCAATATTGACATATCAAAAGTCTTGCGACTCAATGTATCAGCTACGACATTGGCTTTACCAGGATGGTAACTCAAACCAAAGTCATAATCCTTTAAAAACTCAAGCCATCTTCTCTGTCTCATATTTAACTCTTTTTGGTTGAAAATATACTTCAGACTCTTATGATCATTGTATACCTCTAATCTCAAACCTGTAGCAGAAAAAAGTGTGAGTATAATTTATTGATTAACTTAACTCATAAAAAAAGAGTCGCCGCCACACTTTTATTGTTTCCAAAGGAAAGGGAAAAAGTACGAACAAAACCATAAGAAGTTTTAAAAACAATAACAAATAAAAACATAGACAAGGGTAAGGGGGGTTGGTTACGCTAAGGGAAATTGTTAGCACCCAAAACATTTATAGTACTCCATAGGATCTCTTTGAAATATCTACGCTTTTTCGTTTGAAAATGGTTTGCTTGTAAAAGATTGAGGAGGTGAGAAAATAAGTATTTTTTTTAATGTTTTTGTTTTTGACAAGACTTCCTAAGTCTCGTGCCTACGTACCCACAAAGTACAATGGAGAATCAAAACTTCATAGTTAGTGACAATAATAAAAAAAATAACTTGTTTGGTTCATTTTAAATGAAAAGACAAGTTGTCATTTTAAGGAGGAAACTACAACTAGTCACCCACAAGTATAAGAAAATAACATTTGCATCATCTTGAGATGGAGGGTTTTTGCTTGGATTGAAATCAATAAGTCTATCACTCAACATCTAAGTGGAAAATGTTAAAAATTTTAATACTATGGAGATAGGAGAATCACATCTCAACTATGAAAATGACTCATGTCTAAACTTTATGAAAATTTTAAAAGAAATAGTGCACAAAGGCACAAAAATGATTTAAATAGGTTCATGTATTTTTATGTCTTTTGAAATTGTTTGAATATGCTTAAGATTAATTAGCATTTATTTAAGAAATAAAAAGAGTTTGAAAATCACTTGACAAAGTCAAGGTTTATTGAGAAAGAGGTTGTTGTTAAACGACGACAATGATATAGAAGGGGGGTTGAATATATCACTTATTAAAAACAGAGTCGGTGCTTATTAAGATTTGGATTTTAAAGAGTTTTAAGCGGAAGCGGCCGAAGAACTATACACAAAGCCTATATGGAATACCAATAAAGACGAAAATTAGAATCAATAGTTTGAACACAAATTAATCAAATTTTGTTCACTTAAAGTTGGACAATTTCCAATGTGTGTGAAATATAAACCAATTAAAAAATAACTCAAGTGTTTGTGTTCACGCAATTAGTCGAACAATTTGTGTGTGAAGCACCTCAAGTAAATTTCAATAGGTGAATGAAGTGCTATGTTCTTCAATTAAAATCAAAAGATTGTAATGAGGTTTCTAAAAATGTTTCAGCACTAACACACACCAGAATTTTAATCAACTAATATGTTTGCATACAAACTTAAAATTCAGCAATGAAAATAGTAAAAAGAGAGAACACCAATTTGTTAAGGCAGTTCCCCCGCCGTCCTCGCTTGGGGTACGTCTGTCCTCAATTCTAAAAATAGAATTGAGACCTGTATATATAACCAGTTGCAAAATGTTTTTACAAGAGAAGTAATAGCATTCAAACAATCAAACCCAAATGTAGATGTTGAGCCTATGCCTTCTTTTCCCTTGATTCAAGATGAATCAAGTTCTTCGAACATGATGAGTAAACCTTCGGTTACGGCACCACCTTTGGACAACCCTCTGGTCTTCAAATCTTGCTCGGCTAATTTCAAACACCAACGATTCGAACCCAAACCTTCCTACCACAATCTTCCGGTTAATGCTACTAAATTGACAGAACCTCCCGTTCTTCAATTACCTTCGCTCAGCTGAATCTGTGAAGGAACGATTTGTGCAAAACCCCCCAAATCCAAGATTCTTGGAGGAAAAAATCCTCAAGGTTTTATTCAAGAAAAACCCACTGATTTCTCAACCCAAACCCGATACACCAATCCTAAGTTTGGACGTTATCACCTCGATGATGCAGAATATACAATAAAAATGATTATGTGTAGTTGTTGAGAAAATGCAAGAAAGAGGATGAAGATGATGAGAACCAAATCAGTGTATATTTTCACTTTTCTTGTTTTTTGTGAAGAATGAACTAACTCAATATATATGCAAAGTTGAAACCAAATAACAAACATAATAGTCACTTAGAATGTTAAGCATAACATAAATTATGTGAGAAGCGCGTGAGCGGTCGACCTAAAACAAGGGGAGGGTCGACCTGAGCTCTCCCGAATTCAAGATTATGCAGGAAACAACTCTTTGCATCGACCGGAACAGGTCTATGTGCCGACGCAAAGCGCCCTAATTTTGACAAGCACAAATGCACACAGTATGAGTCGACAGGAGGGTCGACCTGAGCTCTCCCGAATTCAGGATTATGCAGGAAACAACTCTTTGCATCGACCGGAACAGGTATGTGCGCCAATGCAAAGCACCCTAATTTTGACAAGCACAAATGCACACGGTATCAGTCGAAGGGAGGGTCGACGCGAGCCCTTCTAAGAGCAATATATGAAAATTGACTTCTGTATGAGTCAACCTAAGCATGCTATTAGTCAACTCAAAGACTCAGAACTTGCAAAAATGCAGATTTTCATATATTTAGCTACTTCTAAGAGAACCTAATGCATCTCTAACTTGACCAACATGATCAAACTCATATAGAACACACATAATGCTCTTTCTATATGTACCTAGACATGTTTTGACAAATGTTTGACACAAGAAAGATAACGTATGCATATGTGACTCTATGGTACCGGCCAAAGTACATTTTTCAAACTATATATGTTTTGACATCATTAGAACAAGTATAACCAAGTATGAGGCACTTTTTCCTCACATACTCCCCCTTTTTGATGATGGAAAATAGTAGAAACATACTTGAGCGTAATGTGTTGTATCATCGTCCCCCTTACTTCATGCATTTATCTAGAACGATCTGCACGTTTGACCAGCCTTGTAAAAGTGATTTGTTTCTGCTTGATTTTCTTCTCCCCCTTTGACGACATAAAAAAGAAAGAAGATAGAGGTCAATGAAAGACATATTATAAAGAGATAATCAAATTCACCAAGTTTGCAATAGGATACTCATTAACAAACATCCACATATAACGAAGTTAATGAAATGATATAAACTGATAAATATATAACCACACAAATGATCAAAAGAAATATGTGCTATTACAAATTAACAATGATTCATGTCTTAATAAAAACAAACATAAGAAGAGATTAACACTAGAATGTGATGAACAATAGATGAATGACATGCACAATGATATACAAGGATTCCTCAAGGCCTCCTCCCCATAAAGTGATGACCCCTTCTGTTTCGTATACTCTAGAACAACTCGATTAAGAGTGTTGAAATTGGTAGTGAGAGCACAATGTTGACCTGCAGCAGATTCAACCATGCCATCAAACTGATCCATCACTGCTGTTGCGAATGAGTTGAAGTTATTCATGTGAGCTTGAAGTTGATTCTACAAATTTATGAACCACTCATCCTGGGAAGTGATAAAGTTTTGTTGTTCGAGCTATATACTCCTCATCAGTTCGAGGAGTTCGTCATTGTTCTGTTAGGGACACGGAGGTGATGGAGGCACATAATTCCAATATGGGTTCTATTGATATTCCCAATTCATTGCTTGAGGCATGTAGTTTTCACCTAATGTAGTCCAGCCTGTGTGTTGCTAGGCACCCCATCGTCATCATGTTCCAAATGGGGTGATTGATCTAGCCAACCATTGTTATCTTGTTCATCAGTTTCCATGTGTTCCATCCTCTTCTCATTCTTCTTCTTCTTCGTCTTCATCACTCTCGTCAGATTCCTGCAGACGAGAGCTTGTTGCCTTAATAATAAATATGTAGCGAGAATCGCGAGGGTCATAGTTAGAGTGTTTTAACAGAACTCTTGGTCGGTTGTCAAGGTTGTGTAAGGGATACCGGGTACAACCACATTAGCATTATTGAGGATAGATTGGATGAAAGAGCCATATGACAATGCGGTTCCGCTACCAGAGTCTTTCAAAGAGTATATTCTACTTGCAATATAGTGAGGCCAGTTAATCTTGATGTTCTTTTTCAGAATCTAAACCAAGTGAACCTCGGCTTGGTCAACCCGAGAATAACCACCTTCCTTGGGTCGATAAATGTGCGAGACAATCCACTATAAAATTTTGTCAACCGGCTTCAACCTACCAGTTGTAACTGATTTTAGAAAAAGGTCGCTAGCGAAAATGTCGCTTGCATATGGTTTCTTCAGCATAGAGTTCAAGGCCTCCTTGAACTCATACCCGTTTATGCTCGAGTATCTGTGACCTTAATCAGCAGCTCAGTAGTCAGAGGAGACATATCGAAAAGATTTTTCCATGCAGATTCATTGACATATACCTTATTATTTCCAATCTTAGTACTGAACTCAAAACCTTTGAATTTTCCTTGAAGACCAGTGTAGAAAATTCTGATCAAGTCCTCATTATATTTATTATCGCATTCCAAAAATTTGTTGAAATTCTAAGCATCCAGAAATTCAAGTATTTCTTGGATGTGCATTCTTTCAGCAGATTTTCGATAATAAACATATTGTTTGACAATTGATCTCTTACTCAAATTTTCCTCATAAAGTTCAATGTATTCAGGAGGTAAAAGAGAGATAGCGGTTACCGGTATAGGAGCTCTAGAAGTACCAGCTTGAGCGGATGGAGCTCTGGTTATTCTTTTCCCTGTTACTCTTCTTGTAGCCATTAGAGAAATTCTTTGAAGATGATGAATAGTGAAAGCAGAGTTTTTGATATTGATTGAAGAGACTCATTATACTTGACTAGATAGTGAAATTAGGTTTTGAAAGAGACTTTGGGAAGAGGAGATGTAGATAGTAGCCTTGAGTAGGTGCAAAGTACCAATGTAAATGATAATGTTGTTTGAATGCATAAAAAAATTGAATGCATTAAATGGGTCAAGTAATTTGAATGATTCATAAAAAATAGAGGTTTTTTTAGCAAAATTACGTGACGCGTCGACCCATACAAGTTTTGCATCGATGCATACTATGAAAGAAAACATAGTGAAAAATTTTCAAAGTTTGAGTCGACCAAAGGGTCGACCTGAGCGGACCCACTTTTAAAACAAGAAAATTTGTTATTTTGTGAGTCAACTGGAATCCTGTGTAGGTCGACTCATCCAGTTAAAAACAACATAAATCATCAATTTGAAACATACAAGCATCAAAATGACATAAATAGATAGCATACTCAAATATCAAACAATCAAAGAGATGAAACATGCTTAATCATGCAATAAACATCAATAATAACACATAACTTGATACATCAACTTACACAAATGAGGTGAATACGAAAGTTTGATAATAAGAAAAGATAGTACCTCAACTGCGATCGATGATAGATGCTCTCACATACGGCGTGGTTTCTTCATTTGTTAGATAAAGATATAGACAAAGCACATATATAGAAAGCATGCAATAATGAACTCCTAAACACGATCCGAGATGTCGAGAACAATGAGTTCCCTACGGATGTGAAAGAAAGGCTCTGTAGCGAGTGATTTTATGAAAATATCCGCAAGTTGATTTTTGGTATCAACGTGTTCAAATACCACATCACCTTTCTCCACATGATCCATAAGGAAACTATGGCGTATTTCAATATGCTTGATGCGTGAATGTAATACGGGGTTCTTAGTTAGATTAATGGCACTGGTGTTATCACAAAATATCGGAGCACGCTCAAGCTTTAGATTGAAGTCGAGTAATTATTACTTAAGCCATAAGACTTGAGCGCAACAACTACCGGCCACAACATATTCTGATTTGGTTGTTGACAAAGCAACATAAACTTGCTTTTTGCTATGCCAACTCACCAAAGAATTTGAAAACAGATGACAATTGCCACTTGTGCTTTTCCTATCCGATTTGCAATCGGAAAATTCGGAATCAGAAAAGCGAACCAAGGAACAATCATTACCCTTGGAATACCAGAGTCCATACTTTAGAGTACCAGAGAGGTATCTAAGTATTCGCTTTATAACTTTCAAGTGATTCCTTGGGACATGATTGATACTTCACACACATGTAAACACTAAAGATTATGTTGGGTCGAGATGCAGTAAGATAGAGGAGAGAGCCAATCATACCTCTATACTTCTTCACCTCCATATCCTTATCATTCTCGTCTCGGTTGAGATTTGCATATGTAGGCATCGGAGTGTCAATCGCCTTGGAGTTAGCCATGTCAAAACGCTTGAGAAGCTCAAGGAAATATTTTGTCTGGCTCACAAATGTACTCTCTTTGAGTTGTTTAATTTGAATTTTGAGGAAATAGTTGAGCTCCCCCATCATGCTCATCTCGAACTTGCCCTGCATTAATCTAGAAAACTCTTTGACCATATTCATGTTAGTTAATCCAAAAATGATATCATCAACATATATTTGTACCAAGAATAAGTGTTTTCCTTGAAGTTTAATAAAGAGGCTTGTGTTAACCTTTCCTCTTGAGTACCCTTGATCAAGAAGAAATTTGCTAAGACGGTTATACTAAGCCCTAGGAGCTTGTTTAGGTCCGTTCATAGCTCGTTTTAACTTATAGACTGTTAGATGCCCAATTATGCTTATTTGAGCTATCAAATGTGGGAATCTTTCGCTCCTTTTTGTCAAGTTTGTGTTTAAAACCGCCTTGCTTTTGTTTATATGCAACATTTTGTGAAATACTCTTGGTCCTTTTGATTTGTGTGTTATTGTGCAGTATTTAGGCATGAAAGAGTAGAATTTGAAGACACAAGAAAAATGGCAAAGGAATCAAGAAAGAAAGCAATCAAAAGCAAGCTCGCTAGCATTTTTGCTAGGCGAGTGAGGTAGCGAACGTTCGCTAGGCGAGCTCATAGCGAGCTGCTAGCGAACACCCCCAGACTTGGACAGAATCAAATTGGCATCATTCGCTTGGGGCGAGTAAGGTAGCGAAGAACTCGCTAGGCGAACAACTAGCGAAGCATTCCAGAATCAAATCCTCAGGATTCGCTAGCATGTTTGCTAGGCGAATTTGTGGCGAATGTTCGCTCAGAGCTCGCTAGGCGAGCAAGGTCGCGAGCGTGACAACACAACAACTCTTTCTATAAGTAGCATGGTCACCTTTGTGGAAAGATATCATTATTTTTTACTAGTTTTTGTTGTAAAGGGATTTTTGTGCCCTAGAAACCCAAAAACACATTATTGTTCATCTCTTAACAAGATCTTCCAAAAAGAAGGTGGATTCTCATCCAAACTCGATTCTTCGACTCAGATGTTGATCAACCGTCTTCCGAAGCTTCTTGTGCAAGCTACCATGAAAATAAGTAGCTAAATTCTTCATTTTGTCAAGGTTAGATGTAGATGATCACAAGCTTTGTATGTAAATGGGATGATCTTCGTTTGTAAACTCTTTGATGATGAGTATATGGTGAAAACTTTGTTTTATGGTTAAATCTTTGTGTTGGTTTATGATTGAAAGGTATTTTCCAACTCTTTACCTAGGTTTTCATTCATCTATGTTCTTGAGCTAGAGATAGTCTTGAATGTGGTTGTTCACTAAAATATCAAACCCTAAAAGTTGTCATTTTGATAGATTGTGTGAGAAATCAACAATGGATCAAAATGGGAAAAATCACAATATGTGTTAGAAATAAACATATTGAGAGGATATTGTGAAATTGTTTATCATCTAATGGAGTTTACTAGTTTTATTGATCGAACATATACATGCAAAGTGATCGTCGAACCCTAACTTTGACAATATTTCTAAAATCGTTAAAACCAAATCTTTTACCGTAACTTATTACTTTTTATGCAAAGCAACCGTAACCGAAAACCAAAACCCCATTGTTACTATAAGTTAAGAACTTGACAACTGTTGAGCGGCGGCAGTATCACAGATTCCCTGTGGAGACGATAACAAACCCCGATACTTTACCACTGTTCCAACAAAATAGCGTCGTTGCCGTGGAATTTGAATTGATATTGCGAGCATCACAATAGTTGTTGAATTTTTAACTTCTGAATTATTTGACTTGTGCTTGTTAATTTGTTTGGTTTAGTGTGCAGCTTTCGTTTTATGCGAGGGCAGATTCTTGAGGACCAAATTATTTTTGATCCCGAGATCGAAAGAACCGCAAGGAGACTGAATAGCAGAACAAGACGGAGGAGGCAACAAGCTAGACAACGACAAGAACAAGGAGAAGGTTCTTCTACAACACCACCACCACCTTTCATACCTATCATGGATCCACCACCACCACTGCCCATTTGCACACCATGTGTCAACAGTCCGAGAAACACTGCTCAGTTTGCCAGCCACACGGGAAGGCAAGCTGAGATGAAGACGGGAACTCTTAATTTGCTATACGGAAGTCCATTCACCGGAATGGATCATGAAGACCCCTTTTCTTTTCTCACCAAATTTTATGAGATAGCATTGGCGGCCGGAGTTGATCAAGCTCAAGAGCTACCGTTGTTCAAAAGACTTTTTCCTCACGCTTTGCTCGGCAAAGCCAAAGATTGGTACTTGGATCAAACACCTGCAGTCATGACGGATTAGAACATGTTGGAAGAGAAGTTCATTGAAAGATTTTTCTCCCACAACCGGTTCATGGAATCCAAAACAGCTATTTCCGTGTTTTCTCAAGGAGCCAACAAATCATTGAATGAGGCATGGAAAAGATTTAAATCCATGCTTTGAAAGTGCAAAGGTCATGGTTATGATGAATTGACGCAAATCCACATTTTCAAAAACGGCCTTCAACCAAATTGTAAGACTTTATTGGATGCCACTGTAGGTGGTTCTTTGTTGTCTAAAAGCGTCGACGAAGCTACTGATATCATTAACCGTATGCCTCTAAATGACCTTCAAAGTCAAAGTAGAGGTAACACTTTGAAGAAACCGGGAGTGCTTGAACTTGGGACAAACAATGCTATTCTTGCCCAAAATAAACTCATTTCACAACAACTTAACCTCTTAACTCAACAAATAAAAGAGTTGAAAGAGTCTTCAAAAGCTAAGCAAATAGCTTGTTCTGAGCTTTGCAAGGGTGAACATGATACCGGATTTTGTCCACCTCCCGGGTTCGAAGAGGCAAATTACATGGCGAATCAATGAGACTACCAACCGAGGCAACAACAACAACAACTGTATCAACAACATCCTCAAAACCAACAACAACAACACTATCAACCAAATCAAGGGTACCAACCAAGGGGTAACTATCACCATAACCAAGGTTATGGGGGTGGTAATTCTAGCCGTCAAAACCCTTATCAACCTCAACAACCGTCTGTCGTGACTTCAAAGTTAGAAGAGACATTGACACAATTTATGCAAATGTCAATGGCTAATCAAAAGAGCAACGATGCGGCAATCAAAAATCTTGAAACTCAAGTCGGTCAACTTGCTAAACAACTAGCGGAACAACAACCCGGACCTTCTTTTTCGACGAACACGCAAACAAATCCAAAGGAGCATTGTAAAGCGATAATGACGAGAAGTGGAAGGGAGTTGGTTAGTGAGAGTGAAAAAAAAGATGAGAGTGAAAAAAGAGAGAATGAGAAAAAAGATGAGGAGAAAAAAATAGATGATAGAATTGATGGTGAAGTTGGGGAGTGGAGTGAGGAAGAATTTGAAAAGAATAAAAAAATGGTTGAAGTTGAAAAGAATGAAAAGAATGGTGAAGTAGAAAATAAAGAAAGTGCGGAAGTTGAAAAAAATGAGAGTGATGAAGCTAAGGTAGAGGAAGTAAAAAATAAAAGAGGAAGGAATTCTAGAGTTTCGAAAGGAAAGGAGGTTGTGGACGCTACTCATATCCAAAACCTTCCGTATCCACATGCTCCATCTAGAAGGGAGAATGAACGGCATTATGCCCGGTTCATGGATATTTTTAAACAACTTCAAGTGAATATTCCGTCTGCCGAAGCATTAGAGCAAATGCCTAAGTATGATAAATTCATGAAAGACATACTTACTAAAAAGCGGAGGTACACGGAACCGGAGACAATTGTCCTAGATGCTAGTTGTAGTGCAATAATTCAACGGAAACTTCCGAGAAAAGAGGTTGACCCGGGAAGAGTTACTTTGCCGGTTACAATTGGTGATGTCTATGTCGGAAAAGGGCTAATTGATTTGGGGTCAAGCATTAATCTAATACCATTGTCCATTGTGAAGAGGCTTGGAAACATTGAAATAAAGTCCATTCGGATGACTTTGCAATTGGCCGATAAGTCGACTACCCATCCTCATGGGGTAGCCCAAGATGTATTGGTCAAAGTTGATAAATTCTTCTTTCTGGTTGATTTTGTTGTTATTGATATGGAAGAGGATGATGATGCTCCGCTTATACTTGGCCGACCATTCATGAAAATCGCACAAATGATGATTGACGTTGATGACGTTTTGATGAAAGTGCGGGTCCAAAATGAAGAAGTCACTTTTGATCTATTCGAAGCCATGAAGCATTCAAAGGATAGTCATGATAGCTTTCGAATTGATGTGATCGAAGAGGCAACTTTAGAAGTTTCTAAACATATTCATGAGATATCTCATATGGAGTTAGCTCTCGATGACTCTTTTGAAGTTTTCACAATTGAAGAAGAGCAAGCTCTTGAGGAATGTTTAAGGGAACTTAATAGTCTAGAAGAGTTACAACTATGGGAAGTCGAAGAGGAAGTGTTGAAAAAGGAGGTCAATGAAGAAAAATCACCAATTGAATTGAAAATGCTACCTTCTAATTTGAAGTATGCATTCCTTGATGAGACCGAAGCAAGGCTGGTTATCATAAGCAATCTTTTGTCAACGAATGAAGAATCTCGTTTGGTCGATGTTTAAAAAAAAATCAAGAAGCCATTGGTTAGACTATTTTCGACCTCAAAGGAATTAGTCCTTCCTATTGTATGCATAAGATCTTAATGGAAGAGGATTTTAAGCCGATAGCTCAACCTCAACGCCGCTTAAATCCTACTATGAAGGAAGTTATTCGAAAAGAAGTTGTTAAGCTTTTGGATGCGGAAATGATTTACCCAGTCTCAGATAGCCCATGGGTGAGTCACGTGCATGTGGTTCCAAAAAAAGGTGGCATGACCGTAATTCGAAACGAAAAAAATGAGTTGATACCGACAAAGGTGGCAACGGGGTGGAGAATGTGCATTGATTATAGGTGGTTGAATACCGCAACTCGAAAAGATCATTTCCCACTCCCGTTCATGGACCAAATGTTAGAGACACTTTCAGGACAACAATACTATTGTTTTCTAGATGGCTATTCCGGGTACAACCAAATTTCGGTTGACCCGACCGATCACAAAAAGACGGCTTTTACATGTCCGTTTGGAATTTTTGCATACCGAAAAATGCCCTTTGGGTTGTGCAACGCACCGGCGACTTTCCAACGATATGTGCAAGTTATATTTGCTGACCTGATCGAGAAAACGATGGAAGTGTTCATGGACGACTTCTCCGTGTTTGGAAGTTCTTTTGGTATATGTTTAGACAATCTGGAAACGATGTTGGAAAGATGTGTGGAAACAAATCTCGTTCTTAATTCGGAGAAATGTCACTTCATGGTGACCGAGGGGATAGTGCTCGGACATAAAGTCTCTTCAAAAGGGCTTGAAGTTGATCGAGCTAAAGTTGACGTGATTGCAAAGTTGCCTCCTCCAATAAATGTGAAGGGAATCCGAAGCTTTCTTGGGCATGCCGGGTTCTACCGGCGCTTTATCAAAGACTTCTCAAAGGTAGCTAGGCCTTTGAGTAATTTTCTCGCCAAGGATCAGGTATTTCTCTTAACCGAAGATTGTTTACATGCTTTTAAAATTTTGAAGGAAAAACTGGTTACCGCTCCAATTATAGTCGCTCCGAATTGGAATTTAAATTTTGAGCTCATGTGCGATGCAAGTGACTATGCAATTGGAGCGGTATTGGGACAAAGAAAGGATAAAAAATTTCGTGCGATACACTACGCGAGTACAGTTCTTAATGAGGCCCAAGTTAATTATGCCATAACTGAAAAAGAATTACTCGCGATAGTGTATGCGCTTGAAAAGTTTAGATCCTATCTTATTGGGTCCAAAGTCATAGTGTATACCGACCACTCGGCGATTAAATATCTGCTCACCAAACTGGATTCGAAGCAAAGGCTCATCCGTTGGATCCTTTTCTTACAAGATTTTGATATTGAAATTAAAGACAAGAAAGGATCGGAAAATTTGGTGACGGATCATTTTTTCCGCTTAATTAATGTGGACGTTACAACTTTTGAGAAGGAAATCCGGGAGGAGTTTCCCGATGAAATTTTTTTTAAAGTTCAAGTTAGGCCGTGGTTTGCGGACTTTGCGAACCACAAGGCTAGTGGTTTAGTGCCTCACGACCTAACTCCGAACCAAAAAAGGAAATTTCTCGCGGATGCTAAATACTATGTATGGGATGACCCGTATTTGTTTAAACTGGATAATGACAACCTGTTGAGGAGGTGTGTTATGAGCGATGAGTTGCAGAGTATTCTTTGGCATTGTCACAACTCACCTTACGGTGGACATTACAATGGGGTTAGAATGGCCACTAAAGTCCTCCAGTCAGGATTTTATTGGTCTACTATTTTCAAAGACGCAAATGCCCATGCGCAAAGTTGTGATTGTTGTCAAAGGAGTGGTAGGATCGCTAAGAGAGACGAGATGCCTCTCCAAAATATCCAAGAAGTTGAAGTATTTGATTGTTGGGGCATCGACTTTATTGGACCATTCCCACCATCTTATGGAAATGAATATTTGCTGGTTGCGATTGATTATGTTTCTAAGTGGGTTGAGGTGATTGCCTCACCTCGGGAGGATGCTAAAGCGGTAATAAATTTTTTAAAAAAAAACATATTTTCCCGTTTTGGAACCCCCCGAGTGTTGATAAGTGACGGAGGGTCACACTTTTGCAATGCACCGTTAGAAAATGTTTTAAAACATTACGGTGTATCGCATAGAGTGGCAACCCCATATCACCCTCAAGTAAATGGTCAAGTCGAGGTTTCGAATCGTGAGATAAAAAGAATTCTTGAAAAAACCGTGTCTAATTCGAGAAAAGAATGGTTGCAAAAAGTGGATGAAGCTTTGTGGGCATACCGTACCGCTTACAAAGCTCCAATTGGGTTAACGCCGTTTCAACTGGTATTTGGTAAGACTTGCCATTTACCGGTCAAATTGGAGCACAAAGCTTCATGGGCCTTAAAATTGTTAAACTTTGATAAAGAATTGGCCGGTGAAAAAAAAAGGGCAACTACTTGAGTTGGAAGAAATGCGCAATGCCGCATATCACTCAAGTTGGTTGTACAAGGAAAAAGTGAAAGAATATCATGACAAGAAGCTCAGAAAAAAAGAATTTGTGCCCGGGTAGTTGGTTCTTCTGTTCAATTCCAGGTTGAGGTTATTCCCTGGAAAGTTAAAGTCGAAATGGTCCGGGCCATTTCATGTCGAAGAGGTAAAAACTTATGGAGCTGTTGTTATTGAAGACATGGAGAAAAAAGACAGTTGGACAGTGAATGGCCAATGTTTGAAGATCTATCTTGGCGGTCCAATTGTTCGTGAAAGTTGTGATTTCCTTTTGGATGTTCCAGTGTGAGCATCTTGAACCGTCGAGCTTATCCGATGTTAAATAAGCGCTTGTTGAGAGGCACCTCAACATTGTAAGTATTTCTAGTTTTTTGTTATGTATTGTTGGTGTTCTATGTGAGAAGCTTGCTGATTGGGACTGTGCTGGTTATGCTAAAAAATTTGAAAAATCTGTCATGCTCGCTAGCTTGTTCGCTAGGCGAGGACAGAGCGAATGTTCGCTAGGCGAACGTCGTGAATCTGGCAATTATAGTTTATTTGGTGGGCCACTCAGGTAGGCCCAAAATCTGTTTTTAATTTGTTACTTTAGTCACTCACGGTTCTCACTCTCACACTTACAACATAACACTCACATTGCACAAGTTCTTGACTCTCTATTCTCTTGCAAGCCCTAACTTTTGTATCTCAATCTCTCTATCCTACTGCAACCAGGTTTGATCTATCTCCTTCTCTCTTTGTCTTTATTTTTTTAATTTGTGGCAGAATGAGGAATTTAGGTTAAACTCTGCAAATTAGGGATTTGAGAATTTTTAGGTTTGCATGTGTTTTTAGACCAATGTTTTTCATGTTAAATCAATTAGTTTCTGGAATCATGTTGGATAAACATTGGATTATGGATTTCTGGGCGCGAAACAGTGGCAGAATTTTGGAAATCCCGCAGCCTTCGCTAGCTTGCTCGCTAGACGAGTCTGTAGCGAATGATGACACGTGAGCAGTTTCTGCAGCACGCGGGCTGGCCTGAGGACATGCCTGTTTTCAGAGAGGGGGCGGGTGTCTCTAGTGGTCCTGCTACTGCTGCTGATGATGATGATGATGCTGATGCTGACGATAGTGATGATGATGATGATGGTGATGAGGAGGAGTATGAGTCCGATGAGGACTAAGTTTTTCTTTTATGTTATGTTTTATTATTCTTGTATTTTCAGATACTTTGGTTTTAGTTGTACTTTTTGGGGTGTTTTGTCCCCCACGCACATTATTTTTATTTTAATGTTTAATGTTTAATGTTTTGTTTTAAATTATTGTGTTTTGTTTTAAGTTATTTTGTTTAATAATTTTGTTTTAGTTGATTGATGATTAAACCTTCTAGATTGATTTCTTTTTGAAAGAAGTATTCAATGAAGGTTGAAATTCTGGCATACAGATCACATGTGTTCCACGAACATTGATCTCTGCTCAACAAGGATGAGGACAGACCATGACCAATTTAAATTTCTTTAAAGTGTCCCAATGTCATGACCAATGTCACGACCTCTGTTGTGACATCTGCAGTCTGTCATACTATTTATCTAACCATTTAGAGTACAAAATTGTAAATACATAAAGATAAATAACACAGTAATTGTTCACCCAGTTTGGTATCAACAACACCTACATCTGGGGGCTACCAAGCCAGGAAGGAAATCCACTAAGCAGAATTAATTTAGAGTTAAACCTCCAGTTTACACTCTTCACTTAATCTCTACCCAATGCAATTTCAGCCTAGAGACACTCTAGTACCTGAGTATATCCACTCACTCCCTACAATCACACAAAAGTGATTTCAAACAATTACAGAAACAGTATGAAGAGACACTTCATACACACCTTGATCTTGCTTCACAGCTTTGATCAAGGAACTCACACACTCTTGCTTCACAGCTTCGAGTGAGACACAGCCTAGAATCTGCCTAACCAAAACAATCATCCACCAGACAATTGCTTGGATTACAAGTATTCCTAGAAAAACTTTGCATGTGAAGACTAGCCTTTTTCACTTACAAATATGTTTACCTCAATGTATCAAAAGATACAAAGGGTGACTTACACACAAGGGACTCTCAACCCTAGACCTCTATTTTACACTCTGATTTTTTTTGATGTGAGTGCTTGCCTTTTCCCTTGCTTTTGCGCCTCCTTTTATAGCACTGCAGGCTGGGCTTGGGCTGTGCAGAAGTAATAAACATTAGTTTTAATAAATCAAAACTAATTTCTACAATTCAAGGTGCTGTCCAATTAGGTCATGGCATGGTCAGCATTGCCTTGAATCTCTCCTGATATAACTCATAAGTCATAACATGTTTCCTGATATTTAGCCTGAATTCTATCAGGTATCATAACAGAAAAACAAACTCAGCCCGTCTGATGTCATACGATCAATGTCATAACATTGGTCATGACATTCAGCTTCACTTCCTCTTAGCTGACCAGCTTTCTCGGCTGAACACTTCTGCAGAATCTTCATCATGACAGTCATGGTTTCTCCAATCTTCTGCAGAATAATGTTAGAAACAAGTATCTTCAAGTTTCCTAAATGGTCTCCAAGATCCTTTTATGAATACAAATACAATATATTCTTGTTCTTAATCTATCTCCTTAACATATTTACTGATGAGGTATTTTCAACATGGTCTCATCAATCCAACCCAATTCTGTCAAGAGATATACACCAGCAGCTCCTTCTGTTGTCATGCAACTATGTCTTGCTTAAAACACATGACAAAACACCTCACTCACCATAACTCACACTATTGTGGTTACAAACCTCACACTACTTGTGAGGAGCTTCATCATAACTTAACCTGTTGTGGCTGCACACCTCACACTGCCTGTGAGGAACTAGGCTACTGCTAACCCATAGTAGTGCCTGTTGTGCTAGACAGCTATGTCATTACTTTGGTAATGACATCCATGACAGTTGTCCTTTCTTCAGCCTCTGCTAGCTCCTGCTTGCTCTTGCTGCACTCGACCTTGATGTCAGCCTCTGCTAGCTCTTGTTACACATAGCTCCTGCTGCACCAGGTGTAAACACATGACAACAGTTCTGTCATCAGCTCCTGCTAGCTTTTGTTGCACCACTCCTCTTGTTGTTTCTCACACATGACAACAGTTATGTCATGACAGCAGATGGATGTCGTGATGGATGTCACGACATTCAGCATGACATTCACATTAAAACACTCCACAGCAGTTCTTTCACCAGTTCCTGCTTGCTCCTTTAGCGATGTCATAACTATGATAATGACATCCGGCTTAACATTAGTGCAGAGTCATGTTTTACCATAATTTAGCCAATCATAGAACCATGGACAATTCTATATCATAGAGCCATAGAACTAACAAAGGTGCATCCGAGCTTGGATGGCAATGATAAAAATAACAAGCGAATGATGCTAAGGTACATGGTTACCTTTGGTTAGAACTTTTGAATGCATGAAGAACTTTATTCTTGTTGTAATTGAATATTGTTATTTTTGCAACATAATTGAATGAATGATTCACTTAGGACTTAAGACCACAAATTGTGAGGAAACCTCCATTGTACAAATAAATGCTGGATTCTAATAAACTGTGTTGATTCTTTTAATTCATGTTTTGTCTTTTATTATTGTGAATTTGTGGAAGCAATTAGAAATGATCAAGGCACTTGTTTCTTTCAAGCACAACCAGTTCCGAATACAAACTACCCGTGAGCAGAGAGTATTCGTGAACTCCTTTGAGCTTAAACAGTTGAATCTCAGCTTGAAACAAAGCGAGACTTCAAAAATCTTTTTCTTGAAACCCTGAAATTTTTTTATAATTGTTCTTTTGCCGTAAAAAGTCAAGAGCATTCACTTTGGGTAAGTAAAAGATAAGTTGGGGAGAACGGAAATGAAAATCGGTAGGTTACCACAACTCTGGAATAACCAAGCAATCATTGAAAAAGAAAAAAAATATAGAGAAAACACTTGTTTTGTGAATATTGTGTATAAAAAAATGATGAAAATTAATGCTTGCTTGGAAGAAAAATAGTGGAAAATGAATTGAGTTGTGAGTAAGAGTTGTGAAGGTTTCAAATGAGAAACAAGTTGAATGAAGTTGAGATGTGTGAATAGTTGTACAGTGAATGTCTCTTTTGCGTCGGCAACTTCGTTTTCAATGGCTTTAGATATGTCCCTTGTTTGTAAATCTGACCAAGCTACAACCGGAAAAGACCTTAGTAATCTTCGTGCTTCCGCATTTTCATTTATAATTGTTAGACATTGTATGAATTGAATTGAGTTTTGCATTGTTTGTTGAAGAGTGAAATTGCACCCGCGGTTGTAAACGCGTGATCTCTTCAATCCTTATTCGAAGAGGAGCGATAGGGTGATTCATTCAGGATATCATTGTTGTTGATTGATACATGTTTTTCATTGCTATAAGGTTTTAGTTCTTGTGTAATGTGTTGTTCTAACCATTGGAGACTTGTATCTAGTTAATTCTCTGGTTTTTGAGCCATTTGATTCGAGTTCGGAGAAACCTTTTTCTTTAAGAAAATCCTCTTGATCTTCTAGAGGCATACTTTTCTTGAGGGCAAGCAAGACTCTAGTTGGGGAGAGTTGTTAGATGCCCAATTGTGCTTATTTGAGCTATCAAATGTGGGCATCTTTCGCTCCTTTTTGTCAAGTTTGTGTTCAAAACCGCCTTGCTTTTGTTTATATGCAAAATTTTGTGAAATACTCTTGGTCCTTTTGATTTGTGTGTTATTATGCAGTATTTAGGCATGAAAGAGTAGAATTTGAAGACACAAGAAAAATGCCAAAGGAATCAAGAAAGAAAGCAATCAAAAGCAAGCTCGCTAGCATGTTCGCTAGACGAGTGAGGTAGCGAACGTTCGCTAGGCGAGCTCATAACGAGCTGCTAGCGAACACTCCCAGACTTGGACATAATCAAATTGGCATCATTCGCTTGGGACGAGGAAGGTATCGAAGAACTCGTTAGGCGAACACCTAGAGAGCTAGTAGCGAAGCATTCTAGAATCAAATCCTCAGGATTCACTAGCATGTTCGCTAGGCGAATCTGTGGCGAATGTTCGCTCAGAGCTCGCTAGGCGAGCAAGGTCGCGAGCGTGACAGTACAACAACTCTTTCTATAAGTAGCATGGTCACCTTTGTGGAAAGATATCATTATTTTTTACTAGTTTTTGCTGTAAAGGGATTTTTGTGCCCTAGAAACCCAAAAACACATTATTATTCATCTCTGAACAAGTTATTCCAAAAAGAAGGTGGATTCTCATCCAAACTCGATTCTTCGACTCGGATGTTGATCAACCGTCTTCCGAAGCTTCTTGTGCAAGCTACCATGAAAATGAGTAGGTAAGTTCTTCATTTTGTCAAGGTTAGATGTGGATGATCACAAGCTTTGCATGTAAATGGGATGATCTTCATTTGTAAACTCTTTGATGATGAATATATGGTGAAAACTTTGTTTTATTGTTAACTCTTTGTGTTGGTTTATGATTGAAAGGTATTTTCCAACTCTTTACCTAGTTTTTCATCCATCTATGTTCTTGAGCTAGAGATAGTCTTGAATGTGGTTGCTCACTAAAATATCAAACCCTAAAAGTTATCATTTTGATAGATTGTGTGAGAAATCAACAATGGATCAAAATGGGAAAAATCACAATGTGTGTTAGAAATAAACATATTGAGAGGATATTGTGAAATTGTTTATCATCTAACGGAGTTTACTAGTTTTGTTGATCAAACATATACATGCAAAGTGATCGTCGAACCCTAACTTTGACAATCTTTCTAAAATCGTTAAAACCAAATCTTTTACCGTAACTTATTACTTTTTATGCAAAGCAACCGTAACCGAAAACCAAAACCTCATTGTTACTATAAGTTACGAACTTGAAAACTGTCGAACGGCGACAATATCACAGATTCCCTGTGGAGACGATAACAAACCCCGATACTTTACCACTGTTCCAACATAGACATGATCAGGATACTCATGGAATTCAAACCCAGGAGGTTGGGCTACATAAACCTCTTCATTTATATATCCATTGAGGAAAGCACTTTTTACATCCATTTGAAATAATTTCAAATATTTCGCACAAGCGAAAGCAAGCATAAGGTGAATAGCCTCGAGTCGGGCAACCGGCACATAAGTTTCCTCATAGTAGATTCCCTCCTCTTGGTTATACCCTTGCGCGACTAACCGCGCTTTGTTGCGTGTTATAACTCCATTTTCGTCCAGTTTATTCCTAAACATCATCGAGTGCCAATTACTCGATGGTCTCGCGGAGGAGGGACAAGGTCCCAAACCTCATTTCTTTCAAACTGATTCAGTTCCTCTTGCAGTGATAAGAACCAATTTTCATCGAGTAATGCCTCTTTAGGGTTTTTATGGTCAACTTGAGAGATGAAAGCAAAGTGATAACATAAGTTACTAAGCCTAGATCGAGTTGTCACTCTCTTTGTGATATCACCGAGAATGTTGTCGATAGGATGGTCTTTATAAAACTTCCAAGATGGAGGAAGTCCATCGGTGTTAGTCAGATGAACCTCCTCAATTCCTTTCTTAGTGTTTTTGAGTATGTCTTCAGAAGATACACCTACACCATGAAACGAAATACCTTTTTCGACACTTTTCGGATAAGTTTCATCAAAAGTGACATGAACAAATTCTTCAACTATAAGTAATCTCTTATTGTATATTCTATATGCTTTACTAGACTGAGAGTATCCGAGAAAGATACCTTCATCTGTCTTGGGGTCAAATTTACCTAGACTCTCCTTACCATTGTTTAACACAAAACACTTACAACCAAAAACATGAAGGTGAGACACATTTGGCTTCCTCCCTTTTAAAAGTTCATACAGAGTCTTGTTAAGAATAAGACAGATGAACACCTTATTCAAAACATAACAAGCCGTATTAATGGCATCGACACATAAATATTTAGGAAGTCCACTTTCATTGATCATAATTCTTCCTAACTCTTCCAAAATTCGATTTTTACATTCCACGACCCCGTTTTGTTGAGGGGTACGTGGAGCGGAAAAATTATGATCAATATCGTGTCTACCACGATATTCTTTAAAAAAATGATTTTCAAACTCACCTCCACGATCACTTCTAATTGATATAATGTTTGTGTTCAACTTGTTTTGAGAAAGTTTAGCAAATTTTTCAAAGGAGGAGAAAGTATCGCTCTTGCTAGCCAAGAAGATTGTCCAACAAAACCTAGAGAAATTATCAACTAAAGTAAAACCATAGTAGTTACCACCTAGACTCTTAATTCTAGATGGTCCAAAGAGGTTCATATGAAGAAGTTCAAGAGGTCTCGTAGTTGACACAATGTTTTTAGATTCAAACGAGATCCTTGTTTACTTCCCCATTTGGCACATCACATAAGTGAGCCTTTGAAAAATTGATTTTGGGTAAGCCAATAACTAGGTCCTTAGAAACTATCTTGTTTAGCAAGTCAAAATTGACATGCGCCAAACATATATGCCACAACCATGAGTTCTCACTCATAGTCATGAGACATTTATCGCTATTCAATGATACTTCACTCAAATCCAGCATATAAACATTATTTACCCTCAAGCCATTAAACACATCCCCCTTTTTATCATTATTTTCAATCATGCAACACTATTTTGAAAAGGATACTTTGTATCCCTTGTCACATAATTGACTAATGCTTATGAGATTGTGTTTAAGACCCTCAACTAGCAATACTTCAGAGATAGTAGTAGACGAGGGATTACTGACACTACCTTTTCCAAGTATTGCTCCCTTGTTTTTGTCTCCATAGGTTACAAATCCCTTCTTCTTTTCCACAAAGTCAATGAAGAGAGATATGTCTCCTGTCATATGTCTTCAATATCCACTATCGGGAACCCATCTTCTCTCCGTAGGCTTAAGATTTTGTACCTATAAAAACACTCAACGAAACTAGGTACCCAATTGTTTATTGGGTCCTTGGTTGTGAGTGAAATCTTGGTTGCATTTAGGCAACCATTGATAAACCCCTTTAGGAACTAAAAATCTTCTAAAGCGGCATTTAGCAATGGTGTGACCCCTTTTGCAATAATACAAGCAAGTGAGGTTAACCTTTGTATCACTTTTGTTACCTTAATTTTTGATCACATATGTATATTTTTGATAAGGATTAATCATGCTTTTTCTAAAATGTGATCTATCAATAGCAAATGTGATCTTTGGTTCTAGAGCCTTGTCAAGTTTGGCTTTAAGAGTTCTAACCTCTTTTTGCCAAATATGACAAGTATCACACTCATATTTTACCCATCTACTTCTTTCTTTCTCAACATCTACCTTTGTTACTTCCACCATGGATGCCTTTAGAGCCTCCAATTCCCTTTCAAAATCAGAGATCTTTTGCTCCAAATGAGTAAAAATTTGTTTGTTTGAGGTCAACCGTTTAAAGGCTTCCTTGGCTTCATAGTGTAAGGTATCAAAGGCAAGTTGTAATTCAAAATGAGACAATCTAGTAGATTGTTCATATTTAGCATGTCTTACCTTTTTATTTTTATTATTTTGATAAGCGGAGAGACAAAGGTTAACGAACTCTTCTTCATCACTTGAACTATCATCCGCAGATGACTCACTATCGCTTTCCCAAGCGATGTAAGCTCTTATAGGCTTACCTTGTTTCTTTTGTGGGCGATTAATTTCCTTTCCTTTATCCTTCTTCATTAATGGATAATCCGGCTTATAGTGTTCGAATTTTTCATAATTAAAGCATGACCCTATTGCTTTACTCCCCGTATTGCCTTCATTATTAGAAGACCCTGATTGTCTTCTAAACTTGGCGAGATTCTTTTTGGAATGTTGGATACCATTCTTCTTTACATAGAAATTGTATCGCTTCACGAACAACCCCACACCCTCATTCGTTTCTTCATCATCATCATCACTCAAGTCGTAATCACTTAGCTCTTTTGCGGAGGACTTTGAACAAGAATCTTTTAGAGCTATAGACTTTTTTTCCATAGTTTTAGTCTTTTCATTCTTTTCCTTTTTCTCAAATTGCTCGAGACTAAGAAGCACTTGCTTATGTTCTTGGAGCTTTCCAAAAAGAGTTGTAAGATCCAAAGTCATAAGATCATTTTCTTCCTTTATGGCCATGAACTTTGGTTGCCACTCCCTGGTAAGACATCTTAAGACTTTGTTAGTAGCAACATCATTGGAAATTGGTCTACCAAGTGAATTTAGTCTATTTATTAAATGATAAAATCTCTTTTGCATGTCGACAATGGTTTTCCCTTGCTTCATGTGAAAGAGATCAAACTCTTGAGTCAAAGTGTTGATTCTAGCTAATTTGACATCATTAGTTCCCTCATAGGCAACTTGCAATGAGTCCCACATAGCTTTATTAGTCATATAAAGTGAAACTCTATATTTATCAACTCCCAAGGAGGAGATCAGAATATTTCTAGCCTTCCAATCGTAATTGTACTTTTTCTCATCTTCATCATTCCATTGTGCTTCAGGTTTAGGCACAACAACGTTATTTTCATTGGTCACGATAATTTCCATAGGACCATTCAATATAATGTTCCATACCTTTATGCTAACGGAATTTATATGCACGCGCATACAATCTTTCCAGTAACTATAGTTTTCACCGTTGAAAACAGGTGCTCTATTGTAAGCCCCTTTTGGTTCATTTGCCATATTCTAAGAAGTTATATGTGAAACACGGAATGAACCAGTGCTCTTGATATCACTTGTTAGACGACGATAATGATATAGAAGGGGGGTTATCACTTATTAAAAACAGATTCGTCGCTTATTAAGATTTGGATTTTAAAAAGTTTTAAGTGGAAGCGGCCAAGGAACTATACTCAACTAAACAAACTGTTACAAGAAAGATCGGATATACGCAAAGCCTATATGGAGTACCGATAAAGACGCGAATTAGAAATAATAGTTTGAACACAAATCAATCAGATTTTGTTCACTTAAAGTTGGACAGTTTCCAATGTGTGTGAAATATAAACCAATTGAAAAACAACTCAAGTGTTTGTGTTCACACAATTAGTCGAACACTTGGTGTGCGAAGCACCTAAAGTAAATTTCAATAGATGAATGAAGTGTTATGTTCTTCAATTACAATCAAAAGATTGTAATGAGGTTTCTAAAAATGTTTCAGCACTAACACACACCAAAATTTTAATTAACTAATATGTCTGCACACAAACACAAAATTCAGTAATGAAAATAGTAAACAGAGAGAACACCAATTTGTTGAGGTAGTTCCCTTGTCGTCCTCGCTCAAGGTACGTTTGTCCTCAATTCTAAAAATAGAATTGAAACCTATATATATAACCATTTGCAAATTGTTTTTACAAGAGAAGCAATAGAATTCAAACAATCAAACCGAAATGTTGATGTCGAGCCTATGCCTTTTCTTCCCTTGATTCAAGATGAATCAAGTCCTTCGAACGTGATGAGTAAACCTCCGATTACGATGCCACCTTTGAACAACCCTCTGGTCTTCAAATCTTTCCAGACTGATTTCAAACACCAATAATTTGAACTCAAAACTTCCTACCACAATCCTCCGGTTAACGCTACTAAATTGACAGAACCTCTCGTTCTTCAATTACCTTCGCTCGGCTGAATCTGTGAAGGAACGATTTGTGCAAAACCCCCAAAATCCAAGATTCTTGGAGGACAAAACCCTCAAGGTTTTATTCAAGAAAAATCCACTGATTTCTCAACCCAAACCCGATACACCAATCCTAAGTTTGGACGTTATCACTTCGATGATGCAGAATACACAACAAAAATGATTATGTGTAGTTGTTGAGAAAATGCAAGAAAGAGGATGAAGATGGTGAGAACCAAATCAATGTATATTTTCACTTTTCTTGTTTTTTGTGAAGAATGAACAAACTCAATATATATACAAAGTTGAAACCAAATAACAAACATAACAGTCACTTAGAATATTAAGCATAACAGAAATTCTGTGAGAAACACGCGAACGGTCGACCTAAAACAAGGAGAGGGTCGACCTGAGCTCTCCCGAATTCAGGATTATGCAGGAAACAACTTTTTGCATCGACCGGAACAGATCCATGCGTCAATGCAAAGCACCCAAATTTTGACAAGCACAAATGCACACAGTATGAGTCGACGGGAGGGTCGACACGAGCTCTCCTGAGAGCAAGACATGAATATTGACTTATGTATGAGTCGACCTAAGCATGCTATTAGTCAAATCAAAGACTCAGAACTTGCAAAAATGCAAATTTTCATATATTTAGCTACTTCTAAGAGAACCTAATGCATCTCTAACTTGACCAACATGATCAAACTCATATAGAACACACATAGTACTCTTTCTATATGTACCTAGACATGTTTTGACAAATGTTTGACACAAGAAAGATAACGTATGCATATGCGACTCGATGATATCGTCCAAAGTACATTTTTCAAATTATATATGTTTTGACATCATTAAAACAAGTATAAGCAAGTATAAGGCACTTTGCCCTCACATTTGTAGTCTGAAAGAAGAAGATTTTGAAAAAATGAGAAGATTTTGAAAATTTAAGAATGGGGAAGAGATGAAGTGAGTATCCTGTTGCATAAAATAAAAGCTAAGGACAAAGAAAGATCTAACTAAGAAATAATCAAACTCCATGACATAAGTCAATCCAAAATTACCTCCTTTGGATTTAAGCCTCAATCAAGTCAACCAAGCATCAGATGAGATCGTAATAACCAAGCTATGTCCTCAAGAGTAACTCAAACCAAAGGTACCAGATGAAGTTTAGGATTCAAGATGCCAACTTCCAAGCAAGGGTTAAGATTCCTACTTCTAAGTCCATAACTCCACATCCAAAGCATAGGGTAGTGACATCAAGTCCACAAAGTAACCAGGTTTTTTTAGAATTTTTGATATTTATTAATGTTTTAAAAGAAGGTCTAAATGGACAAAAATAAAAAGAGCATAATCATAAACATAAGTCCAAGTGGACAAAGAAAAAGCAATATGATAATATGATGATGAAATGTTAAAATAAAAGCATAAAGTAAATTGCAATAAGTAAAGAGAATAAGATAAATGACAATTAAGGTAAAGATTAGTAAGTTAGTGATTAGGAAAGAAAAGTCAATTTGTCATTTTTTGTAGAACACTCAACTAGACATCCACAAGCATGAAAACATGGTCTCATGCATTACCAAGAGAAGAGCTCCATCTTGGATAAAATCAACAAGTATGCCACTAGCTCTCTTTGATAGCAAAATATCCAATATATTTCACACAATACCATGTGTTAGTTCCATGATTTTATGATGGTCCATGGTTCTATGATTGACTAAATTTTGGTAAAACATGATTCTGCACTGAAAAATAGAAGACACAACCAATAAATCTCAAATAAAATACACAAGGCAAGCTTGAACAATCACCAAATAGAATATAAAAGTACAAGTCCAAATTAAACTCAAAGCATCACCAAATAATTTCAAGAATGTATGGTGTTCCGCCTTATCGAATATGTATCGAGGGACAACAAAAGTCAAAGTAAAACCAAGTGACAATGACCATTGACCACTCAAAGTCACCCTCAAAAATATCGAAATCCCTCACCTAAATGAGAGAGAAGCAATGGTCATAGGGATTTGAAATTGAAGTTCAAATGGTCAATGCAAACTATGGTAAACACCATGAAATACATTAAATTCTAAAATCAATTAAAAATATCAAAATAAATAAAAAATAATAAAATAAAAATATGGAAAAATTAAATAACATCTTGAACAAACACAAAATGATTTTTGTTGATTCTTATGGATTAAAGAACTATTTTAAAATAATTGAAATGGAAACTAGAAATAAAATAAAATAAAATAAAAAGAAAATGCAAAGGGAGAGGGGTGTATCTAGCAAGACCCAAATGAACTGAATTCATTGCAAAACGCAACTGGGCTCAAAAATGGTGGGGTGCAATCAGCAAAGTGATAAGGCCCAACTAAATGAAATCAGAGTTTAATATGAAACTCATCATTTCATTAAGTGACGTGGAGTCAACCCACCACGCAGGCCTGGTCAATCCAATCCAAACATGACACCACATACGGTCAAATGGTCCACCCTCTGCCAACTCAGCCTGACCAGAAACAAGACCAGACATCGGAGCTAGGGCTCCGGTCGTCTTCTCCGGCCAGCCCGCCGGAGACCAGTTAATAAAACTCAATAAAAATGGTGAAGTCTGGTACCAATCGAAAGCTCTTGCAACAAGGAACAAGAATCCACTAACCATTTCTTAAAAAGGTTCTAAGAAAGACATGAAAATAGGCCACGAATCTTAAACTTATAAACTGAAAACTCAATCAAACATCAATAAAAACTAGTCAAACATTGCCTACGTATAGTAGGGCTTCAGATGCAAGCCAGCTGAGACCTAATGGATGCCTAGAATGAAGGTTTGAAGTTAAGAAAACTTACCAAATGAAGTGGTTCTGTTGACCCTTCATAAGGCTTGTAAACTTCAGTTTAAGGCTGCTAAACTCTTCCTTAAATTTTGGTGAAGAAGAATGGAGCAAAAACTTGGAAAAAACACCAAGGAAATAGTTGATTTGAATATGAGAAAAAATGATGAATTCTTGAGCAGTTCTTTCTCCTCTTACCCAGGCAGCCAAAACTAATGATTAGGGCAACCTTTAGAGCTTTTATATGAGGGCTTTGAGGACTCCATGCAGGCCCATGTTGGCTGCATTTTGGTTGATTACGGATCATGGATTTTTTCACTCTTTTTAGGTCAGCAATGTGGGCTATGGGATGTGTAGAAAACAATGATATTGATTGTGGTCATGTAGAACAATGTTGTACCAAGTTTTGATTCATGATCTTTTAAGGTATAAAACTTTGAAAAATGGCACATAACATGTACCTTTGTTGGTACAAATATGGTAAAGTTAGGCAAGAACAAAATATGATGAGATCATAATGCCAAAAGAACATAAACCAATTCAAATTATGGCTTGTAATGTAAGAAATTCAAATCATGACCAAAAGTCAAATTTTCACTTTCAGAATGGCTCCAATGATCACATAAACCATCAATCCTTATGAATTTTGAGTCCATTGTGGAGCTAAGGCAATTAGACACAAGTTTCATGTTGGTTGAAAATGGATTAGAGGTCTTAAAGTTCATGAAATGGACCATTGAAAAGAATGACCTATAATTAACTTTCCCAAAATACCCTTGCCTTGTGAAGACCATAACTTGAGCTTCACTCATGAGAATTAGGACTTCTAGGACTTTTTGGAAATCTAAGATCATGAAGAAAAAATTTCATGTTCACTTGAAGTTAAGGAGAAGCTTTATTCCATGTCAAAAAATGCTTTGGAAGTGACTTGACTTTGAGGTGACCAAAATTCTTTTCATCTGATGACACCAACTTGTTGATACCATAACTTGAGATGTACAAACTTAATGGATGAGTTCTTGTACTCGAAAGAAAGCTTGAAATATGATGAACAAGTTTCATGTTTATGGGAAAATGAGATTAGACTTGCATCATAGGGAAAAATGTCCTTGAAGTTAGGCACCAAAGAATGGGATTTTACACTGAAATCATCTGAAACCCTAATTTAGTAACTCTTTGAACTCTTGAATCTCCTTGATTTAATCTCAACATGATATCTTAGATGCTTCAAGATGACCTCCCATAGCCTAAATAGCCTAGAACCAAGTCTTGAACCCTCTCAAGTCCACAGTTGACTTTGGGTTGACCAGATGAAACCCTAACTCCATATCCTTTTATTGAAACTCTTGCAGATGAATTGAATGATCATACAAGCTCCATAAAGACCCCTCAAGATACACATTGAGCTTTTGAATCATGCCTTATACAAGTAGGTATCCTCATGACCCTCTAATGATCCTCTGGTAATCCTCTGATGATCCTCAAGATAGGAGGTGACATCCATACACAACTTCCTCCTCTCAAGGAGCCTTGAAACCCAATTCAGATGGTAATGAACCCTTGATGACTTGCCAATGATACCCTTGCTTGCTTGAACAAAGAAGCTCTCCTCTTTAATGGCAAACACCACACCTCTTGATCCCCTGCTAAGAACCAATGTTATGCAAATGCAAAATGCTAAATGAGAAGAAACATAAGCCAAGTTAGAAAGAAAAGGTTGGTCAAATTTTGGGGTACAACAGGTAGTAAGGTTATGTTTGACTTCAGACATCTCCAAGTGAATGGCATCCGCAATATCCTTAGGTCATGGAATCTTCTCTAAACCACTAAAAGGCTCCTTATCCAATATCGGTAGGCCAACCCAATAAGAATAATCTTCCAAAGTTAGGACTAACTGATAATTGGGGAAAGTAAAGCAATGATAAAGGGGGTCATAAAATTGCACAAGAGTATCAAGAACTCCCTCTTCCATCTCGGTCTTAACAATGCTCAACAGTCTTCCATGGCGTTTTTTGAAATCATTAGGAGATGTCACCAAGGCTCATAACTTTCTCAGTTATGTCGCCTCGAGTTTCTTGAAATGAACTTCTTAGTGTTCCTCTTTGCAATATCCATGATACCTAAGATTTTTGCAAAGGAAATACAACTGAGTTCCTCGAAACCAAATGATGATGATGTATGTAATGCACAAACACATATATACACAGAGTTACATATATACAAATATGTACATGCAAACAAACAAGGGCCTAAGTCTGAAGATCACGGGCATGGAGTCATGGTCTAACCATCCCAACAGGTGTGTACTATGGGTATGTTCTTACATGAAGGGTTCAAACAAGTTCCCAGAGTCATCGATAGATCTTCAGGATATTATCAACTTACACGACTACTCGTGGGATGAAAATATTCTCAAGATAAACTCGTCTGAGTGTAGTATCACATGACAACCATCACAGGTCTACACCTGGATAATTACTACATTATGTCCTAAAAGGAAAAGAGGGGTGTAGGGTAACTAAAGGTCCTCAGCTTCACTGACTCCCAGATCAGAAAAAGTAACGTCAATACGACTGCTCGTATCTGACATCAGTAATTCCAAAGGTGCCTCCACTGAGCATGGTTATCATACGCTAGACATGCTAGGACTACTCCCAACAGCTAACTATTGATTATACCACAATCCTAACATATGTGTACTCTCAAGTCTGGGTTAGGACTTATCTCACCACTCAAGGTAACCACCCTGCAACACAAGAACCCAAGCACAACAAATACACACACACACACAAATATTTACAAATATACAAGTATGCAATCAAGCAAACATATAAACAAACACAAATACAAACAAGGTGGGCTTAACTCTGTTAAGGGAATTTCTTTCCCTAGTGAAGTCTCCATTTCTGTTGCAGTGAGAATCGGATATCAAGTTATTAATTAACTTGAATCACAAATCATGAAGTTCACCACTGAGCTTTGATTTATCCAACGGAAAGGGTAAAGATTTAAAAAAACCTAAGTGCGCTATGTAACAACACAGCTAGAGATCTAAGGTTTAGGGGTTGGTTATACCTAGGGAAGGTGTTAGCATCTTAAGTAACTTTAGTACTCTATAGGAGCCTCTTATTAGTATTTGTGTTATGTTAACGTTTGCTTGATAAGGGAAAATGCTAAGGTAAAGACCTAGGGTATATACAAAGTATGCTCGCCAAGACATCGCATCTCGTGCCTACGTATCCTAACTAGGATAGAATCAGAGCAATCGTAGTTCACCTAACTAGGGATGAGGAACTCTTGACTATGGTCAAGGTTCCAGATGGGAAGTATCCATAACCATGATACTTACACAAAGTTAACCAACTCTCTAAGTCTAAGTTGAAACCTAACCTAACTAGGGTTGAATTTAACCAAAGCCAAAGGGGAAAGTGAGTACCCATAACCATGATACTCACATAGAGTTTACCAACTCTACACCTAATTCTAAGTTACAAGACAATATGGCTCTAACCAGGCCAAGAAAGGAAGTTAAGTCCTTATAACAATAGTACTCAGATAGGGTTTATAAACTCTAACCTAAAGTTAGGTTGAGAAAGAAAATGGCTCTAACAAGGCCAAGGGGAAAATGATCCTAACAAGGTCATGTGGTAAGTAAGAGGTAGTCTAAGCTAACCTAAAGCATGACTTACAAGTCAACATGGACATCCTTTCTTTTGGGAATTAGACAACTCAAAAAAACTCTAACCACGATATCATGGAATCAATCAAAACAAAATTTACCAATACATGTGATTTTTTTTTTGTTGGTATTTTTAGTAAAACAAAATAAATGAATAGATATATCTTTAGGTATTTCTTAATATTAGCTAACTAATTTTCCTTTAGAAAAAAGAAAGAAAGAAAAAAGACAGTAAGTGTGTTTATATATATATATATATATATATATATATATATATATATATATATATATATATATATATATATATATATATATATATATATATATATATATATATATATATATATATATATATATATATATATATATATATATATATATATATATATATATATATATATATATATATATATATATATATATATATATATATACACACACTAAATGAAACAATGAATAAATAAGAAAAGATATGAACACTTTCTTAAAAAAACAATATATTTTATCTAAATAGGTCCCAATACAAATTGTAAGTGCTCTTGATTGGCTGCATTTTGTGGCAAAATATTAATGCATGTATGAATGTCATGTCTAATGTTGATACATTCATAATATGGATTGTGTAGGGTAAGTTAGCTAAGCTAACTATAAGTTAAGATGGATGTCATACTAAATGTTATGACATAGGTCGTATGACATCAAGCGAAGGTTTGTTATTTTGGTAGCTAGAACTCAGGAAACAAATCAGAAGCTCAAGCTGGAATGCAGGAGACATTTTAGACGCCCTAGGGGAACTAATATGTACCTGATTAAAGTGGAAAACGTGCAGAATACTGAAGAGAGGTTTTATTATGGATAAAACCTAATGTATGCGCCCAGGCCCAAGGACTGATCTGCTGCTATAAATAACAGGAGAAGCAATCCTATAAGGCAGCAGTTGGTGATAGAGAAGCAGAGAAATCACCATAGTGGTTTAGAAGTGAAGAGGTTGTTCTTCACGATTGTGTCTTAGGAACACTTGTAATCCAAGCAATTGTTGATTGCATTGGTTAGGTAGTTTCTAGGCTATGTACCACTCGAAGCCGTTAAGCAAGAGTGTGTATCACTTGATCAAAGCGTTGAAGCAAGATCAAGGTGTGTAGTTGAAGTGTCTCTTCATTCTACTGTTTAATCTGAAAGTGTTTTTGGATATCACTGTTATGTGATTGTATGGAGTGAGTGGGTATACTCAGGTCTAGAGTGTCTCTAGGTTAAATTATCATTGGGTAGGTCTTAAGTGAGGAGTGCAAACTGGAGGTTTGACTCTGAATTAATTCTACTGATAATGAAATTTCTCCCTGGCTTGATAGCCCCCAGATGTAAGTGTGTTGCACTGAACTGGGTCAACAACCAACAGTGTTATTTACTGCTTTATAATTACTGCATAATAGTAGCTCTGTAGTGAATGTCACAGTGGATGTTATAACTTTTGTTAGAACATCCATCGTGGGCTGGCCAGAATTATCAATTGGCATCAAAGCAGGCACCCTGCCTATTTATTACTGGGTGAGATCTAGGGAAACTAAATTCTGGTACTATGGATAGAGATATTGGATTCACCAATAGACCTCCAATTCTGGATGGTTCTAATTATGACTATTGGAAGCCTAGGATGATTGATTTCCTAAGGTCCTTAGACAAGAAGGCTTGGAGAGCTGCAAACTCTGGCTGGGAACATCCTGTGAAGACTGACAAGGATGGAGTATCTGTGCAAATTCCTGAAGAGGAATGGACCAAAGAGCAAGAGGCATTGGCTCTTGGAAACTCTAAAGAATTGAATGCACTCTTTAATGGTATAGACAAAAACATCTTTAGACTGGTCCACCACTGTGAACTTGCAAAGGATGTTTGGGACACTCTCAGAACTACTCATGAAGGAACCTTCAAGGTCAAAATGTCAAGACTTCAAATGTTGGCCACAAAATTTGAAAGTCTAAGAATGAAGGAAGATGAGACTATTCATGACTTTTACATGAATGTTCTTAAACTAGCTAGCACCTTAGGAGCTTTAGGGGAAAAGATGGCTGAAGAAAAGCTTGTAAGGAAGATACTAAGGTCACTACCTAAAAGGTTTGCCATGAAGGTAACAGCCATTGAAGAAGCTCAAGACATATGCCACATGAAGTGGATAAACTCATTGGATCCCTTCAAACCTTTGAGATGGGGATGTGTGATCAGGCTAGGGAGAAAAAGAGCAAAAGTATAGCTCTTGTCTCAAACTCTGCAGAGGCTTCAGATCATGAAAAGGAGGAAGATCTATCAAAGGCAATAACCATGCTTGGAAGACAGTTCAACAAACTGGCCAAAAGGATAGATGCTAAGTCTAAACCGTTTTTCAAAAGCTTGCCTGCTGACAAAGAAAAAACTGAAGATAAATCCAACCAGAGTAGAGGAGTACAGTGCCATGAGTGTGAGGGATATGGACATGTTAGAAAGGAATGTCCCACATACCTCAAAAAGAAGGGAAAAGGTCTAACAGTCACTTGGTCTGATGAAGATTCTGACAGTGGATCAGAAGGAGAATCATCCAAGCATGTCACTATTCTCAACAGTGTGTGTATCTAATGGTAACTCAAGTGAAGAGGAGCTAACTTATGATGAACTAGCTGAATCATATAAGAAGTTGTCCATCAGAAGCACAGAACTGTACCAGCAAGAAAAACATCAGAAGAAGCTCATCAAGAAGCTAGAAGCTGAAAAGAGAGAACATCTAGTTACTATAAACTCACTCCAAGGAGAGGTAAAGGAGTTGAAAGGAGAAAATGAGCAAATGACAAAATCCATAAGGATGCTCAACTCTGGAACTAACACCCTAGAGGAGATTCTTCAGAGTGGTCAGACTGCAGGAAATAGGTCTGGTCTAGGATTTGTTGAAAAATAAAATCCTGTCTTAAGACTCAAGAGGTTGCAGCCTAAGATTTAAAAGGTGGAAAGGATGTCACATTCAAAGTTACAACATCCTTCACACAATTGAATTCGAGTCAAGAGACAATTTCAAAGGCATAGATGCTACCACTGTGGAAAACTTGGGCATATTCAAGTTGTGTGCTTCTGGTTGCATGGATTTCCTGGCCAAAACAAGACCAAACAAAGAAAGCATGGAAAAATACAGCATCATGCCAAGCCTGGCAAGTGGCAGCATCAGGCTAAGAAAGAAGTGCATCAATGGAGTACCAAGACTGTTCCACTAGTAGTACACACTTCTCCAAGGTTACCTACCAATGAAGATTGGTACTTTGACAGTGGCTGCTCCAAGCATATGACTGGAATTGAGGATCTGTTGATCAAACTCAAACCCCATTCATCTAGTCATGTAACCTTCGGGATGGAGCTAGAGGAGAAATCACAGGTGCTGGACAACTTGACAGTCCTAAGGCTCCAGAATTGAAGGGTGTCCTGTTAATTAAAGGACTAACTGTTAACCTAATAAGCATAAGTCAGCTATGTGATCAAGGCTTAAAAGTCCACTTTTCCAAAGACAAGTGTGTGGTGATCAATGAAGAGGGTAAGGAAGAAATGAGGGGATCTAGATCCAAGAATAACTGTTACCTATGGGAGCCCAGAAGTAACATAAATGGATTAGTTAATGAGGAAAAGAAGGATCACCTAGGGCTAGAAAAAAGAACCAGGTCCAAATCATCATCAAAAGGATCCTCTAAGTATGCTTCAGAAAGAAGGACAGGGTGTAAGAAAAGTCAGGTGGGAAGGCTAGACAAGAAGGGATACCCAAGGATTGGTCATCAGGTAAAGCTAGATAGGCTATATTGAAACCTGATGGAGTCCATGGAAGCTACTCTGCAGAAAAGAAACAATGTCACTCCTAATGTTATGACTCTATTCTGTGACATCAAAGGATCCATCCAAGAGATGTCTGTTAATTTCAAGAGGGGAATGCTCAGTGGTAGAGTGTGTAAATGGACAATAACGTGAGGAAACTACGGGGACTATGTACTAAATATTGCCGACAGGGGCTCAAAAATTATCAAGGAATCTCAAGTTAAGAATGATCAATGGAAATTGAGTTCCTATAATAAGGAGTTATAGCAATTAACAGTAATTGGGAATTATGCCTTAAAATTAATACTGTTAATAATAAATCAAAAAGGCAAGTTCCCTCCTATTGGGCAAACGTACCCCACCATCACGTATAATATACACCTCCTCCATTCTTGGTGCCAGTATAATCTTTTCAGCTTCCATAACAACGTACCTAAGCAAAGAAAAGTCATCATCTCTCGGTCAAAGTCATCAAACATGTCACAACATACAAACCCTAAAATCACCATTAGCAATGTTGAAACTAACCCTAATGAGGTTCTAGAGATAGCGCCCTTGCACATGATGACACCAGAAGGATTGTTGGTAAAGAAACCTAGAAAGTTGCTTGCAAGAGAACCCAGAAACCTAGGCTCTGGTCAAGCATCCTCTACTACTAAATCGAATGCCCTAGATACAGAAGTAGCTAGGCGAACCCACCTGAAACTCGCAGAAATGGTGGCTAGTGCTCTCAATATACCCACAACATCTTGCATAAAGAGGTCTGAGCCTAAACCACATGATCAAGCCAATGTCTTGTCGGATGTCACAACATCAAAAGACCCTGCACCAGAAGAAGAGAACAAAGGTGAAAAGGCTAAACACACAGATGAAAGCACGCACGGAGCCAAAAGAACTAAAGTAGTTGACCTAGAAGACTACTCAGACAATGATCCCATTGTTAAGCTTAATCCAAGAATAGCTAAAAGGCTAATGACAAGAAAAGGAAAAAGGGCAGCTGAACCAAGTTCCCCCGAGCAGAAGAAGGATGAGAAGATTGCTGAACAAGAAACCTTTGCAAAGAAGACTGGTGCAAAGAGGTATAAGGTTGGTCCTCCTAAGGGCTGGAGCAAAGTTGTCACCAAGAAGCAGAAAGTTGCGTCCAGTTCAGACTCAGAAACTAATTCTGATGTAGCTATTGATGCCACTGACTTTCAAACCAAGAAAAAGCCTACTGCAAGCAAACTGGTTGCAAACATTCCTGAGGTACCTACTGGTAACATTTCCTTTCACTATCCATCTAGTGTCAACAGATGGAAATACGTGTATCACAAGAGATTGGCCATAGAAAGAGAGCTTGCTCAAAATGCTATTGAGAACAAAGAAATCATGGCCCTGATAAGCAATGCTGGCTTGATAAAAACTGTGACTCAACTCTCCCAATGTTATGAAATGTTGGTGAAAGAGTTCATAGTCAATCTAGCAGGAGAAAGTGCTCATAAGAAATCAAGTGAGTATGGCAAAGTGTATATGAGAGGCAAGTATGTCAAGTTTACAGCAGCACTCATCAACAAGTACCTGGGGCGACCTCATGAAGGGCTGACGGAAATACAAGCCTCAAATCATCAAGCGTTTAAGAAATCACTGCCAAACAAGTCAGACAATGGCCATCCAAAGGGAAGCTTGTAGCAAGCAAGCTAAGTGTCAAATATGCTATGCTTCACAAAATTGGGGCTGCAAACTGGGTACCCACAAATCATAAGACCACAGTGGCCACCATCCTTGGAAGGTTAATATATGCAGTGGGAACTAAGGCTCATCTCAATTATGGGACATACATACATGAGCAAATAATGAAACATGCTGGGAGTTATAGTGTCAAGGGACCTATTGCCTTCCCTTCACTCATCTCTGGGATAATATGTGATCAGTATCCCAATATTGTCAAGGAAAATGACATAGCCTGCAAGAGAGAAACCCCTTTGTCCTTCAACTATAAGCTGCTTAAAGGAACTCCTGTTCTAGACATTGTTGTACCTTCAGCTGAGACTTCCAAAAGGACCTCAATAGCTAGCAAAATTGAGGTAATAGAAATGCTCAAAGACACATGCAAGGAGTTGGAGACAAGGAAGTTAAAACTGGAAAAATTAATCAGAACTCTGGAGCTAGAAGAATGGTCAGAATGTGCTGATGAAACCAAGAATAGTGATGACTCAGATGATGAAGTTCAAGAAGCAGAAGAAGATGCGGAAACCTCTGAAGAAACTAGTGGTGCAAGTGAGGCAACAAGTAAAGATGGGTCCAAGGAAGTAGGTACTCCAGAAGACAGGGTAAGCTCTGCTGAAGAGGATGAAGAATAGTGTGTATGGCTAAGGTTGCTGAACTGCTGAGCTAAGGGTGCTGTGTGTGTGAGTTGTGACCATATGTACGAATATCTAAACAAAATGTGTTATCCATAACAGTATTTTAATCTATACTATGGTTAGTTAGATTTTAATATGTGGCTAAAAAGGGGGAGAGAAAGAGTGTTGAGTGCATATGTGATTATAATAAACAGGTGGATTTGAATGCTTGAGGATGTTAGCTCATGTCAAATCTTGAATGCAGGATGGTAACCACAGGTTCTGCAGATGATGGCAGCTGATGCTGTAATGTATATGCTAATATGTTAGAACTGCTAGGAAATGCTAATATGTTAGAACTGCTAGAAATGTTGCAGGTATTGATTTGGTTGTGTTGTGGAATGATAAACCTGTTGTGAATGTACGCTAGCATCTCTGATTATTGACTAGAACTAATTAGGAATGTATGCTAGTGTGTGTATCAGCAAGGTGCAAGCAGATTGTGTGTGTATCTGCCAGGTGAGCAGACTATGAGGGTGGGGCATCCATCCAAGGGGAGGAGCACTAGTTAGTCCACAAGCAAGTGAGATTGTTGAAGTCTAAGCTAACAGGTCAGAGTGTTAGGCTTAGTAATTTGTGTGACTTCAGAATGTTATCCTGGATGTCATGACACCCAAAACAGGCTGGATATTGCTATGTAACTACAGGCTATGCACCCAGCTGAAAAGAGCATCAGTTGAGGGGGAGTAACCAAGCAAGGTACTCAAGTTATGTAACTGTTGTATATGCAGGATATTGACTCAACTGATAAGTGCATCAGTTTGAGGGGGAGTAACCCAGCAAGTTACTCTAAGTAATGTTGCATCTGTAGTGGCAACTAACAGATGTGTGTGAGCAGGTTGAGCTTGAGAAGATGAAAGCTAACTGAGTGTGTGAGTCCAGCAACTTTCCTGCAAGATAGGTTAAGGGTTAAGTCTTCTGCTGTGTATAATTCTCTGGTTTCAGAACAAGGGGTTTTAGCCAAAATTTTGCCAAAGGGGGAGTTTGTAAGTGCTTTTGATTGGCTGCATTTTGTGGCAAAATATTATTGCATGTATGAATGTCATGTCTGATGTTGATACATTCATAATATGGATTGTGCAGGATAAGTTAACTAAGCTAACTATAAGTTAAGTTGGATGTCATACTAAATGTTATGACATAGGTCGTATGACATCAAGTGGAGGTTTTTTATTCTGGTAGCTAGAACTCAGGAAACAAATCAGAAGCTCAAGCTGGAACGCAGGAGACATTTTAGATGCCCTAAGGGAACTAATATGTACCTGATTAAAGTAGCAAACATGCAGAATACTGAAGAGAGGTTTTATGATGGATAAAACCTAATGTATGCGCCCAGGCCCAAGGACTGATCTGCTGCTATAAATAACAGGAGAAGCAATCCTAGAAGGCAGCAGTTGGAGATAGAGAAGCAGAGAAATCACCATAGTGGTTTAGAAGTGAAGAGGTTGTTCTTCACAATTGTGTCTTAGGAACACTTGTAATCCAAGAAATTTTTGATTGCATTGGTTAGGTAGTTTCTAGGTTGTGTACCACTCGAAGCTCTTAAGTAAGAGTGTGTGTCACTTGATCAAAGCGTTGAAGCAAGATCAAGGTGTGTGTAGTTGAAGTGTCTCTTCATTCTACTGTTTAATCTGAAAGTGTTTTTGGATATCACTGTTGTGTGATTGTAGGGAGTGAGTGGGTATACTCAGGTCTAGGGTGTCTCTAGGTTAAATTGTCATTGGGTAGGTCTTAAGTGAGGAGTGCAAACTGGAGGTTTGACTCTGAATTAATTCTACTGATAGTGAAATTTCTCCCTGGCTTGGTAGCCCCCAAATGTGAGTGTGTTGCACTGAACTGGGTCAACAACCAACTGTGTTATTTACTGCTCTATAATTACTGCATAATAGTAGCTCTGTAGTGAATGTCACAGTGGATGTTATAACTTCTGTTAGAACATCCATCGTGGGCTGGCTAGAATTATCACAAATGATAATATAGATAAAATTACTACTTATAAAAGGTTACAGTACCTACACAATTAAATAGACCATCCATGCAATACTTCACTAGAAAGATTAAAACACCAAACAATTAATGACATTAAAACATGAGTAACACAAACAGAAAAGTACAGATTCTTGAGAAACAGTAACGACATAATATGTTATCATGCACACACATACGTCATGCTCCGCTTAATACACACATGACAGATGAAATGGGGTGCTACACAGACACTATGGATCGACACGAAGACCAACAACAACAAAAGACATGATACGAGTACATGAACGATATGATTCACGTAACGAGCATAGCAGAAATGGAAACATGTATCAAAACAAGAGATTGTGAAAACAATGGAATGAACTAAAAGGGATATAGGATGCGAGTAATAAGATCACAAAAAAGGGACAGCCAATAACGACACAAACAAATCCATTCTTTGAGTCATTATTCATCGATGCTTTCTCTAAATCATCTTCAAATTTCAACCCAACCTGCCTCGACTATCCATCTTCTAATTTGTTCATTTCAGTTTTGTTGTGCCTCACTCAAATACTTCCTTCTCATCTCGGCCATTTTTGCTCCGTGAATGAATACAATTCTGCCGTTATGACGTATACGAAATTTACACATAACATCCAAGAACTCACAAGAAATAAATGACTAAACATGACCATAATGAAACTGTGAAATTTACACATACATGTAATACTCACATAATAAACAACATGGAAAGATATACTAACTCATGAATAATGGTGACAACAACATACTAACTACACACGAACAAATAACAGTAAGGAACACACACCAATTGTAAATGACATTGATAACTATACACAACTACGGTCGACATGAACACCGACAACAAACAATATGATGCATACGGAAAGTAACAACCAAGAAGCCATACACGACACATGTAATAACAAAGTAATATTCATGTAGCGACACAAACCGTAAGCTAACTGATAACACGAAATCGTATATATATATATATATATATATATATATATATATATATATATATATATATATATATATATATATATATATATATATATATATATATATATATATATATATATATATATATATATATATATATATATATATATATATATATATATATATATATATATATATATATATATATATATATATATATATATATATATATATATATATATATATATATATATATATATATATATATATATATATATATATATATATATATATATATATATATATATATATATATATATATATATATATATATATATATATATATATATATATTGACATATAATTCAACTAATATTTGACTGGTTTCAATCTGATTTCGGGTTTTTCCATGTTATTTGTCTGATATTTTGCAGGTATTTGAAGATCATGTCCAAACAAAGCAATATGAAGAAAAGAAGCAATTACAGATGAAATATGGACGAAAACCAGATGAAAACAACATGAAAAACAGCAGATGTGAATTTTGATGTTGTGACGACCGTCACACATCCATGACAACCGTCACACGGGTGACGACCGTCACACACCATGACGACCGTCATGCAGGCAAAAACGCAGAACTTCATTTAACGTGCAAAAATCTGTTCCAAGTCCCAAAATGATGGACCACTACTTCCTATTTTCTCTGACTCCAAGTCCACCTTCTGAAAATTATAACCGTTAGCATTTCACCTCTATAAAAGGGGAAGGAGGGGAGCTGAGAAAGAGAGCCGCATTCAGATAACGAAGTGCTGCCCAAATATTTTTCCAGAGCAAATTTAGTTTAAGTCTTGTTTTTGTTTTCCTTTCCTTTTCCTGTATTCCATTTCTGCAATATTCATTTGTGCGCTCTATTGGATTGAAGACACAATCCTGTCGACATCGTTGGGATTTGGCCAAAAGCCAATTGGATACGTTACAGGTTTTTATTATTTCGTTAATTGTAACTTTAATTCCCAGCAGTATGAATGTTCTAAATTTCTGCTTTTATTTACGCTTTACTTATTCCAAATCCATGTCTAGCTAAACCAGAGTAATCGGTATGTAATAATAATTCAGACGAGATTTAATAATAATCGGTTAAAACCTTTCTTTTTCAAAAGTTGTTTATGGCCTGAGTGTTTAAACTTATTTCTTGAATAAACGTTCGTCGCGACAGCGAGAACTTATTTAAAAGTAGTTTTGCCACGACAGTGGGAAATTAATTAAGGTACGAACCAACAAGCGGCAGCTGCGGCTAGGACCGGATAGTAAACACTAGGCATTTGTTTTAATAACAACGAAAGCACTTTAAAATAGATTAGAACTTAGAGATTTCCAAAAAGCGATTTTAACCCTGAACTGGATAGCGACAACATACGTTCCGCCTTAAAGTTGCGACTAGCGTCAACAACCATCGTGAGACGAAGGTCTTTAGATCACTATTTTCTTCTTAAATAAATTCTGAAAATATTTTATGTACCGGTAACTTGTCAAATCCCCGAAGAACATAATTATTGCATATCGATTCGCGTAATTATAATTTAAGCAACGTTTTTAGTTCCCTTTAGTAATAGCAATTATTCCCTTAAACATTATCTACCTAGCTAAACATAGTAACTCCCGAGAACACTAGTTTGATTACGAGTCCTTGTGGGATCGATATCTTTTATTACTACGCGATAGACTGTGCACTTGCAGTTAAGTTGTATTAGACATAGAAAGTCGCGATCACTAACAACAATCTTTAGCAACAAAAAATGGTACGCCACATCAATAACCTCATGAAAGCATGATATTAACAAATATGAAGATGAGAAAAAAATACGCGCACCTTCACTTGTGATGCTGTAGTTAAGTCAGAATCATCGCGACCATCTAAAACTTATATGCTGACTATGCGGTTGGTGATGCTTGAATGGAGACAAGAGGGGTGATGATATGAAACTTTGTCACAACAAAAGATGATGGAGAAAATATATTGCAACCAGAAAAAATGATGGAGGAAGTTTTGCGTAAGAAAATGATGGAGGAAATATTTTTGTGTGAAGAGAATGATGGCTCCTCTAGATAAGTCAGTAGAGTATTCCTTTTGTAATTCAAATCCAAGAGGGAGAAACCATTGTGAGATTCAAGATGCATTCTTGTTTTTTATTACGCAAACTTATAGTTTAGGATACCCTCGTTACATATATCATTGGTTTGCTCTAATTGGATCATGGATGAATGAGATGTGACTCTTGTAAGATGACTATAATTCTTGATTTCCACACTTAGAGTTTTTCAATCAAAACCCTAATTTCGCCAAAACTCTTGATTTTATGATTCTAACTTAATTTTTCTTGATTCATTCATATGAGACCCTGGAGTAAGACTTGTGAAGCTCTTGGTTGACCTCAAAACCCTGCAGTTGACTTTTATGAAGCTACAATTGACTTTTGAATCAGACGAAGACAAAACCTCTCTCATCCATTTAGGACACTCTTGACTTGGACTCCTTAGACCAAATGAGCTCTTAGAGATCCTTGAGATGTATGAGCACCTCCCTGGTTGATCTCTCACTCAATTCTTAATTAATTAGGGCTTTTTCCTCTTCTCCATAAAACTCAAATTTCAACAAAACAAACAAAATATAAAGCTAGATGGAATGGTTAGTGATGCAAGGATGATTGACCTATGATGCTCATGTAAATGTTCTTGACATCTAAGGGGTAAAATTTGGGGTATGACACTACCCTATCATGAATTAAACACCCATAGATGAATACTCCCCCCTTACCTTACAATTCTAAAAATATTCAGCAAGGCAAGCTTTAAAGATCTATTCTCTCAAGCCTTAACTCTTCCTTTGCAAGCTCTTTTCCCCAATTCCCTCGTTTTCACATACTGATAAAATAACCTCTAAAAACATAAATTTTTTTTTGGCTTTTAGAATATATACTATTTTATGCACTTTCTCTAAAGTACTCTTTTTGCCAACCTAAAGTCCAACTCTCCTCCACTCACCACTAAACTCTTTCAATTCTAAAAATGGCCCAACTTTACATATTATCTCCAACTTCTGATTAATTATTTAGTTAATTTCCACTAAACTAATTAATCAACACAAAATATCACTATTATTGCCACCGACCAAACCTATCATATACCACAAAATAATTATTTAAATAAATTGTTAAATTAAATTAAATAAATAATTAAGTTGAGGTGTTACAAATGGCACCACACCTCTCGCCGTCTTGACACTCAAGTTGAAAAAATTATTGCTTGGTACTTGTTAGATATTGTATCGAACTCTAGTATGGTCGAAGGGTAGCTTCTGGTTCGACAGGAATTAAGCATGAGGTCGAAGTCTGTTCGCATGCTGCTGTCGAAGATAATGCGTGTTGTAGTCGAAGTTTGTTCTAACATGCATTAGTCAATATTGCTAGGTTGTTAGCATATTGGACAGGGCCTTGCTTGTAAGCCCAAGTGTTTAAGTTAGCTTGTACCTTAAGTTAGCTTGTAATGGGTAATTGTTAAAAATCCCATTAGGTTAGTGTGTTATTTTTCTTATAAATAGGATGCTAGTTTCTCAATCTTGGCATAAGGAAAAATAGGAAGATAAAATCCTAATTTCAAGAGAGAGAGAGGTTATTTTGTTATTCTTGTATACTTGTAATCTTGTTCTAAGAGTAAAGAAAGAATAGCAGTTTATAACCAATCCTTGTTGTTCCTTATTATTTTACCTTGGTTTCTTTGTTAACCCTAATCCTTGTGTATTTCTTGATCATAAAGAAATTGTTTATACTTTGTTTCAAGGTATTTGATTCACAACAAATTGGTGCAGTAAGCATGGAGAATATGTCTTCAACAACAAAGTATGAGATTGAAAAGTTCACCGGAGTGAACGACTTCGGTTTGTGGCGCTTGAAGATGAAATCCCTACTAGTTCAGCAGGGTTGCTAGGAAGCATTGAAGGGAGAGGCAACCATGGATGTTGCGTTAACAAAAAGACGGGCGTGGTTGAGAAATCCCATAGTGCAATATTATTGAGCCTTGGTGATAAGGTTCTTCGACAGGTATCAAAGAAGACTGTAAGAGCACAGATTGTGTCTTAGTTATATCTCTATGTTTTGATGATAACAATTATAAATTTTGTATTCAAGAATTATATACTCTAAACGTGTTCTAGATTGTTTGCTACAGGCACTAAAGTAAATTATCTTAAGAAAGCAAAATTGCATCTGAACATTGTTTGTATGAAAGACTTCATAAGTTCAAGAGCATCTTAAGTGAAGATCTGAACATTGCTCCCAGAAGAATCTGACTACTGTCTCTTGAAGATTCTGAAGAAGGAGCCTCTAAAGCATAGAAGACTCTGCTCTGAAGGATTTACACGCTCAAGCACACAAGCTGCACATACTCTGATTCAGCTCAATCTGAAGAACTTTCAAAACTCTGAAGATCCAGATGATCCGTGATCAGAAGACTCTGAAGATTCAGATTCTTATGTTGAAAGCTGAACTTACTTTGAAGAAGATTTAAATATGTACGTTGGTCTTTCTCAACAGCTCTTTCCTATTTTGTGCTAGACACAAGGATACAGACAAAAAGGTTTTATCTGTGCATTCCATTCTGAGGAAAGTATTCTGCAAGTGAAGACAAAAAGCATCAGGCCTGTTTCAGCACAGCCTCCAATGTGAAGACAAAAGGCTCTAGGCTTTTCTGCACAGCCTTCAATGTAACAAGACTTCTTGGATCTTAGTGCCTATATAAAGAAGTCCACTCCATCTTCTTCAGGATCGAATCTCTAGCAAAATCACTCCTCAAAGCAAATCTCAAAAAGCTCTTAATCATATTACTTTGCTTTATCTTTATTCTTAACTTAAGAGAAATATCACTGTTGTGATAACAGCTTATTAGAAGCATTCTTACTCTTGTAAAAGTTTTACTTTGTTTGTAAAAGGTTTTCCTTAAGAGGATCCAGTTGGGATCAGCTGCTCTTGAGAAGACTAAGAACGGTTGTTCTTAGGTGTTGCTATTTGTAATCTGTTTGATTAAAATAGTGGATTAAGTCCTTGACAGAGAAAGGCAAATCACTCTTGAGAGGGTGGACTGGACTAGTTGTGTTCAACGAACCAGGATAAAAATATCTGTGTTCTAATCTTTGATTTTTAGTCTTACTTATTCAACCCCCCCCCCCCCTTCTAAGTAATTTTCTCACCTTCAGTTGGCATCAGAGCTCCGGTTCTGCGTGTGCTCCACTTAACCGTGACAGTTAAAGATCCAGTGAGAAAGATACTTTGATATTTGTGTTGTTGTCATTATGGAAACAGCTACATCAACTTGCAACAACAAATATGAAGGAGATAGGATCAGTACCAAGCCACCCATGTTTGATGGGGAAAAATTTGACCATTGGAAAGATAGAATAGAAAGTTTTTTCCTCGGGTATGATGCTGATCTTTGGGATATGATCATTGATGGATATAAACATCCTACTGATGAGGATGGCAAAAAGATTGATAGAAAGTCAATGACTGAAGTACAGAAAAGAGATTTCAAGAATCACCACAAAGCCAGAACTATATTGCTTAATGCAATCTCTCATACTGAGTATGAGAAGATTACAAATAGAGATACTGCTCATGACATGTTTGAGTCACTCAAAATGACTCATGAGGGAAATTCTCAGGTTAAAGAGACCAAGGCGTTGGCGCTCATACAGAAGTATGAGGCATTTAAAATGGAAGAGTCTGAAAATGTAGAAACTATGTTTTCTAGATTTCAGATTCTTACTGCTGGTCTGAAAGTTCTGGATAAGGGCTACTCAACGTCAGATCATGTCAAGAAGATCATCAGAAGTCTTCCCACCAGATGCAGACCAATGGTGACTGCACTGAAGATGGCAAAAGATCTGAATAAGATCTCCTTAGAAGAACTTATCAGTTCTTTGAGAAGTCATGAAATAGAGCTGGAGGAAGATGAGCCCCAGAAGAAAGATAAAGGTAAATCCATAGCTTTAAAATCTAACAAACCTGTTAAAGCTTTGCAGGTAAAAGAAGAAAGTTCTGAAGAATCGTCTTCTGAAGAAGAAGATGAACTGTCCATGCTTTCCAGAAGAATCAACAAGCTCTGGAAGCACAAGGGAAGGAAGTTTAACAACTTCAGGAAAGCTGACCACAGGAAGGAATCTTCTGGACACAGAAGATCTGGAAAGAAAGAGGTCACATGCTATGAATGCAAGGAACCTGGGCACTACAAAAATGACTGCCCCAAACTTCTCAAGGAGAAACCCAAGAGAAAGTTTGATAAAAAGAAAAAGGTTCTTATGGCAACTTGGGATGATTCAGATGAATCTGAATCTGAATCTGAAGCAGAAGAAGAGTGTGCCAACATGGCATTAATGGCTGGAATAGAAGATCAGAATGAAGAATTATCATCTGAATCTGAGTCAGACTCCGACTCTGATGCTGAAGAGGTAATGTCCAAACTTACCAAAGATGAACTTATAAAGGTGTTATCTGAAGTCTTGAAAAGCTACAATAATATCAAACTCAAGAACAAGAAGCTGAAAAGCAATCTTGAATCTGAGATTGATAATCTGAAAACAGAACTTGTTGAGCAGAGAGAAATAAATTTAAAAATAAAAAATGATTTGGAAATTGTTCAACAAGAATCTGACTCTGAAGCTAAGTCATCTGAAAATGTTTTGGAAAAATATGACTCTAGTTTTCAGAGGTTCCTCACTAAAAGCATAGACAGAAGCAAGATGGCTTCTATGATCTATGGAGTTAGTAGGAATAAAAGAAAGGGAATTGGATTTCAATCTTCTTCTCTTGAAAAAGATGTAAGACCAATACCTGTAGATGATCTGATTATTAAGATAACTCCTTTATACTCTAATTTTAAATTTGGTCATTTAAATGATATTAAACACACGAGCTCTGAAAAGAATACTCATGTGTTTAGATCTAAGGCAAGTCTAAACAAAAACTATGTTGAAAAATAAAAGTTTAGACAAACCTACAAGGCAACTAACCCTAAAGGACCCAAGAAGATCTGGGTACCTAAAGACAAAATAATCCCTGTTGCAGATGTCCTTAGCAGCAAAGTCAGGACACCAATCATGGTACCTGGACTCTGGATGCTCACGACACATGACGGGAGAAAGGTCTATGTTCCAAAGTCTGGAACTTAGATCTGGAGGGGACGTGAAATTTGGAGGGAACCAGAAGGGCAAGATCATTGGCTCTGGAACTATAGGTAATGGCAACCTACCCTCTATTTCTAATGTTCTGTTAGTTGAAGGATTGAAACATAATCTATTGTCCATAAGTCAATTAAGTGACAATGGTTATGATATCATCTTTAATCAAAAATGTTGCAAAGCTGTATGTCAAAAGGATGGTTCTATCCTATTCAATGGAAAGAGGAAACACAACATTTATAAAATTAACCTTTCAGAACTTAAAGTTCAAAATGTAAAATGCCTCTTATCTATGAATGATGAGCAATGGGTCTGGCATAGAAGATTGGGGCATATTAATATGAGACGTATATCTTAGATTAATAAACTCAATCTGGTCAGAGGACTTCCTAAGTTGAAGTTCAACTCAGATGCTCTGTGTGAAGCATGTCAAAGAGGTAAATTTTCAAAATCTCATTTTAAATCAAAAAATGTTGTTTCTACCTCCAGACCATTGGAATTACTTCACATTGATCTGTTTGGACCAGTGAAAACTGCATCCATCAGAGGCAAGAAGTATGGGTTAGTCATTGTAGATGACTACAGCAGATGGACATGGGTAAAGTTTCTAAAACACAAGGACGAGTCTCATTCTGTGTTCTTTGACTTCTGCAATCAAGTCCAGACTGAAAAAGATTGTAAAATTATTAAAGTCAGAAGTGATCATGGTGGAGAATTTGAAAATAAACATTTTGAAAAATACTTTTCTGAAAAAGGCATTGCACATGATTTCTCCTGCCCTAGAACTCCACAACAAAATGGAGTTGTAGAAAGGGAAAATAGAACATTGCAAGAAATGGCCAGAACCATGATCAACGAGACAAATCTGGCAAAATATTTCTGGGCAGAAGCAATTAACACAGCTTGTTATATTCAGAACAGAGTGTCTGTAAGACCTCTTCTGAAAAAGACTCCCTATGAATTGTGGAGAAACAGAAAGCCCAACATTGCTTATTTTCATCCTTTTGGATGTATTTGTTATATGCTTAATACTAAAGATAATCTGAACAAGTTTGATTCCAAAGCACAGAAGTGTTTCATGCTTGGTTATTCTGAACGCTCTAAAGGCTACAGAGTATTCAATACTGAAACACAGATTGTGGAAGAATCTATTCATGTCAGATTTGATGATAAGCTTGGCTCTGAAAAGCCAAAGCAGTTTGAAAGTTCTGCAGATAGAGAAGTGATTCTCACAGACTCTGAAGGCTCAGAGGCAGAAAAGGCAAAGAACAAAGAATCTGACGCAACCCCAGATGCTACACCTTTGACTTCCCAACTAAACAACTTGCATATTTCTGAAAGACCAACCGTCAGAGGATCTTCTTCCAGAATCAAAGCTTCTCATCCAGAAGATGTGATAATTGGAAAGAAAGATGATCCCATAAGGACAAGATCATATCTCAGAACTTCTGAATCTTCCTTATTTGGCTTAGTGTCAATGATAGAACCAACATCTGTAGATGAGGCTCTGGAAGATAATGAATGGATTATAGCTATGCAAGAAGAGCTGAATCAATTTGCCAGAAATGAAGTTTGGGATCTGGTTCCTAGACCTAAAGGATTCAATGTCATTGGAACAAAATGGGTCTTCAGGAATAAGCTGAATGAAAAGGGAGAAGTAGAAAGGAATAAAGCAAGGCTGGTTGCTCAAGGATATAGTCAACAAGAAGGTATTGATTACACTGAGACATATGCTCCAGTGGCAAGGTTAGAATCTATTCGTCTTCTTATTTCATTTGCTGCACAGAATAACATCACTCTGTATCAGATGGATGTTAAAAGTGCTTTTCTTAATGGTATTATAGAAGAAGAAGTATATGTCCACCAACCTCCTGGTTTTGAAAGTGAAAACTTTCCAGATCATGTTTTCAAATTAAAGAAATCCCTTTATGGATTAAAACAAGCTCCCAGAGCTTGGTATGAGAGGTTTAGCAACTTCCTTCTGAAGAAAAATTTTATCAGAGGAAAAGTGGATACAACTTTATTCTGTAAATCTGTTAAGAAAGATCTGTTGATTTGTCAGATTTAAGTAGATGACATTATTTTTGGATCAACAAATATTACGCTTGGAAAGGAGTTTGCTAAATGTATGCAGGAAGAATTTGAAATGAGCATGATGGGAGAATTGAGATTCTTCTTGGGAATCCAAGTCAATCAGACTCCAGAATGCACCTACATACATCAAACCAAATATGTTAAAGAGCTTCTGAAGAAGTTCAACATGGTTGATAGCAAAATGGCAAAGACTCCAATGCATCCTACAAGCACTCTAGGTAAGGAAGAGGTAAGTAAGAAGGTAGATCAAAAACTCTACAGAGGTATGATAGGATCTCTTCTATATTTGACTGCTTCTAGACCAGATATTCTGTTTAGTGTCTGCTTATGTGCTAGATTCCAATCAGATCCTAGAGAATCACACTTAACAGCTGTTAAGAGGATTCTGAGGTATCTGAAAGGTACTGCTAACATGGGTTTGTATTACAGAAGATCTGATGAATTTTCATTAGTTGGATTCTGTGATGCTGACTATGCTGGAGACAGAGTTGAACGTAAAAGCACTTCTGGAAGCTGTCAGTTTCTTGGAAGTCATCTGATCTCATGGTACAGCAAGAAGCAACCTACCATTGCACTATCAACTACAGAGGCAGAATACATTGCTGCTGCTGGATGTTGTACTCAGATGCTCTGGATGAAGAGTCAATTAGAAGATTATCAAATCTATTAGAGTAACCTTTCTATCTTCTGTGATAATACTTCTGCTATATGTTTGTCAAAAAATCCAATCTTTCATTCTAAGGCAAAACATATAGAAATTAAACATCACTTCATCAGAGACTATGTTCAGAAGGGTGTAATTAATTTAGCTTTTGTTGATACAGATCATCAATGGGCTGACATTTTCACAAAACCCCTTGCTGAAGATAGATTTAAGTTTATTCTGAAAAATATTTGTATGGATTTATGTCCAGAGTAATATTTCTCAGAGGCAACCTCTCAGATGCAAAATGCTTAATAATCTGAAGTATTTCATCTGTCTATTTTATTCATTTATATTTATTTGATTATTTCGTTTTGGGTATAACTCTGAACTAACAAGCTCAGAAGATCTGAAAGTTGGAAACGTTTCATTTCGTGAGAGAAATCAAATGAGCCAACAAAGCAAACACGTGGCATTCAATTTCTGAAAAGATTGAGTGCTTAACTGATTTGACGTTTGAGGTAATGCTTTGAAAATCTCACTTTTCTTGTTTTTCCCCCCAGCTGTCATAATTTAATGTGAAATGATTACTTTTCATTTAATGTTGTCCAAACGTGCGTAAGTGTCTTTTGTGTGCCCTATTTTATTTTTTTTTGGTTTCCTATATATATCACCTATCACACTTCTATCACACTTTCCACATTCACTTCATTCATGCGTTTCTGCTTCCTGTTCAATCTCTTCCAAAACCCTAAACCGAAACCAAAGTATTCTTCTTCTTCAATGGCGTCAACTTCAAACACTGCTGCAAAACCTAACAAGACCACCATGTACAAAGAACCTGAACGAACCTTATTCACTCCAGTGGCTGATCTAGAGGTGCTCTGTGAAAGCTTCATTGACCTCGACTCTTTAAAGGAAAATGGGTTTGATCTCATTTCTGCCATCAAAGCTCAAGGGTGGGAAAAATATTTTGAAAGGCTAATGGGGCCTGTTTTCCCAACACTGGTTAAGGAATTTTGGATACATGCAAGCGCTGGTCCCAAGTTTATACATTCTTCGGTTCTTGGAGTGGAGATAGTCATCACTGAAAACCTGATCAGACAACTGTTTAGCTATACTGAGTCTGATGGTGTTTCAAATCTTGCTTCTTCTCGCATCGATATGGCTAGGGTTTATGAAGAAGTTACTATTGCTGGTTTGCCGTCAAGTAAGGTTAAAGATTTAAAACCCATTTATAGGATCTGGGCGAAAATCTTTATGAGTACGTTTTTCCACAGAAAACCTTCAAACTCTCCAGATTATGTGAGTTTTGAACATTTGTATTTTATGTACTGCATTAGCAAAAATGTCAAAGTGGATCTTCCGTATCTCATCTTCAGTCATTTATTAACTCATGTCAAAGAAACCAGAGAGGAAGTAAGGGCGAAAGCTGGTAAAGTAAGGACATGGATACCCCTGGGAAGGTTGATTTCTGATATACTTGTTGAGAACAAGCTGGTTCAACATTTGACTGATGCGAAGATTACAGAAGATCTGACTCACATCATTGGCTCTGAAATTAATGGACTCAATCTGAAGAGGATGAAAATCATCTCAGAATTGAAGGGACAACTCAGGAAGATCAACTCTGACGAGATTCAAGGTAGAAGAGTTCCTGTGGAAGATTTTCCACTGTTCAGTGCAGATGAACCTAAGGAATTTGTCTGGCTGTACATTACTGAATGCCTAAAGGAAGGAATCCCTTTACCTGCCAATCTCGTTCAGAAGCCTGGAGAAGAATTGCCTAATCAGATGAAGGAAAGGCGCAGTAAGAGGAAGGCTGACGAAGAATCCGTTCAGAAGAAGAGAAAAGCTCCTGAAGCATCAAGAAAGAAGAGGAAAGAAGGAAAGAAGGCCAGAAGCAGTCCAAGAGAAGCTACTCTGGAAGAAATCAGAGACACCATTCAACAGGTATTAGCCTCTGATCCTACTCCTACTGTTCATTCACCACTATCTTCACCACAACTCTCTCCAAGCCTCATACCAAGAACTTCAAAATCTAGAAAGTCTGTCAATATCTCATCCGAACCACTATCCTCTGAACCAGTAAATTTACAATCATCTCCAGCACCAATCCCATCTAATCCACAACATCAAACTATTCAAACAGAAATTCCACCAACAGAACCAATTTTATCTGAAAACTCTCCAACAATAACTCCACCAGAACCAACTCAACCAGAAAATTCTCCAACAACACCTCCACAACCAACTTTGTCGCAACAAGAGAATCCCCACTCAGAGACTCCCCAACCACAAATAATTATTTCAGAACAAAATCATCCAGAGACTGTTCAAACTGAACACTCTGAACAAGCAATTCCCTCAGAAGATCCAAATCTTTCTGACAATATTCTTGATATTCCACCCCTCAACCAAACAATTGAAATTTCGTCTACATCTGTTCACTCAGATGAATCCTCTGATTCATCTGATTCATCTGACTATGATTCAGAATCACTCAAACAAGCTCGCTCTGAGAGTGTTATGAAGAAACATCTTAACATTGCTTTGTTTCATACCCCACCAAACTCTCCATCTCAACAACCATCTGAAGCTCAACCCTCTGACACTCAAACAGCTGAAAACCAAACCATTCCACAACCACCTGAAACTAATCCATCTGAGAATCAAACTCTTCCTCACTCAGCTGAACTCCCTCAATCTGTCATCCACACATCTCAACCACCCACACCTCAACCACAACCATCTGAACCTACTCCTGCTAACACCCCTTATCCTTTTTCCTCTGGTCAGAATGAACAGTCAGATTTAGGATCTTGTGTTAATGCTATGTTTGATATTTTCAAAAAGGAGTTAGATTCTGAATATGATCGTGTTAAGGCTGTATGTATGTCTAGTTTGGACCCAAATGTTTCGAATACTGCGTGGAAGCGCTTCATCTGGATGTTTAACAAAGCTGCCCTAAAAGTTAGAGCAAAATGCTCTAAGCTTGCTAAGACTAAATTTGCTGAGTTAATAAAGGTGACACTGATGAACATGCCTCCTCCTCCTCCTGTGTTACTATTGGAAGCTGCTCCTCCAGTTGTTCCTGATTTTGAAATGGTTGAACAAGCTTCTGTTGAAAACCAATCTGAAGGGAACCCTGCTGCTGCTGCATCTGCTCCGTCTTCATCTGTGGTTTCAGAACTTGTGAATGATGTGAAGGATATCAAGGACTGGATGATTAAGCAAGAGAAAACAACCGATGAAATCAAGACCTGGATGTCTAAGCAAGAAGAGTCAGCTGCCAAGATGACAGAGCTTCTGACCCTCATTGCCTCTCGCCAGACCTAGTTTTATTTGTTGTTTTGCACATGAACTGAGTTTTTGATGTTTGGTTATCGTTATTGTGTTATGTGTTTTTTGGCCTCTGCCTGTTTGTCTGTGAACTTTGGTTTGTCTTGTTTTAATTGCATGCTAACATGTTTTGCTCCTATTTGATTCTTCTCTTTTATTTCCTTCCGTCTTTGAAAATCTTTTTGATTATGACAAAAAGGGGGAGAAAAAGAGAAACTGAGTGTTCAACCTATAAGCATTTACCAAAACTAAAATTCAGACATTTTATTAACTTGTTTGAATTTAAGTCTTTCAGATTATACTGTTATATCTGACATAATTCATTGAAGTTACCCTGAGACTGTGTCAACCAGAACCTGATTCTCTAAAGAAAATCTGAGTATTCAATCAACTCTGATATCTTACTCTGATACATTTATTCAATCATCTGGCATCAAGATTTGACTCTAAACTCATTCATCAGGCTCTGAATCTGAAATATACTCAATCAGAAAGGGAAGTATTCTATTCTATTGTAGTATTTATTTCAGGGGGAGATTGTTTATTTCAGGGGGAGTTTCTAATTCTTGCTCTTTATTGAACAAAATTTTCTCATGTTTTGTCATCATCAAAAAGGGGGAGATTGTAAGAGCACAGATTGTGTCTTAGTTATATCTCTATGTTTTGATGATAACAATTATAAATTTTGTATTCAAGAATTATATACTCTAAACGTGTTCTAGATTGTTTGCTACAGGCACTAAAGTAAATTATCTTAAGAAAGCAAAATTGCATCTGAACATTGTTTGTATGAAAGACTTCATAAGTTCAAGAGCATCTTAAGTGAAGATCTGAACATTGCTCCCAGAAGAATCTGACTACTGTCTCTTGAAGATTCTGAAGAAGGAGCCTCTAAAGCATAGAAGACTCTGCTCTGAAGGATTTACACGCTCAAGCACACAAGCTGCACATACTCTGATTCAGCTCAATCTGAAGAACTTTCAAAACTCTGAAGATCCAGATGATCCGTGATCAGAAGACTCTGAAGATTCAGATTCTTATGTTGAAAGTTGAACTTACTTTGAAGAAGATTTAAATATGTACGTTGGTCTTTCTCAACAGCTCTTTCCTATTTTGTGCTAGACACAAGGACACAGACAAAAAGGTTTTATCTGTGCATTCCATTCTGAGGAAAGTATTCTGCAAGTGAAGATAAAAAGCATCAGGCCTGTTTCAGCACAGCCTCCAATGTGAAGACAAAAGGCTCTATGCTTTTCTGCACAGCCTTCAATGTAACAAGACTTCTTGGATCTTAGTGCCTATATAAAGAAGTCCACTCCATCTTCTTCAGGATCGAATCTCTAGCAAAATCACTCCTCAAAGCAAATCTCAAAAAGCTCTTAATCATATTACTTTGCTTTATCTTTATTCTTAACTTAAGAGAAATATCACTGTTGTGATAACAGCTTATTAGAAGCATTCTTACTCTTGTAAAAGTTTTACTTTGTTTGTAAAAGGTTTTCCTTAAGAGGATCCAGTTGGGATCAGCTGCTCTTGAGAAGACTAAGAACGGTTGTTCTTAGGTGTTGCTATTTGTAATCTGTTTGATTAAAATAGTGGATTAAGTCCTTGACAGAGAAAGGCAAATCACTCTTGAGAGGGTGGACTGGACTAGTTGTGTTCAACGAACCAGGATAAAAATATTTGTGTTCTAATCTTTGATTTTTAGTCTTACTTATTCAACCCCCCCCCCCCCCTTCTAAGTAATTTTCTCACCTTCAAAGACTACAACATCGGGATTATGGGTGAAACTTAAAAGTTTGTACATGACCAAATCTCTGGTGAATCGACTCTACCTGAAGCAAGCTTTGTATTCATTCAAGATGAGTGAAGAAAAAGTGTTGGCTGAGCAGTTGAATATGTTCAACAAGCTGATTCTTGATCTTGAAAATATTAATGTGAAGATCGATGATAAAGATCAAGCAATGTTGTTGTTGTGTGCTTTTCCAAGAACACATGCTCACTTCAAAGAAACTCTCTTATATAGAAGGGAGTCCATGACCTTTGAAGAAGTTCAATCAGCCTTGTATTCTAAGGATTTGAACGAATGAAAGGAGCATAAACCTTCGACGGTGGGCAAAGGTTTGTCCGTTAAGGGAAATTTCCTGCAAAAGGATGGTAAGTATTAGTTCTTGATTGGCAGGCATTTTGGTAAAACTAGGTGTAATCACAAGATGTCCTATAGGATGTCGTAACATCTGTTGGTTAGGATCAGCAAGTTTCTTTAGACTTTTTAACATGACTTATCTCATGACGTCAAACAAGATGTTTTGACACTCATGGACAAAACATTCTGTGAATATGTTTGTCTATCCATTTCTTTATGTGCAAGTTTGCTGCACTATTCTGGTGTAGAATCTACGTGTTTTTAGTGGTGTTCTAAAAGTGTTTCTGATACACTTATTGTGGATCAGATTTGATTTGATATGGAGTTATTCTCAGAAGATTGGAAGAATGATTTGATTAGATCTTGTCACACCCCAAATTTTCCCCTTAGATTATTAGGTTCTTTTTGCATCTCATCTCATTCTGCATCGCATTTTAACTGACTGCTAACCAGTTTGTCCAGTCTGTTGGTTTTATTTGCAGGAAAATCATGCTATGTGCGATTTAATCTATGAAGGGCAAAAGGGACTTGTTTGAACTCAGCAGTTACGTCAGATTTAAATCGTGCAAGATGATTAATTGTCGAATTTGGGGTGTGAAACGTCAAAGCTTAATCAGATAATTTTAATTGGATGAAGTTAATCAAACGAATTTATTTAGATGAGTTTCGTGAGAGGAATTTAGTCATTTGAATTTAATCAGATGACTTTGATCGATGGAACATGATCGAACGAATTTAGTTGCTTGAGTGTAAGCGGGTGAATTTACACGGAGAAATTTGATCAGGAATTAAATTCAGTTTAGTAAGAAAAATGGAATTTATTTATTTATTTTCTATGTTTTTTTATTACAATGTGCAAAGACAATTACAATTCCAAATTAATTTCTAATTATTTTCCTAAAAATTCTAATTGTCTCCGCGTCTAATTCTTCAACTTTTAACTTTTCGGACCCGGCAATAATCTGTCCAGTTTGTTTCCAAGAGAGAAAAAAAATAGTTTTTTTGAAAAAGTGCTTTTTGGAAAAGTGTTCATGTGGGAAAAGTGATTTTTCTTGGTTTTAGCCAAACAAGACTTAAGACATCCAAAATCCATAGAACCAAAGTGGATATCCAGATCCATCAAGGAAAAATGGATATCCAAGTTCAGAAACAACTTTCCCAAAATCCTTGTAACCAAATGGGGTCAAAGCCAGTAGAAACAACTTTCCCAAAATTTTAGCAAAACAAGGTCAAAGAAATCAACAAACCAGCCATGAAAATTGCAACAACCAGCATGCCCATGCCCAAGCAAACAAATATTATATAAACAGCAACCTCACCATCAGTTCATCATAAAAAAGGAAATCTAGAAGGGGGAAGAAAAAGGGAAGTTCAATCAGCAGAAAAATAAGGAAAAAGAGGCGAAATAAGAACCAACTCAAATCGCTTCAAACCTTGCGAAAAAGGTGAACAACTTTGATACTAACAGGTTTTTTCGTTTACTTTGTGTTTTCAGAACCCTACTGGGAAGAGCAAGAATGGTGGGAGGAATGAACGAAAAGCTTCAAAAGAACAACAATGGAGAAGTTGCGCCGCCCCTCCCCCATTTTTATTTCAATTGCTTTATATTCTTTTTTCTTTTTCTTTATTTCATTGTTTTATTATTATTAGTATTATTTTATATTTTTTATATTTTAAGGAAATTAGATTCATTAAAACCATTCATTCATTTTTATTTTAACTTTATATTTTGGTTTAATTAGGTTGATAAAACCTTTTATAAAGTTAAAACCTTTTTTTATTATTTTTATTTAACAATTTAGTTTAATTAGGTTAAATTAAAACCTTTCTTAAGTTAAAACCCTTTTTTTTTAATTAAAACCTTTCTTAAACTAAAACTCCTTTTTTGAAGATGAAAACCTTTGTTTTAAAAAAAATCAAAATCCTTTGTTAAAATTAAAACCATTTTTTTAAAACCTTTTCTTAAAGTTAACTAGAAACCTTTTTTTAAAAGTTGATTAGAACATTTCTTTAAAATTCAACTTTCCTCAATTGAAAAACCTTTTTTTGAAAAAATAAGATTTTTATTAATCCATTAAAATTAGGCAAAATTAAAAATTAACATTTCAAATTCAAACTCTTTTTTTGTAAATTCCTCATTTAGTTTAAATCCCTTTCCTAAAACCGTCAAACGTTGCGCTTTCAATTTCACATTGAACCTTTCCGGTTATTCTCATATAATTTTATGTCGGTCCATTCATTACTTTCTCAATTGTACTGTTATAATACTTCATTTTTCATATTTCATTTTATGGTTGTAATTTACGCGAGGATATTGTCGCTTTGCAATTCCCTTACTTTCCGCATTTTATTTTCTTTGGGTTGTAATTTATGCGAGGATATCGTCGTTGTGCAATTCCTTTACCATTTTCGTACCTTTCCCGTATTTTCATATTGCCGCTTAATCGTATTTTCATTATTTTATTTACCGTTAAATCCCTTCCGAAGGAATAGGTCTAGCTGTTCTACCGCCGCGTCAATAGTCCTTTACCTTTGACTTTTTCACCGTTCAAACCCTAATTACATAGGCGTCCCCACCGTGGACCAAATTACCCTTTACCCTAGCATTAGGTTAAGGAGTCACCGCACTCCGTTTTAGGTTTCCCACCGTGGAATACCTAGTTTTACCCTTTTTAATTCAACACTTTACAACGTAGAGATTGGAGTCGCCGCACTCCACATAAGCATTTCCTTAAGAACACTTATTCCCCATTGAAACCTTGACCACGGTCAAGAAGTTTATAACCTCCCTTTCAAGGGGAACTACGATTACTCTGATTCCATCCCCTATCTCGGATACGTAAGCACAAGATGCGAATCTTGGCGAGTAAACTTAGGACTAACCCTTAGGTCTCTCTTTCACCTTTAACCCTTAGAATATACCCTTAAGCATATAATCAAGCAAAATAGTCAACTTTAAACAAGAGATTCCTGTAGAGTACTACAGAAGTTTAGGGTGCTAATGTCTTCCCTAGGCTTAACCAACCCCTTACCTAGATCTCTCCCCGCATTGTTTACAATGCAAAAAGTAGTTTTTTCCTTTCCTTCAGATAAATCAAAGACCAGTTGTGAATTAAAGATTTATGATTCAAATTAATTAATAATTTGATATCATATTCTCACCGCAACAGAAAATGACGACTTCACTGGGGAGTATATGCAGTCCATCTTTTAAGGGTTATTCCTATCTTGTTTTATGCTTTCTTATTTGCTTTATTATCTATTTGATTGTATATATATTTGATGTACCTTGCTTGGGGTGTCTTTGTTGTGAGATAAGTCCTACACCCGGACTTGAGTGCAATTTTTATAGAAAGGTGATATATTCAACAAGGCTCATAAGGAGTGATTCCCGACCAAGCTGACTTGAGAATCGCCGCTCAGTTGAGACCCTCCTGAAATTTAGTTCGGTTGAACGAGTATATTTGTGAAAACCCTTACTATCTTCGGCTAGGAGTCCGTGATATTGGGGGTCGTAGTTACCTTAACCCCATTTTGGCCTTATCTAGGACGTAATGCAAGGACTATGAGGGAGTATTTCCAAAATAGTTGTTATGCGATACTACAATCAAAAAAGATTCTCTTGAGAATATTATTAACCACTGAGTCAGTCGGGAAATTGATAATATCCGAAAGATGGACTGCTGACTTTGGGCACCTCTTTAGAACCCTTGTTCTGCAGGTACAATTAACCCATAATACATACCTTTCGGGATGGGTAGACCTTGGCTCAGCTCATTGCTTCTCTAACCTAGGACCCTTGTGTGCTTGTGTGTGTTTATGCATTGCATCTATAAAGCATCATATCATTCCTAGTTTCAAGGAATTCAACTGTCATTTGCAAATTCAAAACGTCTTACATTTTAAAGTCTAAAACATTTTTCATCGTTTCTTAGAAAACATTTGCAATCGACCGTTGAAATTTTTGAAACCATTGCATTGCATTAACATCATGTCTTGCATTGTATTTTCCCCCGGTTTCTCATTCTCGGTTCTCTCGCCTTCCAGTGTACCTTTGAGTCGTCAAGCTGATTCCTCGACACAAATATCGGACTAGAGCTAACTTTAGACGCCAGATGTCAGAACAAGAGACATATAATGCGGAAATCCGAACGTAGATCGATGAGTTGAAATCAGGCATGACCAAGATCACCGAGATGCTTCAGGTACTGATTGCCAGAGGAGAGCCACCTCAGAGGACCGTCATTCAGGAAGTTTCAAGTGTTGGTCCTCCTCCTGTTCAATTGCCACCATCTACTTGGCAAGAGTTTTGTTTACCTCCTAACTACTCTCCACCTCCTGCATTTGCTACTATGATTGGTCAGATTGTTAGATCGAATTTTCAAGCTTTTGTCCTTGTCGAGCCCTGACCCGTGGTCTAAACTGTCCAAGCTCCTTTTGAGAACCCTCCCTATGAGTACAATGCTACCGGTGTTCAAGGGGAAGACCATGAAGATTTTGTTGAGCCTGAGATTACCCTTGAACAGTTTCAGATCATAAATAAGAGACTTCAAGCTGTCGAGGGTACTGATTTCTTTGACGTATATGCAGACAATATGTGCTTAGTTTCTGGTCTTGTTTTACCTGTCAAATTCAAGACTCTTGAGTTTGTGAAGTATAAAGGTGACTCATGTCCAAGAGACCATCTAGTTATGTACTTCCGAAAGATGGTAGCTTACACCAATAATCAGAATCTGCTCATCCACTGCTTTCAGGATAGTTTGAGTGGTGCTTCTCTCAAATGGTATATGAACTTAGAGCATAAAAATGTCCACTGCTTCCAGGGTCTTGCCAACGCTTTTATGAAGCAATATAAATACAATTTGGACATGGCTCCCGATCGCCGTCAACTTCAAAGTATGTCTCAGAGTGAAAGAGAGTCGTTCAAGGAATACGTTCAGCGTTCGAGGGAGTTAGCTTCCCAAGTTGAACCCTCTATAGCAGAGAAGGAACTAACAGAAATGTTCATGGATACTTTGTCTCCTTTCTATTGAGAAAAGATGATTGGGAGTGTCTCTTCAAGCTTTACAGATCTGGAGACTATTGGCCAAATGTTAGAAGAAAGTTTGAAAAATGGTAAGGTATCCAAAGCTGCCGAATCTTCTAGTGGGGCAAAGAAATCCTATGGGAATTTCCAGAAGAGGAAAGAGGATCAGACCAATGTTGTCATGACTGAAGCAAGAAGGCCTCGCCATGGACCTCCATCTATTGATCATCATGTTATTGTTGTTGTTACTGCTCCACAACCAGCTATGGTTCCTCAACGTCCAGTTGTTAGACAAAACTAGTATCGGAATAGGAATCAATTTGATCCTATTCCCATGACTTACACAGAATTGTACCCTGACTTGGTTCGACAAGGGCTGATCAATACAAGGGCTTTACCACCTCCTCCTAATCCCCATCCAGCTGGATTTAGGGCTGATCTCCAGTGCAATTTTCATGAGGGTGCCTTAGGCCACGACTTGGAGCATTATTTTGCACTAAAAGCTAGAGTGCGTGAGTTGGTTAGAGCTGAAATACTTGATTTTGAGGATATTCATCCGAATGTTCAAAGCAATCCTTTGTCAGTGCATCAAAAGTGAAACTTCGGCCTGACCCTAGCGGATTTATTTTCCTAAACGCCGGTGTTTTGGACAGGACGGCTCATCTTTGTACTGATTTAGTCACTAGGCCTTTTGTTTCTCGCTGTTTGTACTTTCCTTATTTTTACATTAGTTGTTTGCCTTCAAATTATGTTTGTAATTTTATATTAATGAAATGAGCATTGCGACTTTTGATTCAATTCATTTTGTCTATTTGGTTGCATCTTTATGCTTTATCTTTTAAAATATACATTTTTGTTCAAATTTTTTATATGCAAAGATTTGAGGGAGGATGACAAAAATGTTATACCCATAACTACTGTCAGTATGCTTTCAATCAAACTTTGTTGACGATGTAAGACATTATTTCAATCCCCAAATACTGGAGAAATAAGGAAGTTAGTCCCTTGTCAACCCCTTCGAGACCAGAAGTTGGAGTTTCTTTCTTTACAAAAAAACCCACAATCTTAACCTGGGGCATGGATAGTTCTCAGTTAACTTAGTTGTGTGTTCCTGTAATACAATTTTCATGTGAAGGTTTCATTCACAAGTTTTCCTTCGCACACCACAAGGGAGTGTTGGAGATGTTTTTTAAGTCGATGATGGTTCACCGTAATCATTAGAGCTAGGTTCATTTTCTTCCACACAAAAAAAATCAAAAGAAAAGCCGCTAAGTCAAAAACCTATGAAGGAGACTTAGGAAAAACTAGGGCATCCCGCTGACTGTGCGCTTTACAAGAAACAGTTCAGGAAAAAGATAGGGATAGTAAAAAGAGGAGATCTTTAAATCCTTACCCTAAAAATCCTCAATGTCAAAACAATCAAATGTTATAGGGAAGTAGTGGCTGCCTTTTCATAGGTTCCTTGACCTCTGAACCATCATTACTACCATCAGTGCAATTCCTAACCTATAGGAACCTGAATGCATAATATGAGTTAACTGAGCGTAGGACTGAAGATTATCACGTAGATTGGGTGGGTACAAATAAATTTTGAGTCTTTATCATTTATTTCATAAACCGTGAACCAGGCCACGTTACAATCCTCAAAAGACCTAACTGAAACAAGGTTATTTTGAATGCATGCTACAGCAAGGTTGCGTAAGCTGACTCCAAAAGATCATTGTGAATAATTTATTTTGGTAGTACACCTTTGTTTTAAACTTTGAGCGTCTTGAACCACCGTGTTCTGACCAACGACTCATTTATTTTTCATCTTTCAAAAATGATTTTGGTTTTCAAAAGTTGCATTAACTTTGCATTACCATGTTTGTATGAATATTTTTGTTTACAAACTGGCTTTCTTCAAGGAATTTTTAAACAATCGAGAAACTTGGTCAAGTAATCCTATCAGGGGCAAGTTTCTTTTACATCCTGTTTAAGAATCAGTTCAAGATTTATTCAAGGCAAGTCCTTCTCAGATTTAGTTTACCCAAAAGATCCTTCAAGACCCATACTAAGGCATACCTGCCAGGGGCATAGTAGCGCGATCATCTACAGGATCAGATGAGCTGAAGTAATTATAAGTTTATCTATAACAGACAGTTTAATCTGGGGCAGTTTATTGGAGGACCATCAACTTGATACAATTTAGAAGTGTGGCAGAGATGTGTTCAGCAGTAATATCTTTGGTCCCCAAACAAAATATTAGTGATCTCTGTGTTGAGGAATCAGTCTTCCAGTCTTGTCATCTCACCAAACGAGTCGAGCCTTGTCGTCGGCGTCTGTATTTGCATATCATTTGCATAATTCATATCATATGCATATCATTAGTGTTTCATCTTCATTTGTATTTCTCCCGATGACGTGATGTTATTCATGTCTCACCTTGTGGTCAAGGTCCAACTTACTTGGCACCTACCAAACAGTTTTGTCTTGACTTATCTGATGGTTTTCCAGATATTCCTTTTTATTTTGATGTTTTTCCAGAATTTATCCGATGTTTTCCCGGATTTGTTTCTCTTTATGATGTTTTTCCGGAGTGAGTCTCTGTTCTGATGTTCTTCTAGAACTTATCTGATGGTTTTCCAGATATTTCCCTTTGATTCTGATGGTTTTCCAGAATCTACCCGATATTTCTCCGGACTTGTTTCTCTTTCTGATGTTTTTCCAGATTGAGTTTTGGTTCTGATGTTTCTTTCAGAACTCCTTTGTTGCTTATTTGATGTTCTTCCAGATATGTCTTCAAACTCTTCCCGTACATTTAATGCTTTCCTGAATGTGTCGGATGTACCTTCAGAGACTTGTTTTTATCGCATGCTCCTATAGATGTTTTCATTTTGTTTATGGATACAGCCCAGAGTTCATTCGATGTTTTTCTGCGTGTCTCTGGTGGGTTTCAGAGTTCATTCGATGTTCTTATGGATGTTTCTGATGTTTGTTTCTCCCTGTATATTTTCCGACGATTCCTGAAGATCCCGCTTATCTCTTCGTTTAAAGGAATGTCCCAAAAACTCCAACAGTTATTGTTTACCTGATCCTACCATCGTGTGGATCCTGTGATACCTTGTCATCCTAGAGTGTCAATCGTTCATGCCTGAATCCGTTGCACAATTACTCTTGGATATTCCCCAGTGGAGGTCGTCTCGCCAGTGCCATCTCCATTGAGGATCTCATTCTTACCCTTCCTTCTAAAATGACAATCGGTCGTGCTCGCACCAGTTGGCCGTCACTTTAGAATTCCTAAGTGTCGTGTTGTTTCCCCAGTGCATCGTATTCCCCAGTCTGGGTTGTTCGTCGTGTCGTTTGAATTCTTGCATTTATCATTCCAGCATACGCATCATATTAGATTCATAACATTGTTAGCATTATAGTTCGTTTCGTTTTGTCCATAACATTGCATAGCATTGCGTCTAAGGGTAAAATTTTAGGTTATTTGTATTTAAATCCCTTTCACCATGATTTCTCGAGTCTACGTCGCTCAAATCATCCAGTGAAGCTATTTAAATAGGGGCAACTGTCACACCCCAAATTTTACCCTTAGATTATTAGGTTATTTTCCTATCTCATCTCATTCTCCATCGCATTTTAACTGACCCGCTAACCAGTTTGTCCAGTCTGTTAGTTTTATTTGCAGGAAAATCACGTTGTGTGCAAATTAATCTATGAAGGGCAAAAGGGACTTGTTTGAACTCAGTAGTTTCGTCAGATTTAAATCGTGCAAGATGATTAATTGTCGAATTCGGGGTTTGGAACGTCAAAGCTTTATCAGATAATTTTAATTGGATGAAGTTAATCAGACAAATTTATTTAGATGAGTTTCATCAGAGGAATTTAGTCGTTTGAATTTAATCGAATTATATTTATTGGTGAAATGTAATCGAGGAAATTTAGTTGCTTGAGTGTAAGCAGGTAAATTTACACGGAGAAATTTGATCAGGAATTAAATTCAATTTAGTAAGAAAAATATAATTTATTTATTTAAATTCTAGGTTTTTTTATTACAATGTGCAAAGACAATTACAATTCCAAATTAATTTCTAATTATTTTCCTAAAAATCCTAATTGTCCCCGCGTCCAATTCTTGGACTTTTGACTTTTCGGACCCGGCAATAATTTGTCCAGTTTGTTTCCAAGAGAGAGAAAAAATATTTTTTTTTAAAAGTGCTTTTTCAAAAAGTGTTCATGTGGGAAAAGTGGTTTTTCTTTGTTTTAACCAAACAAGACTTAAAACATCCAAAATCTATAGAACTAAAGTGGATATCCAGATCCATCAAGGAAAAATGGATATCCAAGTTCAGAAACAACTTTCCCAAAATCCTTGCAACCAAATGGGGTCAAAGCCAGCAGAAACAACTTTCCCAAAATTTTAGCAAAACAAGGTCAAATAAATCAACAAATTAGCCATGAAAATTACAACAACCAGCATGCCCGGGCCCAAGCAAACAAGTATTATATAAACAGCAGCCTCACCATCGGTTCATCATAAAAAAGGAAATTCAGAAGGGGGAAGAAAAAGGAAAGTTCAATCAGCAGAAAAATAAGGAAAAAGAGGCGAAAAAGAACCAACTCAAATCGCTTCAAACCTCGCGAAAAAGGTGAACAATTTTCATACTAACAGGTTTTTTTCATTTACTTTGTGTTTTCAGAACCCTACCGGGAAGAGCAAGAATGGTGGGAGGAATGAACGAAAAGTTTCAAAAGAAGAACAATGGAGAAGCTACGTCGTCCCCTCCCCCGTTTTTATTTCAATTGCTTTATATTCTTTTTTCTTTTTCTTTATTTCATTGTTTTATTATTATTATTAGTATTATTTTATATTTTTATAGTTTAAGGAAATTAGATTCATTAAAACCATTCATTCATTTTTATTTTAACTTTATATTTTGGTTTAATTAGGTTGATAAAACCTTTCATAAAGTTAAAACCTTTTTTATTATTTTTATTTTACAATTTAGTTTAATTAGGTTAAATTAAAATCTTTCTTAAGTTAAAAGCTTTTTTTTTTAATTAAAACCTTTCTTAAACTAAAACTCTTTTTTTCAAGATGAAAGCCTTTGTTTAAAAAAAAAAATCAAAATCCTTTGTTAAAATTAAAACCCTTTTTTAAAAACCTTTTCTTAAAGTTAACTAGAAACTTTTTTTTAAAAGTTGATTAGAACATTTCTTTAAAATTCAACTTTCCTCAATTGAAAAAACCTTTTTTGAAAAAATAAGATTTTTATTAATCCATTAAAATTAGGCAAAATTAAAAATAAACATTTTAAATTCAAACTCTTTTTTTGTAAATTTCTCATTTAGTTTAAATCCCTTTCCTAAAATCGTCTAACGTTGCACTTTCAATTTCACATTGAACCTTGCCGGTTATTCTCGTATAATTTTTTTAATTCCTCATTTTGTTAATTGTAAATTGTTCACTCAAAGCTTTAAGCAAGAACGTATTATACTTGATTGAAGCTTTTAAGCAAGATCAAGTTGTGGTTTTCAAGAGTGTCTTCTAAAGTCTTCTTTTGTTGTTATCACTGTTGTGATTGAGGGGGAGTGAGAGGTGTCTCATATCTAGGAGTGTCCTGGGTAGAAGTTGCATTGGTAGTGATTAAGTGAAGGGTTGTAAACGGGGAGTTTAGCTCTGAATTGATACTACTAATAGTGGATTTCCTTCCTGGCTTGGTAGCCCCCAAACGTAGGTGTGTTTTCACTAAACTGGGTTAACAATTATTGTGTCTCTTTACTATTGTTATTTGTTTATCTTTGTTCTTATTATACAGATATTTGTGTCGTGAACATCACCTTCGACATCTAATATCTGATACCAAAATTTCAGTAAGTTCGACAAGAAGAAAGATAAAAGTCAACAGAAGTCTTATAGTGGCGAAACATCTTGTATTTGATGTTATCACTGTAAGAAGGAAGGTCATACAAGAAAGGTATGCTCTGAACGCCTAAAAGATCATGGAGGTAATGGCAATGTAGCCATTATTCAAGATGACTTTGACTCATATGATGTTCTTGTGGTTTCAAGTGGCGACTCGAGAAATGAATGGATTATGGATTCAGGTTGCACTTGGCACATGACTCCAAACACATAATTGCTAGAGGAGCTATGTGATCAAGATGGTGGATCTATGCTATTGGGAAACAATAAATCTTTAAAAATTACAGGTATTGGATCTGTGAGATTCAAGCTCCATGATGAGTCAATAAGGTTATTGACTGAAGTCAGGTATGTACCTAACTTGAAGAGAAATTTGATTTCACTTGGTGAATTCGATAGAAAGGGATACATTTTTCAAGGAGAGAAAAGTACCCTAAGAGTCATGAAGGGGTCGAAGGAAGTCTTGAGAGGTGGGAAGAAATAAGCCTTGTATACCCTAGAGGTTGAGGTTGTAAGTGGTTCGACAAATGTTGCATCCATGAAACCTGTGTCGAAGACAAAATTATGACACATGAGATTGGGCCATGTCAGTGAAAGAGGCCTAGTCGAATTGGGAAGCAGAACCTGCTATTAGGTGACAAAGTCGAAAAGTTGGGGTTTTGTAAATCTTGTGTATTTGGTAAATCCTGTAGGATGAAGTTTAACAAAGGCAAGCAAATAACACATGGATCCATGAATTACATTCATGTTGATCTTTGGGGGCCTGCAAGGAATCCTTCACACTTAGGTGCAGGGTATTTTCTATCCATCGTTGATGTCTACTCCAGAAAGCTATGGGTATTCATTCAGAAGACAAAGATGAACCTTTTGAGAATTTCAAAAGTTGGAAGATTCTGGTCGAAACTCAAACTGGCAGAAAGGTCAAGAGGTTGAGAATCGATAATGACCTTGAATTCTGCAACAAAGCGTTCGACAATTATTGTGTTGAGTCTGGGATTACAAGCCATAAGACTGTAGCAGGTACTCCTCAACAAAATGGTTAGCTGAGAGATTCAATTGAACAATCCTTGAAAGAGTTAGATGCATGTTGGTTAGTACTGGATTGAATAAGGTGTTTTGGGCGGAAGCTATTTCGACAGTAGCTTACCTGATAAATAAATGTCCCTCGACTTCCTTAGGAATGAAGACACTTGAAGAAGTTTGGTCGGGACATCCACCTAGTCTTGACAAACTGAGAGTATTTGACTGTGTGGCCTATGCTCATATTAGGCAAGACAAGATCGAACCTAGAGCTCTGAAGTTCATGTGCATGGGATACCCTGAAGGAGTTAAAGCTTACACAGACTATGGTGCCTAGAGTCAGGTCACGGGAGGTGTATCACCAGTCGAGATGTAGTTTTTAATGAAGTGGAGATGGCTTTCAAGAAAACTGATAATGCTGATGAAGAGCTGGAATAGGGAGAGATTCCTATTGAGGTGGAGCATGTTGATGTTGAATTGCTTACCCCAGATGAAGTCGAAGAAGATGTAGAAGATGTTGTCGAAGATGAGGAGACAGATAATGACTACCTACTAGCAAGAGACAGGTCGAGGAGAGTCATCAAGCCACCTCAGGGACTTGGGTATGCGGATCTTATAGCTTATGCCTTAATATCTGCAGGTGGGGTTCTAGACGGAGAACCTAGAGACTATAAGGAAGTTATGAGGAGTCAAAAGAAGATTGAATGGCTGAAGGCCATGGATGACGAGATGAAATCTCTTCATGATAACAACATCTGGGAACTGATCAAGAAACCTGTTGGAGCCAGGTTAGTCAATTGTAAATGGACTTTCAAAGTTAAGGAAGGAATCGAAGAGTGGCGCCAAAGAGATACAAGGCAAGATTGATTGCTAGGGGGTTCACTCAGAAAGAAGGTATCTACTTAAATGATGTGTTCTCTCCTATTGTGAAGCACAAATCCATTCGAATGTTGCTTTCCATAATGGCACAATTCGATCTTAAACTAGAACAGATGGATGTGAAGATTGTGTTCTTGTATGGTGACTTAGATGAAACAATCCTGATGAGGCAACCTTTAAGGGTATGTCAAAAAAGGGAAGGAAGATCATGTGTGCAAGCTGAATAGATCCTTATATATACTGAAACAATCTCCTCGACGGTAGAATAGGAGATTCGACAAGTTCATGGCACGCATAAGTTTCATCAGAAGTCAGTTCGACCACTGTGTTTACTTTAGATTTCGACTGGGTAATTCATTTGTTATTTTGTTGCTCTATGTGGACGATATTCTAATAGCAAGCAACAATGTCGAAGAGGTAATGTGGGTGAAGGCTGAACTCAATAAGGAGTTCGACATGAAGGATCTGGGAGTTGCGTCCAGGATTCTTGGGATTGATATCCGAAGAGATAGAAAGTAGTCAAAATTATGCTTATCTCAAGAGGCATACCTACTGAAGGTTCTCAAAAAGTTTGGTATGTTGAATTCAAAGCCTGTTGTGACTCTGAAAAACCCTCAATTCAAGCTGAGTATAGATCAGTGTCCCAACACTGATGTTGAAAGAACATATATGAACAACATTCCATATGCTAATATAGTGGATTCTTTGATGTATGTTATGGTCTGTACTAGACCCGACATAACATATGCAATAAGTCTTGTAAGCAAGTACATGGATAATCCTAGAAAGGCTCACTGGAAAGCATTGAAGGGGATTCTAAGGTATATAAATGGGTCTGTGATTTTTGTGTGATTTGTACATGATTATATGATGATTCTTATGATGTAATGATTGATGAGCCATGATGATATTTCCATGAGTTTTAATGATTCTATGATGACATGATTTTTGATGATGATGATTATGATGAATGATGATGCACCTGTGGTCTTATTATGAGGATGAGTATTGACATGTGCATCCGGACTTTGGTTTAGGACCTTGATTACTTTGGCTTCAATCCGGCCCATTGTATGGATGTAAGGTATTTTGATGTGCTCCGATTCACGAGTAGAATCGATCCTATTGATGGGGACCTATGGAGGGTTGATGGCCCAGTGTCCATCGAGCTGTGATGATTAATACCACATGCATTAAGTCTTGTTGCATTTGCATTTATGAGATGATCTTGAGTAATTTATGATGTTGTGACCTTTGATGCCTATTGATGAATATGATGATGTTGAATATGAAAATAACGTCATTTTATATATTAATTTCCTACATTGATTATTATGAATCATTTTACTCACCCTGCCTGTTCGAATGTTGCCTCCTCTTGGGTAACATGCAGATGACCAGGTTTAGCCGTGGATGCCGTTGAGGACTTTTGAAGTTTTTAGTTGTTAGCCTTTTGGTTAACTTAGAGGGTTTTGCTCTGATATTGTAACGTCGGGTTGGGGTCTTGAGTTAAACCATGTTTTATTGTGTTATTTTGATCATCTTTCCTTATAAGGAAAACTTTGGGATTATGCCTTTTTGAGTTTCGCTGCAAATTTTGATATCTTTTGAGAAAACCCGTTGTTTACGGAGCTTTGACTTATATTTGATTTATTAGGAAATGTACGCCCTTTGAGGTGATTTTTATTGAATTTAATATTTTACTCTGATAAATGTGAATACTTTGCCTTTTATTTTGTGGGGTAGAAAAAGGGTGTTACACTAGTGGTATCAGAGCAGGTCGGTTGGTTCGACCAAGTTTTTACGTTGTTAGTCCCCTGTCAGTCAATAGTGTGAGAACACTATTGGATGAGTTGTTTTCTTCTAACCCTGTTGGTGGTTACAGATGGCTGGAAGAAATGATCGTGCTATTGCTGATGCACTGGAATCACTTGCCCAAGTAAGTGATGGCCCAAAATGGTGGACCTCCAGATGAGTTTCGTGCTTTGGGAAAGTTCCAGAGGAACAATCCGCCGACTTTTATGGGCACTCATGATCCTGATGGTGCACAGAAGTGGCTGAAAGTGATTGAGAAGATTTTCCGAGTTATGGCGTGAACAGATGCTCAACAGGTGCATTTTGGTACGCATATGCTAGCAGAGGAAGCTGAGGATTGGTGGGATAACACTCGTCAGAGATTAGAAGGTGTTGGCATTGCAATAACTTGGGTTGTGTTTAAGGAATAATTTTTGAGGAAGTATTATCCTGGAGATGTTCGGGGCAAGAAAGAGGTGGAATTCCTTGAGCTGAAACAAGGGAATATGACTGTGGCTGAGTATGCGGAAAAGTTTGAGTCTTCAATAAAGTTTTGTCCGCATTACAATCGTGCCGACGCAGAGATGTCAAAGTGTTTCAAGTTTGAGAATGAATTGAGACTAGAGATTAAGCAAGGAATTGGGTACCAACAGATTCGTCGGTTCGCAAAACTGGTGGACAAGAGCAGAATTTATGATGAGGATATCTAAGCTCGATCTACTCACTATAAGCAGATGAGTGAGAAGAAAGAGAAAGGTTAGCATAGAGGGAAACCGCATGTGACTTCTGGTGATAAAGGGAAGCAGAAGGCTTCAGATGGGAAAAAGTCAAGTGGGGGAGCAGCTACTGCTCCAGGCAAGTGTTATAAGTGTGGAGAGCAAGGTCACCGTGCTGAGGTTTGTAGGGCACTGAGATGTCATCGTTGTGGCAAGAGAGGTCATAGAGCTACTGGCTATAAAGATGAAGCTCCGACTTGCTTCAAATGTAGAGAGAAGGGTCATATCAGTATCCAGTGCCAACAGCCGAAGAAGACTACTACTGCTGCTCAGACAAATGGCAGAGTGTTTGCTTTGAACGGTGCAGAATAATCCAAGACAGATAACTTGATCAGAGGTACTTGCTTTATTAATGATGTTGAATTGATTACTATGATTGATACTGGTGTTGCTCATTCGTTTATTTCGCTTGAATGTGCTAAGAGGTTGAATTTGAAATTATCTTCTATGGTTGGGAGTATGGTTATTGATACCCCAACTAATGGTTTTGTGACTACTGCATTAGTCTGTTTGAGCTTCCCTTTGACCATTTATGATAAGAATTTTGTGATGGACTTGGTATGTCTACCTTTACATCAAATTGATGTTATTCTTGGAATGAACTGGTTGGAGTACAACTATGTTCATATCGATTGCTACAGCAAGACTGTGAGGTTCCCAGAGTTTGGTGATGGTGGAGAGCTGATGTATGTATCTGCCAAGCAAGTAGAAGAACTCTTAGATGAGGCCCAGATGTTGCATTGTATGCATCACTTCAAGTTGATTACAAAGTAGTGAGCATGGAACTACCAGTTGTTCGGGAATTCCAAAAGTGTTTCCAGACGACGTGAGTGACTTACCTCCTAAGTGTGAGGTGGAGTTTGCTATTGATGTGATATCGGGCACTAGTCCTGTGTCGATGGCTCCTTATCGGATGTCTGCATCTGAGTTAGGGGAATTGAAGAAACAGTTGGAAGAGCTACTTGAGAAAAAGTTTATTCCACCGAGTGTTTCTCCATGGAGTACTCCTGTGTTGTTGGTGAAAAAGAAACATGGTAGCATGAGATTATGCATGGATTATCGACAGTTGAATATGTTAGAACACAGATTGGTTCTTAATAATATCTCTTTGTTTTGATGATAACTGTTAAGAAATTTTATATTTAAGAATTATATACTCTAAAATTTGTTTGAGAATTTTACTGCAGATTGAAATGAATTTAACTCTCCAGAAGCAAATCTGAATTGTATACTAGAAGTTTTCTAGACTCTGAAGCGCCAGATGCATTCATTAGAAGATTCTGATTGCTGATTACAGAAGATCCTGAGTGCAGTCTCCAAAAGGATCTGAAGCAAGAAGCTCCAGAAGATTCTGAAGCAGAAGCTCCAGAAGAATCTGAAGCAAGCAGAAGCATCTGAAGCTAAGAAGAATATTGTATGAAGAATTTCTGAAAGCATAGTTTCTACAGAAGTTTCTGAAAATACTAAAGCTGCCAAGTACTGAAGTTCTATGTCAAATATGCTCTGATGATCAACACGCTAAAAGCACACATGCTGCAGAAGACTCTGATACAACAAAGTTTTGAACATCATTTGAAGACTCTGACTCAATCAGACTCTGATGAACTTGCTGAAAACTGAAGAAGAAATATTCAAAGAATATATCCGTTGGAGTAAATCAAACGTCTCTTTCCTCATTTGTGCTAGACACAAGAACACAGACAAAAAGGATTTTTCTGTGCTTTCTACTTCTAGGAAAGGTCACTTGATGTGAAGACAAAAAGGCTCAGACCTTTTTGGTACACTCTTCTCAACGTACAGCTTCCTTGGATCAGTTGCCTATAAAAGGAAGACTCCTCCAAATTCTTCAGTTAGACATTTTGCTGAAAAGAAATCATAACAATTCAAATCTCTCATTCTTTCATATTCTTCTTAGAATTACTTGTACTTAAACTTAAGAGAAATATCACTGTTGTGATAAAAGCTTTTTAGAAGCATTCATACTCTTGTATTTTATTTACATTGATTGTAAAGGTTTTCCTTAAGAGGATTCAGTTGGAATCAGTAGCTCTTGAGAAGACTAAGAACATTTGTTCTTAGGTGTTACTATTGTAATCTGTTTGATTAAATAATGGATTAAGTCCTTGTTGAGAAAGGCAAATCACTCTAGGAAGGGTGGACTGGAGTAGTTGAGTTCAACGAACCAAGATAAAAATAATTGTGTTCTTATTACTAAAGTTTAATCTTTCATACTTATTCAACCCCCTTCTAAGTATTATCTCACCTTCAGTTGGCATCAGAGCTCCGGTTCTGTGTGTGCTACCACTTAACAGTGTCAGTAAAGATCCAGAGAGAAATACTTTGATATATATTTATTTGTTACAATGGCTGATAATACAATATCCAACATTAACAATAAATATGAAGAAAAGGACAGGATCAGCACCAAACCCCCTATGTTTGATGGGGAGAAATTTGATTACTGGAAAGACAGAATTGAGAGTTTTTTCCTAGGATATGATGCTGATCTATGGGATCTAGTCATAGATGGATATGTCCATCCCACAGATGGGAATGGCAAGAAGATAGACAGAAAATCTATGACAGATGCTCAGAAGAAAGATTTTAGAAATCATCACAAAGCCAGAACTATATTATTGAATGCAATTTCCCATACTGAGTATGAAAAAATTACAAACAGGGAAACAACTTTTGATATGTTTGAATCTCTAAAAATGACTCATGAGGGAAATTCTCAAGTCAAGGAGACAAAAGCTCTGGCTCTGATCCAGAAGTATGAGGCCTTCAAGATGGAAAACTCTGAATCTGTTGAAGCCATGTTTTCCAGATTTCAGATCCTCACAGCTGGGCTGAAGGTTTTGGACAAGGGATACTCTACATCAGATCATGTAAAGAAAATCATCAAAAGTCTGCCTACCAGATGGAGACCAATGGTGACTGCCTTGAAAATGGCTAAAGATCTGAACAAGATCTCTCTAGAAGAACTCATCAGCTCACTGAGGAGCCATGAAATTGAGCTTGAGGAAGATGAACCTCAGAAGAAAGAAAAAGGTAAATTTGTTGCCTTAAAATCTAACAAATCTGCTAAAGCTTTGCAGGTTATTGAAGAAAGCTCTGAAGAATCTTCTTCTGAAGAAGAAGATGAATTATCCATGTTGTCCAGAAGAATCAACAGACTCTGGAAGCACAAGGGAAAGAAGTTCAACAACTTCAGAAGATCTGATAATAGAAAGGAATCTTCTGGGCACAGAAGATCTGGCGAGAAAGAAGTTGTGTGCTATGAGTGCAAAGAACCTGGGCATTACAAGAATGATTGCCCCAAACTTCAAAAAGAAAAACCCAAGAAGAAGTTTAACAAAAAGAAGAAGGTTCTGATGGCAACATGGGATGACTCAGATGAATCTGAATCATCTTCTGAATCAGAAGAAGAATGTGCTAATGTTGCACTGATGGCCAGCACAGAGGATCAAGAGGAAGGAACCTCAGGATATGAATCAGATTCTGAATCTGATGATGACGCTGAAGAGGTAATGGCTAAACTTACCAAAGAAGAACTTATAAAAGTTTTAACAGAAGTTCTTAAAAGTTATAACAATATTAAACTCAAATACAAGAAGCTGAAAAGCAATCTTGAATATGAGATTGATCTTCTGAAGACAGAACTTGTTGAGCAAAAAGAAATTAATCTGAAAATAAAAAATGACTTTGAAATAACTCAACAAGAATCTGAATCTGAGACTAAGTCATATGAAAACATTTCAGAAAATATGACTCTAGCTTTCAGAGATTTCTTACTAAGAGCATAGACAGAAGCAAGATGGCTTCTATGATCTATGGTGTTAGTGGGAACAACAGAAGAGGTATTGGATATGAATCTTCATCTGAAAGTAATCCAAAATCTGTTGACAAACTTTTTATCAAGAAGACACCTCTGTATTCTCAATTTAAATTTGGTCACTTAAATGACATTAAACACACAAGCTCTGAGAATAATACTTATGTGTTTAAACCTAAGATAAGTCAGAATAAACATTATGTTGAAAAACAGAAGTTTAGACAAACCTACAAACCAACTAACCCCAAAGGACCCAAGAAGATCTGGGTACCTAAAAACAAAATAATTCCTGTTGTAGATGTTCTTAGCAGCAAGGTCAGGACACCAATCATGGTACCTGGACTCTAGATGCTCACGACACATGGCAGGAGAAAAGTCTATGCTCCAAAGCTTGGAACTTAGATCTGGAGGTGATGTGAAGTTTGGAGGGAACTAGAAGGGCAAGATCATTGGATCTGGCACTACTGGAAATGGTAAACTTCCCTCTATTACTAATGTTTTACTTGTTGAAGGGTTAAAGCATAACTTATTGTCCATAAGTCAATTAAGTGACAATGGTTATGATATTACCTTTAATCAAAAATGTTGTAAAGCTATTAGTCAAAAGGATGACTCTATCCAATTCAGTGGTAAGTGGAAAAACAACATTTATAAAATAAATCTTTCAGAACTTAAAGTTCAAAATGTTAAATGTCTCTTGTATGTTAATGAAGAGCAATGGGTCTGGCACAGAAGATTGGGCCATATTAATATGAGACGTATATCTCAGATTAATAAACTTAATCTTGTCAGAGGACTCCCTAATCTGAAGTTCACTTCAGATGCTCTTTGTGAAGCATGCCAAAAGGGGAAGTTTTCAAAAACATCTTTTAAATCAAAAAATGTTGTTTCTACATCTAAACCACTAGAACTACTTCATATTGATTTGTTTGGACCAGTGAAAACTACATCCATCAGAGGCAAGAAGTATGGATTAGTCATTGTTGATGACTATAGTAGATGGACATGGGTAAAGTTCTTAAAACACAAGGATGATTCACATTCTGTGTTCTTTGACTTCTGCAAGCAAGTCCAGAATGAAAAGGATTTCAAAATTATAAAAGTCAGAAGTGATCATGGTGGTGAATTTGAAAATAAATGTTTTGAAAAATATTTTTCTGAAAATGGCATTGCTCATGATTTTTCCTGTCCTAGAACTCCACAACAGAATGGGGTTGTAGAGAGGAAAAACAGAACTCTGCAAGAAATGGCCAGAACCATGATCAATGAGACAAATCTGGCAAAACACTTTTGGGCAGAAGCAATCAACACAGCATGTTACATTCAGAACAGAGTGTCTGTAAGACCTCTTCTGAAGAAGACTCCTTATGAACTGTGGAAGAACAAAAAGCCCAACATTTCTTATTTTCATCCTTTTGGATGTATTTGCTATATGTTAAACACTAAGGAAAATCTGAACAAGTTTGATTCCAAAGCACATAAGTGTTTTATGCTTGGATATTCTGAACGCTCTAAAGGCTACAGAGTATACAACACTGAGACATAGATTGTGGAAGAATCCATTCATGTAAGATTTGATGATAAGTTTGGCTCTGAAAAGCCAAAGCAGTTTGATAACTCTGCAGATAGGGAAGTAGTCTTCATTGACTCTGAAGTTCCAGAAGCAGACAAAATTCAAGTGAAGGAACCAGAAGCAACTCTAGATGCTACTCCTTTAACTTCTTAGATGAATAATCTAAACATTTCTGAAGAGTCAACTATTAGAGGATCATCATCCAGAATTAAAGCTTCTCATCCAGAGGATGTTATTATTGGAAAGAAAGATGATCCCATCAGAACAAGATCCTTTCTAAGATCATCTGAAGCATCACTATTTGGACTAGTGTCAGAAATTGAACCATCTTCTGTAGATGAAGCTCTGCAAGACAATGATTGGATTATTGCCATGCAAGAAGAGCTAAATCAATTCAGCAGAAATGATGTATGGGATCTAGTTCAAAGACCTCAAGGATTCAATATAATTGGTACAAAATGGGTCTTTAGAAATAAGCTAAATGAGAAAGGAGAAGTTGAGAGAAATAAGGCAAGGCTGGTTGCTCAAGGGTACAGTCAGCAAGAAGGTATTGATTACACTGAGACATATGCTCCAGTGGCAAGGTTAGAATCTATACGCTTTCTTATTTCATTTGCTGCACAAAATAACATCACTCTGTATCAGATGGATGTTAAAAGTGTCTTTCTTAATGGTATTATAGAAGAAGAAGTTTATGTCCACCAACCTCCTGGTTTTGAAAATGAAAAATTTCCAGATCATGTTTTCAAATTGAAGAAATCTCTATATGGATTAAAACAAGCTCCCAGAGCTTGGTATGAGAGATTGAGCAATTTTCTTCTGGAGAAGAATTTCATCAGAGGCAAAGTGGATACAACCCTCTTTTGTAAATCAATTAAGAAAGATCTTCTAATTTGCCAAATTTATGTAGATGATATTATTTTTGGATCAACAAATATTATGCTTAGAAAGGAGTTTGCTACATGTATGCAGGCAGAATTTGAAATGAGCATGATGGGAGAACTCAGATTCTTTCTAGGAATCCAAGTTAATCAAACTCCAGAGTGCACCTACATACATCAGACAAAATATGTTAAAGAACTTCTGAAGAAATTTAACATGTCTGATAGCAAGCTGGCAAAGACTCCAATGCATCCTACTAGCTCCCTTGGCAAGGAAGAGGTAAGTAAGAAAGTAGACCAGAAGCTCTACAGAGGTATGATTGACTCTCTTCTTTATCTTACTGCTTCTAGACCTGACATATTGTTCAGTGTTTGCCTGTGTGTTAGATTCCAATCAGATCCTAGAGAATCACACTTGACAACTGTCAAGAGGATCCTAAGGTATCTAAAAGGTACTTCTAATGTGGGTTTGTGTTACAGAAAATCTGATGATTTCAAATTAGTTGGATTCTGTGATGCTGATTACGCTGGAGACAGAGTGGAAAGAAAAAGTACTTTTGGAAGTTGTCAATTTCTAGGAAGAAATCTAATCTCCTGGTACAGCAAGAAGCAACCCACAATTGCACTTTCAACCACAGAGGCTGAATACATTGCTGCTGCTGGATGTAGCACGCAGATGCTCTGGATGAAAAGTCAACTAGAAGATTATCAAATTTTTGAAAGTAACATTTCTATCTTTTGTGATAATACTTCTGCTATATGTTTGTCCAAGAATCCCATTTTACATTCTAAGGCAAAACATATTGAAATTAAGCATCATTTCATCAGAGACTATGTTTAGAAGGGAATCATAAATTTAGCCTTTGTTGATACAGATCATCAATGGGCGGATATTTTTACAAAACCCCTTGTTGAAGATAGATTCAAATTTATTCTGAAAATATTGGTATGGATTCTTGTCCAGAATGATATTTGTCATAAGCAAATTTTTACAGATGCAAAAATGCTTAATGCTCTGAAGTATTTCTTCTGATTGCTTATTTTATTTTGGTCATTATTTCTTTTGTGAAACTCTGAACTAACAATCTTTAGAAGATCTGAACGTTGGCTAACGTTTCATTTCTTAAGAGAATTCAGAACACATGCAAGCAAACACGTGTCACACCAAATCTGAAGAGGTGGCGTGTACGTAACTGAAGAGACGTTTGAGGTGAAGTTTGAATAGTGAATATCTTGATTTTCCCCCCAAATTGTCAGAAGCAATTAATGTTTTGAAATGATTATTATTCCTTTCATTTATTGCTTGTTAAAACGTGCATATTTCTGACTGTTGATTTGCCTAAGTGTTTTAGTATAAATACATGACTTATATTCACTTTCACACTTTTCACACTCTCAGAATTTTACATGCGTTTTCATCTTCTCTTTTCTCTGCATAAAAACCCTATACCCAAGCGTTTGACAAAGCACTCTTCAATGGCAACTTCATCTTCAACAGCTACTCAATTCCAATCTTCTATGGCTGCTGTAACTTCAGAAAACATGGGTGTTGCTCCCTATTCTCCTCCCAAAAGAACACTTCTAACCCCTGTTGATAAATTGGAAGTTCTATGTGAATCCATGGTTGAGTTTGACTCTCTGGCAGAAAATGGGTTTGAGTTTCGTTCCATCATTGGAGCTCAAGGATGGGTTAAATATTTTGATAGGCTCTTTGGACCAGTTTACCCCCTCCTTGTGAAAGAATTCTGGATCCATGCATCAGTTTACCCCAAGTTCATCTTATCTTCTGTGCTGGGAAAAGAGATCATTATCACAGAAGATCTGATAAGAAAGTTAATAGGTTATGAAGAAACAGATGGTGTTTCCCACTTGCCAGCTGGGCGTGTGGACATGGATGAGGTTTATGAAGAAGTAATGACTGCTGGTCAAGCTTCTAACAAATTCAAAGATCTAAAGCCTGACTACAAGATCTGGGCCAAGATCTTCATGGGATGCATCCACCACAAGAAGTCAACCAATTCTCCAGACTATGTCAATAATGAACAGCTCTATTTCATGTATTGCCTTAGTCAGAGCACCAAGGTAGATCTTCCATACATTCTTTTTATGCATCTGCGGAACCATATAAATGCATCTAGAGAGTATGTGAAGGAGAAAGGACAGAAGATCAGAACTTGGATCCCCTTTGGAAGGTTGATCTCAGATCTTCTTACTGAGAATGGTTTGGTCACTGCTCTGTACGCTGCTGGAGTTACAGAGGAATTAGAATTTATAATGGGAAAGCCTCTGAATGCTAAAAGTCTTCAGAGACTCAAAATTGTTGATGAACTCACAACAACTCCCAAGAAGCTGAATATGTCTGAATTGAATAAGAGGGTTCCTGTAGATGACTTTCCTTTATTCTTTGCTGAAGAGCCCAGACATATAGTGGTTATGTATATTGATAAATACAAGAAGGAAGGAAAACCTGTTCCTGCTAATGTGATTCAGCTAGCAAGACAACCTCTACCCAATGCAGTAGAAGAAGAAGAAGCACAACTCCAGAGGAAAAGGACTCAACCAGTTGTTGACTCTGCACCTGCTCAGAAGAAGGTCAAGATTGCTGAGAAGCCCAAAAAGCTCTTGAAGAGAAAAGAATCTGAAGAAGCTGATTCTGTAAATGCCAAAAGGATCAAAATAAAAGGTACTAAATCTTCTGTATTTTCTGCAAATGTTGTTATTAATGATTCTAATATTAAGTCTGTACCAAAACCACCTTCTACACAAACCACTTCTGTTACTGCTCCCAGTTCCATTTCTCCACAAAAACAAACACCTGTTCCAACTCAAACAACAACACAAACAATTCCAACACCAACAGTTTCTGTACCAAAACCATCTCAACCAAAAATCCATATCAAACAATTTGTTCCACGAACACAACCATCAGAACAACAACCATCAGAACAACAACCATCAGATCAACAACAATCATCTGAACAACCAGAGAAACAACAAGAATCTCAACCAAATAAAGCCTCTGAAAATCCACCATCAAATAATCCTCCATCTGAACCCATTGCACCTATTACTTTTGTACCTACAAAAGTAACTTCTGCTCCCATTTCATCAGAACCAATCACCATTCCATCTGATTCACCCATCTCAGAACAACCATCCAAACCATCTGATATTCCTTCAGAACAAACCAACACTTCTGAACCTCACATCCCTGAGACAGAAGTTCTTGATGTCACACCATTAAAAACGGTGTTTCAAGTATCTTCTACCTCTTGTACACCAATCACATCCTCTAACTCCTCTGAATCAGAAATCCACCCAGATTTTCTAATCTCTCCATCTGAAAAATACTCTAAGGCAAACCAACCTGAACCTTCTATACCTTCAAAAGATTCCATTCCTGATCCTATTCCCACACCTACACCTACACCATCATCTGAGATTTTAATTCCAAATCCAAACCCAAGATCTTCTATATCTTGTACCCAAGTATCATCTCTATTTCATAATTTGTCTTATGGGTTTCAAACTAAAAGACTTTTATGACAGAGTTGAACCTTCTGACCCCATCAACCCTCTGAAACCAAAACCCACAATGATCCTTCCATCTGTGATTCTTGATTACTTAAAATCTATGTCAGATGTAGGATTTTTAGCAACCATCTCTTATTCTGAAAAATCTGATAAAGCTGTTGTTTCAGCTCTGCAAATTGCATCTGACAACACTGTTGCATCTAATGCACCACCAAGATCTGCTTTTAAACCCTACTCAAATGCACCTTTTGATGTAGTTACCCCTCACAGAAGAGCAAAACCTCATTTGATAAATGCTTTACTCAGATCAAAAGAAAAAGCTCCTGAGATACCCTTCATTCCATACTATCCTCATCCTCTGATCTCCATCCAACAATCACTTTTTCCACCAACTCCCCAACCTAAACCTGTAACTCTGGAAACTTTGTTACGACCTAAGCCCAGACTTAATGTTGATCATTTATTTCAAACTTTTTTGCAAGAAATACAAATGTATTTAGGTACTGTTCAGAAGAAATGCTCAACAACAATGGATACCAAAGAATCTGACATCATCTGGAATGGATTCATCAACAGATTCAACTCTGTAGCTTCAAATCTGAAGAACGTCTGCTCTGATGATGCAAAGCTCAGATTTGTTGAGGCTGCAAGGACTCTATTATGGACTGTCAACAAATCTGAACCTCTGCTTCTTTTAGATGCTCCTCCACCATCAACAGAATCTACTAAAAATGCATCTGAAGAAAATCCATTGGCTATGACTCTGGTAGACCCTCCTTCTAATTCTAATGCTCTAGAATCTACAGAACCAATGGAAATTGACTCTGTTCAAGCTACAGAACCTCATCATACTTCTTCATCTGAGATAAAGAAAGAACATCCAGATTTTGAAGATAAGATTGCTGCTCTGGAAGCTAAACAGTCAGAGATAAAATCCTGGATGGCAAAGCAGGATAAGAAGTCTGAGGATATGACAAAATGAATGTCAAAGCAAGATGAAAAGAATGAAACTATGGCTAAGTGGATGTCCAAGCAAGAGCAATCATCCTCTGAGATTACAGATCTATTGAAGATGCTTTTGTCCAAACACTCTTAGATTTTTTTTCATTCTAATGTTTTTGCATCTGTTGTTTACATATGTACTTTATTACTATATCTTCTGATGTTTGCCTATGTACTCTTGATCTGATCTCTTGGAATGAATCAAAGTTTTCTCCATTGAATTATCTTATTTAATGTTTCCTTTTATTTGTCGTTTTAAAGTTTTTACTTTTTGCTTATGACAAAAAAGGGGGAGAAAATATAGATCTGAACTGTTTAATATAACTTCACCAGAATGAAACTTCAGACATATCTATTCTATCTAACATTTAATATGACTATTTCAGAACATTTGATAAGTACACTCTATAAAAGAAACTCTGAGTCTCTCAGATCATTTGTCTATTATCAAACTCTAAATCTTAAATCTGCAAGACATTCTGACCTTCAAATGTTATAAGAACAAACAAGATCTAACCCTGAAGTTTACTCAAGACAAAAGGGAAGTTTCTATTCCTTATGTGTATTTAACTCAGGGGGAGATTCATCATCTCAGGGGGAGTTATAATTCTAATATGTTCAGTAAAACAAAATTTCTGATACTTTTTGTCATCATCAAAAAGGGGGAGATTGTTAGAACACAGATTGGTTCTTAATAATATCTCTTTGTTTTGATGATAACTGTTAAGAAATTTTATATTTAAGAATTATATACTCTAAAATTTGTTTGAGAGTTTTACTGCAGATTGAAATGAATTTAACTCTCCAGAAGCAAATCTGAATTGTATACTAGAAGTTTTCTAGACTCTGAAGCGCCAGATGCACTCATTAGAAGATTCTGATTGCTGATTACAGAAGATCCTGAGCGCAGTCTCCAAAAGGATATGAAGCAAGAAGCTCCAGAAGATTCTGAAGCAGAAGCTCCAGAAGAATCTGAAGCAAGCAGAAGCATCTGAAGCTAAGAAGAATATTGTATGAAGAATTTCTCAAAGCATAGTTTCTACAGAAGTTTCTGAAAATACTAAAGCTGCCAAGTACTGAAGTTCTGTGTCAAATATGCTCTGATGATCAACACGCTAAAAACACACATGCTGCAGAAGACTCTGATACAACAAAGTTTTGAACATCATTTGAAGACTCTGACTCAATCAGACTCTGATGAACTTGCTGAAAACTGAAGAAGAAATATTCAAAGAATATATCCGTTGGAGTAAATCAAACGTCTCTTTCCTCATTTGTGCTAGACACAAGAACACAGACAAAAAGGATTTTTCTATGCTTTCTACTTCTAGGAAAGGTCACTTGATGTGAAGACAAAAAGGCTCAGACCTTTTTGGGACACTCTTCTCAATGTACAGCTTCCTTGGATCAGTTGCCTATAAAAGGAAAACTCCTCCAAATTCTTCAGTTAGACATTTTGCTGAAAATAAATCATAACAATTCAAAGCTCTCATTCTTTCATATTCTTCTTAGAATTACTTGTACTTAAACTTAAGAGAAATATCACTGTTGTGATAAAAGCTTTTTAGAAGCATTCATACTCTTGTATTTTATTTACATTGATTGTAAAGGTTTTCCTTAAGAGGATTCAGTTGGAATCAGTAGCTCTTGAGAAGACTAAGAACAGTTGTTCTTAGGTGTTACTATTGTAATCTGTTTGATTAAATAGTGGATTAAGTACTTGTTGAGAAAGGTAAATCACTCTAGGAAGGGTGGACTGGAGTAGTTGAGTTCAACGAACCAGGATAAAAATAATTGTGTTCTTATTACTAAAGTTTAATCTTTCATACTTATTCAACCCCCCTTCTAAGTATTATATCACCTTCAGAATAAAGTAACAATCAAGAATAAGTATCCACTTTCGAGGATTGATGATTTGATGGATCAATTGGTGGGTGCTTGTGTGTTTAGCAAGATTGATTTAAGGTCTGGTTATCATCAAATTCGCGTTAAGCCTGATGATATTATGAAGACAGCTTTCAGGACAAGGTAAGGACACTATGAATATATTGTGATGTTGTTTGGTGTATCTAACGCACCTGATGTATTCATGGAGTATATGAATAGGATTTTTCATCCCTATTTGGATCAGTTTATGGTAGTTTTCATTAACGATATCTTGATATGTTCTAAGTTCGAGGAAGAGCATGTGCAACATCTAAGAGTGGCGTTGCAGGTTTTGAGAGACAAGAAGCTTTATGCCAAGTTGTCCAAGTGTGAGTTTTGGTTGAAGAAAGTGAGTTTCCTTGGCCATGTGATTTCTAGCGGAGGAATTACTGTTGATCCGTCGAAAGTTGATGTTGTGTTGCAGCGGGAGACTCCAAAGTATGCTACTGAGATTCGAAGTTTCCTTGGGTTGGCTGGTTATTATCACAGGTTTATAGAAGGTTTTTCAAAGTTGGAACTTCCATTGACTCAGTTGACTCGAAAGGGTCAAGCTTATGTGTGGGATGTTGCTTGTGAAAAGAGTTTTGTAGAACTCAAGAAGAAGTTGACGACTGCTCCAGTGTTGATCTTACCAAATCCGAGTGAGTCTTTTGTAGTGTATTGTGATGCATCAAAGATCGGTCTTGGAGGCGTATTGATGCAGAATGGTCAGGTCGTTGCTTATGTTTCCAGACAACCGAAGGTTCATGAAAGGAATTATCCTACGCATGACTTAGAGTTGGCCGCCGTGGTGTTTGTGTTGAAAGTTTGGATACATTATCTTTTTGGGTCTAGGTTCGAAGTGTTTAGTGATCACAAGAGCCTGAAGTATTTGTTCAATCAGAAAGAGTTGTACATGAGGCAGAGAAGATGGCTTGAACTGCTGAAGGATTATGATTTTTGAATTGAGTTACCATCCTGGTAAGGCTAATGTTGTGGCTAATGCATTAAGTAGGAAATCCTTACATATATCGATGCTTATGGTTCGAGAGTTATGAATGATTGAGCAATTCAGAGATACGAGTTTGGTTTGTGAAGAGACTCCTAACAGTGTGAAGTTGGGTATGCTGAAGTTGACTAGTGGTATTCTCCAAGAAATCAGAGAAGGTCAAAAATCTGATTTAAGTTTAGTGGATCGTCTCACGTTAATCAATCAAGGTAACGGGGGTGATTTCGGATCGATGAGAATGGTGTGATGAGGTTCAGAGACAAAGTGTGTGTTCCTGATGTGCTAGAAATCAAGAAGAGCATTCTTGAGGAAGGTCACAGAAGCGGGCTAAGTATTCATCTTGGTGCCACAGAGATGTATTAAGATTTAAAGAAGTTATTTTGGTGGCCAGGTATGAAGAAGGAAATTGCAGAGTTTGGGTATACTTGTTTGACTTGTCAGAAGTCAAAGATTGAACATCAGAGACCGTCAAGTCTGATGCAACCGCTGAATATTCCATAATGGAAATGGTATAGTATTTCTATGGATTTTGTAACTGGTTTACCGAATACTTTGAAGGGATATGATTTAATTTGGGTGATTGTTGATAGATTGACCAAATCGGCTCATTTTATACCGATGAGGATCAATTATTCGTTGTAGAAGCTTGCCGAAGTATATATTGATCAGATTGTGAAAATGCATGGTATTTCTTCGAGTATCGTGTCTAATAGAGATCCGAGATTTACATCGAGGTTCTGGGAAAGTTTGTAGATAACTTTGGGTACTAAGTTGAGGTTGAGTTCTGCCTATCATCCGCAGACGGATGGGCAGACAGAGAGAACTATCTAGTCTTTAGAGGATTTGCTGAGAGCTTGTGTGTTGGATCAAGGTAGATCATGGGATAGTCATTTGTTGTTGATTGAGTTTACCTACAATAACAATTATCATTCTAGTATCGGAATGGCGCCGTATGAGGCTTTGTATGGTAGGAGGTATAGGACTCCTTTGTGTTGGTATGAGTCAGGCGAGAGTGTTGTACTCAGACTTGAGATTGTGCAAGATGATCCAAGAAAAGATGAAAGCATCGCAAAGTCGTCAGAAAAGTTACCATGATAAGAAAAGGAAATCACTTGAATTCCAAGAAGGAGATCACGTGTTTTTGAGAGTTACGTCGGTAACTGGTGTTGGTCGAGCTTTGAAGTCTCGAAATCTCACGCCGCGTTTTGTTGGTCCGTATCAGATTTCACAAAGGGTGGGGGAAGTAGCATATCGAATTGCTTTACCGCCGTCGCTTGCGGATTTACATGATGTGTTTCATGTGTCTCAGTTGAGGAAGTACATTCCAGATATGTCACATGTGATTCAGATGGATGACGTACAAGTGAGAGATGACTTGACTGTTGAGGCATTGCCAGTTCAGATTGATGAACGAGAAGTGAAACGGCTGCGACGTAAAGAGATTGCCTTGGTAAGGGTAGTTTGGGGAGGACCAATTGGAGAAAGTTGGACTTGGGAGCGTGAATGTCAGATGAGGGAGTCGTATCCGACTCTGTTTCCTTGAGGTAATTTTCGAGGGTGAAAATTATTTTAAGTGGGGGAGAGTTGTAACACCCCAAATTATATTGGAATATTCATTTAATTTATTTAAATAAAAATATTCGCATTTCGGTGATTTTCGGTGGTTGTTGTGGAATATTGAGAATTATGGAATTTGTGTTATTTATTTAAATAATAGTATATAATATAAATATATTAGTATTATTATTAATTTAAATAAATATAAGTTAACTAAGGGCAAATTGGACAATTGAGGAGGAGTTAGTGAAGGTAATATTGGAAAGCTCAATTTTAAGGCCCAATGTTAGGTTTAACAAAAAGGGAATTGTGATGGGATTATGATTCATTTTGTTATACCGTGAAAAGAATTCAGGCCAAAGCTCTGCGGAGGAGGTTTGAGACAAAAGTTTTGAAAGGTTTTCTGAAAGATTTGAGAAGGCTTGGAGTCGGCAATTAAGGTATGGGGAGTATTGCCTTCATTATTTTCAATGTGTAATTTCAATGTATTTAAGGCCGATTTAAGGGTTTAAAGGGTTTGAGGCTAATTATGAGGAAAAAAGGGAATTTGGCCTTCGTGGTCTAAATCTATTATTGAGATTTTAACCGTAGGGATTTATTTGGGTGAAAGAGAAATTAGGCCTTCGTGACCAAAACTCTGATTTGACATTTGTCTAACGCTGTAGGGAAATTTAATAGTGAGAAACTCTTATGATTATGGTGTAGTGGTAAGGGTTTATGGGATTTAGAGCGTGAATATGATACGGGATTGGCCTAATAAATCGTGGGTTTTGTGCCTTTATCGCCGTAATACCTTAGGGATGATTTAGGGATGTTTTGGGGGCATTTGGGAAGTGAATCGTGGGGTTTTTAGGCTGATTTTAGGTTCTGGTGCGTAACAGCGTTTTGTTGTCATCGCGTTGTTTGCACAACGAAGAATCCTTCGCACAACGAACGATTTCGTCCCAGACTCGCACTACAAAGAATCCTTCGCACAACGAAGAAACTCGCCCCGGACTCGTACAGTGAACTTGCTAGCGAACGTAGCAGAGGTTTGCGAATTTTGATTTTGTGTAGTGATGCCTTGATATTGTGATGTTGTGATTTCTTTGACAAATTAATATGAGTATGAATGTGATTTTTATGTGATTTGTACATGATTATATGATGATTCTTATAATGTAATGATTGATGAGCCATGATGATATTTCCATGAGTTTTAATGATTCTATGATGACATGATTTTTGATGATGATGATTATGATGAATGATGATGCACCTATAATGTTATTATGAGGATGAGTATTGACGTGTGCATCATGCATTCATGTGCATCCGGACTTCGGTTTAGGATCTTGATTACTTTGGCTTCAATCCCATTGTGCGGATGTGAGGTATTTTGATATGCTCCGATTCTCGAGTAGAATCGATCTTATTGACGGGGATCTATAGAGGGTTGATGGCCCAGTGTCCATCGAGCTGTGATGATTGGTACCACATGCATTGAGCCTTGTTGCATTTGCATTTATGAGATGATCTTGATTAATTTATGATGTTGTGACCTTTGATGCCTATTGATGAATATGATGATGTTAAATATGAAAATGACGCCATTTTATATATTAATTTCCTACATTGATTATTATGAATCGTTTTTACTCACCCTGCCTGTTTGAATGTTGCCTCCTCGTGGGTAACATGCAGATGACCAAGTTTAGCTGTGGATGTCGTTGAGGACTTTTGAAGTTTTTAGTTGTTTGCCTTTTGGTTAACTTAGAGGGTCTTGCTCTGATAGTGTAACATCGGGTTAACGTCTTGAGTTAAACCATGTTTTATTGTGTTATTTTGATTATCTTTCTCTATAAAGAAAACTTTGGGATTATGCCTTTTTGAGTTCCGCTGCAATTTTTGATATCTTTTGAGAAAACCCGTTGTTTATGGAGCTTTGACTTATATTTGATTTATTGGGAAATGTACACCCTTTGAGGTGATTTTTATTGAATTTAATATTTTACTCTGATAACTGTGAATACTTTGCCTTTTATTTTATGGAGTAGAAAAAGGGTGTTACATGATCGAACTCTAGTATGATCGAATGATAGCTTCTGGTTCGACAGGAATTAAGCATGAGGTTGAAGTCTGTTTGCATGTTGCTGTCGAAGATTATGCGTGTTGTAGTTGAAGTTTATTCTAACATGCATTAGTATATATTGTTAGGTTGTTAGCATATTGGATTGAGCCCTGCTTGTAAGCCTAAGTGTTTAAGTTAGCTTGTACCCTAAGTTAGCTTGTAATGTGTAATTGTTAAAAAGTCCATTAGGTTAGTGTGTTATTTTTATTATAAATAGGATGCTAGTTTCTCAATCTTGGCATAAGGAAAAATAGGAAGATAAAATCATAATTTCAAGAGAGAGAGAGGTTATTTTGTTTTTCTTGTATACTTGTAAACTTGTTCTAAGATTAAGGAAAGAATAGTAGTTTATAACCAATCTTTGTTGTTCCTTGTTGTTTTGCCTTGGTTTCTTTGTTAACCCTAACCCTTTTATGGTCTTGATCATAAAGAAACCGTTTATATTTTGTTTCAAGGTATCTGATTCACAATAATACTGATAACATAAAGGTGAGAAAGATCACCCATGGAGATTGGATTGATATTGATGCTACGGTGAAATACAACCTTATTGAGTTAAAGACCGGTGAAGATTTGACAGTTATGTGGAGATCATTTCGACGTAGGCTAACTAAGGGGTTAGTCGAGTTAGATGTGAAGATTTCAAGATCTGTCAACGACATAATTATGTTGAAACGTCCATAATCATCAGGTAGTGTTTAGGTTTTCTTATTTATTATTGTTTTCTTAAGTTATGTAATGACATGTGTAAGTTATGTAATCGTTTTTCAAATGTTAAGTTATGTTTATCATGCATCAATGAAAGTTCCAAAATGTTATCTAATAAAAAGTGTTGTGCATATGTGTGAGTAATGTTGGACATTATATACAAATAATACATAATAATAATAATAATAATAATAATAATAATAATAATAATAATAATAATAATAATAATAATAATAATAATGTCTAAATAGGTCCCCCACAGGCTACGTGTGCTGCCCGTAATAACCTAGTAAAAACCTCATCATTTGTGTTTACCAAACCCATGAGGTTATCCATAATAATTGCTACCATTTGTAAGTGTTGTTGGTTATCTATAATGGCTCGGACAGAGCTGATGATGTTACTCTCAAACCACCTGTCAATGCCCATAGTTGGAACATCTGAAGTTGGTCGTGGGATGCCATAAACATGCCAATATTGTCGCAAACACCTCTTAGGCAAGTTTCTAGTGACTAAGGTCTTCCACCACATATAACCATAAAATAAAGAAGACTCATCAAACTCCGGGTGGACTTTGTGACCTGTGTATGGTATTCTAATAACATCATCTACATTCAGCGCATCAAGCATCCTCATGTACTCTGCAACACCATCTGGACATGCCTTCCCAGCCTTCCATTTTCTCACTCGTGGGGCGCCTGCAAGGGTATGCTACCTTCCTGGTCTTAAAGACAGTAACAACTCAAAGTGTTGTATATGGGATGGTCAATACAACACATCCCTAAGCCCAACTAGTATTGTTAAGGCTATTGAAAAATGACATGTACCGAACGTTAATATCAACATGAGACTTATCTATAAAGAGAATATATGATACTAGATGTAACATGTACACCGTAGCGGCAACCTCGTACATCTTTGGGAGTGTTAGCTTTTTGTTCTCGTGCCTTACAAAAAAAGACTGACATTTGTGTATAACAAATAAGTAACATTAGGCGCTCCTTTAACCATAGAAATACATGTAATCTTTTTTGTTTATTCGATCTGTCTAATTATATTAGAAAACACATAAGCACGTAAGATAAAAAGATAGGGAGAAATAAGGTATCCCTATCATATTCCTCTAGCAGGTAAGATGCTTTCAGTTGGATAACCATTAATGAGGATATAAAAGCTAACTGAAGTGACAAAATTCATAATATTATTGGTGATGTTAGTAGAAAAACCAACTTTAGTAAGGGTTTCATGTATACTTTTCTAATCCAACCTATCATGGGCTTTTTCCATATCAATCTTAAGGCCAACATAACTAGTCTTGTTATGGTAAATTTATTGAGATGACTAAAAACCTAAAAAGCCACCACAATGTTATTAGTGGCAAGTTTATTGTGCATAAAGGCACTTTGATTTTGTTAACTAGAGTCTTAATAATGGTTTTCATTATCGCATTGCATAAGGCTATGTGTCTAAAATCAGTGGGTTTATTTGGATTTTTAATTTTAGGAATCAAACTAGTAATAATATTGTTAAAATGCTTAGGATTATATTGGTTGTTAAGAATGTTCAAGATAGAGGTGGTAATATCCTCTCCCACTATGTTTTAGTAGTTCTAATAGAAGCTAGCTGGAAACCCATATATATTTGGTTCTACTTGGCATTTAAGATTTTTCATAGAAATAAACACCCAGCCTTTAGAGAAAAGAGTCTATAAAGAACTAGCCTGGTCTTTAGTAATAATTTTCTAATTATTATGGAAATAATCAACATGAGAATACAAAGTGTCAACCTTAAACAAGTCATTATAGAAATGAATTAAAGTGTCCTAAATTTCCTATTCTTATAAGTAATATCTTCATTAGGCTTAAGGATAAATTTTATTTTATTCTTAGTTCTCCTATAGTTAGCTTTTTGATGAAAGAATTTGGTGTTCCTGTTCCCCTATCTAAGCCAATGAATTTTAGCCCTCTAAGCCCACCAAACTTATTCCTAGTGAAAAAGCTCATCAATATTGTCCTAGATTTCCCCCATCTGTATTTGGTTTTGATTATGAGTATTAAACTCTTGGAGATGATTGAGATATTTGTTCAAAACTTGCTAATCTCCCTAATGGGACGAGAAAAAGTAGATTTTCCCCAACTCCATGGATAATCCAAAGTGTAAAATAGTTTATCCATAATATCCCTACTAGGATTATGATTCCAACTGTTCCTAATGATGTATTTGCCATTATAACTTTCCATCCAAATATTCTCAAAATTTTTAGGCATTTATTTAGGATTTCTCTTAATTTGGTGGTACATATTAGAATGGAATTCCAACAAGATAAATGATGATTTCTCACCGATAATGTCGTAGTAATAAAAAAGACCGAACCCACGAGGACTGTGTTCGAACAAGACAATAATTGTGCAATGTAATATGAAAAAGTAAATAAAAAGGGGGTTTTCGAGTTTTAGTGCGAAAATTAAATAGACGAGTGTTGCGGTGAAATTTGGATGTCAAGCTATTGATTAACTTGAATCTTAATTCATTTACAACCGGTCTTTGATTTATCCGAAGGAAAGGTTAAAGAAAGGAAAGACCTAAAGGGGAGAGATCTAAGGTTCGGGGGTTGGTTAAGATTAGGGAAGGTATTAGCACCCTAAACTTCCGTAGTACTCTATGGGAACCTTTTGTTTATTTTTTTTATTTATTTCATTAATTATTTTGCTTTAGGGTATATACAAAGGATTGAAAATTAAAAAAGACCTAGGGGTTAATTCTAAGTTTACTCGGCAAGACATCGCATCTTGTGCCTACATATCCTTACGGGAATGGAATCAGAGTAACTGTAGTTCCCCTCAAAAAGGAGGTTAGAAACGTCTTGACTGTGGCCAAGGTTTGTTAAGAGACTCCAATCTCTATGTTAAAAAAATGTTAATTAAAATTAAAATAGGGTTAAATTAGGGATTCCACGGCGGAAAACCTTAAAACAGAGTACGGCGACTCTTTTGGCCTAACACTAGGATAAAAGCAATTTTGTCCACGGCGGGACACCTAGACTAAACAGGGTTTGATCCATTAAAGGGGTAAGACTATTGACTCGGCGGCCAAAAGGCTGGACCTAATCCTTCGGAAGGATAAAACTGTAAAAAAATGTGAAAATATGACAAATCATTATATGGAGGAATAATTAAGGTACAGAAATAAGAAAAGTAATAAAGGCAGAGGGTATAAAGAAACAAAGAAACATTTCTGAAAACATGAAGAATATGAAAATATGTAATGACACTTAGAATGAAGTGAGGGAGAAAAATAGTGTGGGGTTGTGGCCACCACAAGCACATCTCAACCTCGAGCACGCACATGAAATGCTAAAAGAAAGAAAAGTAATAAAAGGGTACATAAAATGACACGACAAACATCAAACATCAGGAGTTCCTTACGAAAAGGTTTTAATTTTTTAATAAAAAATATTTTAATTATAAAAAAAAGGTTTTAATTTTTTAATAAAAAATATTTAAGTTAAAATTATAAAAAAAATTAAGTTTAAATTATAAAAAAAAGTTTTTGGGGGAAAAGTCTTTTCAGTTTTTTAGAACAAAAAAGGTTTTTCATCCAAAAAAAAGCTTTTCAGTTTTTTTGGGAAAAGGCTTTTCAGTTTTTTGGGAAAAGGCTTTTTGGGAACAAAAAGGTTTTTTTTTCTTCGGAACAAAAAGGCTTTTCAGTTTTTAAAAAAGGTCTTACTAAAAAAAGGTTTTAATAATAAAAAAAAAAGGGTTTTGATTTTAAAAAAGGTTTTGTTAAAAAAGGGTTTTGATATTAAAATCTACAGACCTAAACACACATGGAGATTAACATGGCAAAATATGCACATAAACATGAAAAAGCAAAAGGTTTAGTAATTTAACCTACGAAGCGGAGGTTTGCTTCGATAAATGTGAAAAAGGTTTGAATAAGGGAACACTGGAGAGCTCCAATCCTTCTGACGAGTTGTGGGAATGACCGCCTTTCTTCTCTGGGGATCTCCTTTGTTTTTCTCTTTCTCTCTCCTCTTTTCTGAAGAAAACCTTCTGACCCCTTTTTCAACAAGACAACACATGTATATATAGGGAACAAATTAGAGTTAACACCAAATTATCAATAATGCCCCTAAAGCCCATTTTAAAGCCCAAACTAAATAATTAGTTAAGAAAAAATAAAATTTAAATAATTTAAAATAATTAAAATAAACTTAAAATAAAAACTAATAATCCTATTAATTCCTAAAATCAAAAATATTATAAAAAGAACAAAAATTTTTTCAATATTTTTTTATTTTATGATTTTTTGGATATTTTTATGAATAATTTAGAAAAAAGTGAAAAAAATAATATTTTAAAAAATGATTTAATTAAAATACAAAAATAATAATTAAATAATAATAAAAAATTATTTTTGTTATTTTTTAATGAAAGATAGAAAAATTTAAAGTAAAAATAATAAAAAACAAAAAAGTGACAAAGGTGAGATTCGAACTCTCAACCTCTCACACTCACAACTCCTTACACATGTCCTCTTGCCAATTGTGCCATTTTTACTTTTTAGAAAAAAAAATGCATGTCATATGATATTTACCTGCAAAAAGTCAAATGACTACACAAATTTGTTAGTAATTGATTAAATGCAATGAAATGCGACGACAAATCTTAGGGCAAAATTTGAGGTATTACAGTTGCCCCTATTTAAATAACTTCACCGGGTGATTTGAGCAGCAGAGACTCGAGGAATCGTGGTGGAGAGATTTAAATACAGATAACCGAAAATTTTGCCTTTAGACGCAGTGCTATGCAATGATATGGACAAAACAAAACGAACTATAATGCTAAATATGATATGAATCTGATATGATGCGTATGATGAAAATGACAAATGCGCGGATACAGATGAAACAACGTCACAGGGGACGACCCATCGAGGAATTGCACTAGGGAAGAAGACATGTCATATCTGGAAGAACGTCGGGTAGACACGACACAAAATTATTGATAGGTGCCAAGTAAATTAGAAATTATCCGCAAGGTAAGACGCGGGTAAAACACGAGCTCAGGAGAAACACGCAAATGGGGATAAAACACCCATGATGCCAAGTAAATAAATTTTGCCCACAAGGTAAGACGCGAGTAAAACACGACCTCAGGGAAAGAAAAAAAAAAGTAAATGGGGTAAAACACCATGATGTTAGGTAAACCCAGGAATATCCGGTAAACGGGGAATAAAACACCCGGGATAAAGGTACATGGGGGATAAAACACCCAAGGATAGAAGGTAAATGGGGAGTAAAGCACCCAAGATAGACATGTAAATGGGGAGTAAAGCACCCAGGATAGAAATGTAAATGGGGAGTAAAGCACCCAAGATAGACATGTAAATGGGGAGTAAAGCACCCAGGATAGAAATGTAAATGGGGAGTAAAGCACCCAGGATAAAAATGTAAATGGGGAGTAAAACACCCAAGATAAAAATGTAAATGGGAAGTAAAGCACCCAAGATAGAAATATAAATGGGGAGTAAAACACCCAAGCTAGAAATGTAAATGGGGAATAAAGCACCCAAGATATGCACATGTATAGGAATTATGCTATGACATATGATCAAATGCAAATGCAGACGTCGACGACAAGGCTCGACTCTTTCGGTGAGATGACAAAACTGGAGGACTGATTCCTCAACACGGAGATCACTGTCATTCTGTTAAGCTGTATCAAGTTGATAGTCACTGTAGGAATGATGAATAACTGCTTAGGGATTATGCGAGTAAACTGCCCCAGGTCAAATGAACTGATAGTTGCTTCAGCTATCTGATTCGTAGAATCGACTGTTTTGCTGTATCCTCGGAGGGCTTGCCCTAGTCTGGGTCTTGAACAATTCTCTGGATAAACCAAATCTGAGAAGATATTGACTTGAACAAATCTTGAACTAATTCTTTGACAGGATGTAAAAGGAACTTGCCTCTGATAAGATCACTTGACCAAGTTTCTCATTGTTTGAAAATTCCTTAGAGGAAAGCCAGTTTGCAAACAAAAATATTCATACAAACATGGTAATGCAAAGTTCATGCGACTTTTGAAATCAAAATTATTTTTGAAAGATGGAAAATACATGAGTCGTTAGTCAGAACACAACGGTTCAAGACGCTCAAATTTTAAAACAAAGGTGTACTGCCAAAATAAATGATTCACAAAGATCTTTAGGAGTCAGGTTACGCAACCTTGCTGTAGTATACTTTCAAAATAACCTTGCTTCAATTAGGTCTTTTGAGGGTTGTAATGTGGCCTGGTTCACGGTTTATGAAACAAAAGATAAAGGCTCAAAATTTATTTGTGCCCACCCAATCTACGTGATGATCCTCAGTCCTATGCTCAGTTAACTCATACTATGCATTCAGGTTCCCATAAGTTAGGGATTTCATTGATCGTCGCAGTGATGATTCAGAAGTCAAAGGGACCTGTGAAAAGGCAGCCACTACTCCCCTATAACATTTGATTGTTTTGACATTGAGGATTTTCAAGATAAGGATTTAAAAATCTCTTTGTATTATCCCTAAATTTTGCCTGAACTGTTTATTTTAGAGTTTACAGTCAGCGGGATGCCCCAGTTTTGCCTAAGTCTCCTTCATAGGTTTTGACTTAGCGGGCTTCTTTTGATTTTTTTTATATTATTTTTTTGTGTGAAGGAAAGTGACTGTTTGATTTTAATGATTATGGTGAACCATCATCGACCTTTTGATTAGAAAACATCTTCGACACTCATTTGACGTGTGCGAAGGAAAATTTGTTAATGAAAGGTGTATCGTATGAACACACAACCAAGTTAACTGAGAACTACCCATCCCAAGGTTAAAATTTTGGGTTTTTTGTAACGAAAGAAACTCCAACTTCTAGGCTCGAAGGGGGTAACGATGGATTAACCTCCTTATTTCTCCAGTGTTTGGGAATTGAAACAATGCCTTACATCGTCAACAAGGTTTAATTGAAAGCATACTGACAGCAGTTATGGGTATAACATTTTCGTCATCCTCCTTCCGATCTTAGCATATCAAAATTTTGGAAAAGAAGTAAACATTTGAAAAATAAAGATGCAAATAAATGGACGGAAATGAATTGAATCAAAAGTCGCAATGCTTATTTCATTAATGAAAGTACAAACATAATTGAAAGCAAACAACTTAAACAAAATAAGGAAAGTGCAAACAACGAGAAACAAAAGGCCCAATGACAAAGCTTCATTTCTGATGTACTGGCAAGGGATTTTTCTGAACATCCGGATGACTGTCTGTAAAATCAAGTATTCCAGTTCTAACCAATTCACATACTCTAGCCTTCAATGCAAAACAATGCTCCAAGTCATGGCCTGGGGCACCCTCATGGGAAGCACAATGGAGATCAGCCCTAAATCCAGCCGGAGGATTAAGAGGAGGTGGTAAAGCCTTTGTAGTAATCAGTCCTTGCCGGACTAAGTCAGGATATAGCTCTGTGTAAGTCATGAGAATAGGATCAAAGTGACTCCTGTTCCGTTTCTGGTCTGATATCTGTGTCGAGAAATCAGCTTGACGACTCAAAGGTACACTAGAAGACGATAGGACCAAGAAGGAGAAACTGGGGGACAAATGCAATGCAAAAATGTGATGCTGATGCCATGAAATGGTTTCAAGAATTTCAACGGTCGATTGCGAATATTGCTTTTTAAGAAAGTTGGAAAAAATTTTAGACTTTAAAATGTAAGGCTTTTCGAATTTGCAAAGGACTGCTGAATTCCTTGAAACTAGAAATGATATGATGCTTTATGGATGCGAAGCACAAATACACATAAGCAAACAAAAGGTCCTAAGTTAGAGGAACAATGAATGGAGTCAAGGTCTACCCTTCCCAAAGAGGTATGTACTATAGGTTGATTGTACCTGCAGAACAAGGGTTCTAAATCAGTGCCCAAAATCATCAGTCCATCCTTCGGATATTATCAACTTCCCAACTGACTTGAGGGTCGATAATATTCTCAAGAGAACCTCTTTTAAGTGTAGCATCGCGTAGCAACCATTGTAGGACTACTCCCATATAGTTCCCGCACTACGTCCTATATAAGGTCAAGATGGTGTAAAGGTACTACGGTTCCCAGTATCACAGACTCCAATCGATAACGGTAAAAGTTTTCACGACTACACTCGATCAACCGAACCATTTTCGAAAGTGTCTCAACTGAGCGGTGATTCTCGATTTAGCTTAGTCGGGACTCACTCCCTATAAGCCTCGTCGAATATATCAGCCATCCTATCATAAGGTCGCTCAAGTCCGGGTGTAGGACTTATCTCACAACACAGTAATTCCCAAGCAAGGTACCTCTGAACAATATATATACAAATGAGCAAAAATATTAATGAAACAAATATATAATGAAAAATAAACAAAATGGGGATAACCCTCAAAAGTTAGGACTCCCCAGTGAAGTCGCCATTTTCTGTTGCGGTGAAATTTGGATGTCAAACTATTGATTAACTTGAATCTTAATTCATTTACAACCGGTCTTTGATTTATCCGAAGGAAAGGTTAAAGAAAGGAAAAACCTAAAGGGGAGAGATCTAAGGTTCGGGGGTTGGTTAAGATTAGGGAAGGTATTAGCACCCTAAACTTCTGTAGTACTCTACGGGAACCTTTTGTTTAATTTTTTTTTATTTATTTCATTAATTATTTTGCTTTAGGGTATATACAAAGGATTGAAAATTAAAAAAGACCTAGGGGTTAATTCTAAGTTTACTCGGCAAGACATCGCATCTTATGCCTACATATCCTTACGGGAATGGAATCAAAGTAACTGTAGTTCCCCTCAAAAAGGAGGTTAGAAACGTCTTGACTGTGGCCAAGGTTTATTAAGAGACTCCAATCTCTATGTTAAAAAAATGTTAATTAAAATTAAAACAGGGTTAAATTAGGATTCCACGGCGGAAAACCTTAAAACAGAGTACGGCGACTCTTTTGGCCTAACACTAGGATAAAAGCAATTTCGTCCACGGCGGGACACCTAGGCTAAACAGGGTTTGATCCATTAAAGGGGTAAGACTATTGACTCGGCGGCCAAAAGGCTGGACCTAATCCTTCGGAAGGATAAAACTTTAAAAAAATGTGAAAATATGACAAATCATTATATGGAGGAATAATTAAGGTACAGAAATAAGAAAAGTAATAAAGGCAGAGGGTATAAAGAAACAAAGAAACATTTCTGAAAACATGAAGAATATGAAAATATGTAATGACACTTAGAATGAAGTGAGGGAGGAAAATAGTGTGGGGTTGTGGCCACCACAAGCACATCTCAACCTCGAGCACGCACATGAAATGCTAAAAGAAAGAAAAGTAATAAAAGGGTATATAAAATGACACGACAAACATCAAACATCAGGAATTCCTTACGAAAAGGTTTTAATTTTTTAATAAAAAATATTTTAATTATAAAAAAAAGGTTTTAATTTTTTAATAAAAAATATTTAAGTTAAAATTATAAAAAAAATTAAGTTTAAATTATAAAAAAAAGTTTTTGGGGGAAAAGTCTTTTCAGTTTTTTAGAACAAAAAAGGTTTTTCATCCCAAAAAAAAGGCTTTTCAGTTTTTTTGGGAAAAGGCTTTTCAGTTTTTTGGGAAAAGGCTTTTTGGGAACAAAAAGGTTTTTTTTTCTTCGGAACAAAAAGGCTTTTCAGTTTTTAAAAAAGGTCTTACTAAAAAAAGGTTTTAATAATAAATAAAAAAAGGTTTTGATTTTAAAAAAGGTTTTGTTAAAAAAGGGTTTTGATATTAAAATCTACAGACTTAAACACACATGGAGATTAACATGGCAAAATATGCACATAAACATGAAAAAGCAAAAGGTTTAGTAATTTAACCTACGAAGCGGAGGTTTGCTTCGATAAATGTGAAAAAGGTTTGAATAAGGGAACACTGGAGAGCTCCAATCCTTCTGACGAGTTGTGGGAATGACCGCCTTTCTTCTCTGGGGATCTCCTTTGTTTTTCCCTTTCTCTCTCCTCTTTTCTGAAGAAAACCTTCTGACCCCTTTTTCAACAAGGCAACACATGTATATATAGGGAACAAATTAGGGTTAACACCAAATTGTCAATAATGTCCCTAAAGCCCATTTTAAAGCCCAAACTAAATAATTAGTTAAGAAAAAATAAAATTTAAATAATTTAAAATAATTAAAATAAACTTAAAATAAAAACTAATAATCCTATTAATTCCTAAAATCAAAAATATTATAAAAAGAACAAAATTTTTTTCAATATTTTTTTATTTTATGATTTTTTGGATATTTTTATGAATAATTTAGAAAAAAGTGAAAAAAATAATATTTTAAAAAATGATTTAATTAAAATACGAAAATAATAATTAAATAATAATAAAAAACTATTTTTGTTATTTTTTAATGAAAGATAGAAAAATTTAAAGTAAAAATAATAAAAAACAAAAAAGTGACAAAGGTGAGATTTGAACTCTCAACCTCTCACACTCACAACTCCTTACACATGTCCTCTTGCCAATTGTGCCATTTTTACTTTTTAGAAAAAAATGCATGTCATATGATATTTACCTGCAAAAAGTCAAATGACTACACAAATTTGTTAGTAATTGATTAAATGCAATGAAATGCGACGACAAATCTTAGGGCAAAATTTGAGGTATTACAACGAGTAAACAATGTCACAAAAGTGTCCAGGTTGTGTTGTAGAATCCCCTATTCCCCTATTGTTTATGTTTGATGCCCTGTATGAATGATCTAATCACTAGAACCCCACGAAGAATCAACAAAACCGTTATAGTCGATCCCTCACGAAATAACTCACTAACCACTACTCGGGGCTTTCTATCCATAGTCCGCCAACGTAAGCAGGGTTAGACGATGTATAGAACGTTAATTTTCTATGCCACTACTTGAGGTCTCCTATCCCCATTCAACCAGGGTAAGTAGAACAATTACCCTATGTCCAACACATAGGCTAAGGATCAGTAATCCCTATGTGTCAAATATTAGATTAACAGAGTATCTCAAATAGAAAGCATTACAAACATGAAACAACTGAATAAGATTATAGATCAATAGGTTTATAGAAAGGTCAAATCAACATATAATCCAACAATCTAGAAATAGGTTTGTCATAACACAACCTAACGTATAACAGTTTAGTTACTCATAATGCAATTAAAAATACCACAATTGATAAACAAATATAACATAAGAAGTCCTTTGAAAATATGACCTCCAATGGCTTCAAGTGCTTTCTAAATCACCCCTTGTATTCTATAATTCATGCTTGAATCTCCAAAATTTGTAAACCTTGTCAAACTGCTGAAAATCCCCTTTAAAAAGAGCTTAGAGCACGTTAGAAAAAACCCAGAAAAGTTCCCATCGTGCGCATTCTAAACACATCACACGCCCAATATAATTTATTATTCCCTATCGCGCATACAGTGGCACCTGATGACACGCATGATTATTCCAGTAGCTGAGTAAAAGTTCACCCTTTTTACCAAAAATTTCATTAAGCCTCATTCTTTCATACTTAATTGTTTTTCACTCATTCTTGGGTCTTCTTCCTTTTGGCTCTTCTTTAGCTTATTTTCCCCTTATTCTTCATCTAATTTTATGCAATGACCGACTGACATCAATAAGATTATGACCAAATTCAGACTTTGGGAGGTGAATGTTAGTATGATAAGTAAATATCTGCTTTCAGCCCTTAGTAGCCATGTATCTATCAAGTCTGGTTGATATGAAATTATTATATTGTTAACTGTTACTCAAAGTCTCCAAGTAACCTTCATAACCTAAATCAATAAGATTATAATAATAAAAAGTATTTTTTTTTTTATAATGTGAGTAAGATTAGGGTAAAGGGGATGCCCCCCTTTTCATCAGCTCATGTAACAATATTATAGTCCCAAAAAATAAGACAATTTGTGTGAGCATTTCTTTAAGCCAAGTTATTTATAAGGTTGCAGGTTAATTATTATTTTTCGGTTATTGTTAGGATAACTATAGATTCCAGTTCCACGCTAGAAAATATCATGCATATTATTATTATGAGACAAAATGTAAATGTCAATCATATTTTTATTAGAATCCAAAATGAGTAAATTTACATCCTTACTCCACATCAAAGTTAACCCGCAACCTCACATTTACCATTAATCCTACAACTAACACTTTGAATGTCTGTTAAGATGCCAACATTAACTAGAGTAAAATACAGCTTATCATTATCATATTTTTGTAGTTTCATACAAAAACAAAATATTAGGAGAATGAGATTTTATCATAAGTTTTAGCGCTCTGATGGTTTGGGGAATTCCCAACCCCCTACAATTTCAGAAAGGCAACTTCATCCTTCAGTGACTACCTTATATCCATAAGGCTAGCCATGGCCATGGCTAGAGAATATTGTATATCATTATTCTTGTATTCTAGCTCCAAAATTCTTTTTTTTTTACTTTGTAGTAGAGGAGAAATGTATGTGTTTGTCGCACTTCCTTTAACTTCATTCATGGATAATTGTGCCATTTTTCCACCATGGTCTTAGGATTAGGGCTATGCAAGCTCAAACTTGGCTTGTTAGCTGGTTTGCTGCTGAAATTCCTATCCACCTGGGGGATTTGGTGCCTTTCAGTTTGATTTGTTTTCAGCCAAGGAACCAAAGGATTAATTTATATTATTCAATGACTCTGAGCCTTTTTTTTTGCAGTAATCTCTGCTATAGCCCACATACCCACAATAGAAACAAAATATGGGTAATTTCTCATAGCAGAAATTGACCTAATTAACCCTATTATTCTTACTTCCGATATACGTGCCATGCCTTAAAAGGTTATTAATGCTCATATTAATTCTAACTTTGACAAAAGTTATTCTATCTGCCATATAAAAAAGTCAATCTCCATCAATTCTCCAAGTTAAGCGCCAAACTTTTGCCCCATTCGGGTCGTTTTGCCATTAATGGGAATACCCTAAATCTGGACCCAAATAGGGACTTTTGAGAATTCTAGTGTGCTTATTGTTGCCCTTCCATCCCATTATTGGAGAATTAACCAAGAGTTTCAAAAAAGCCAATGATTTACCTTCAAAAATCGAATGTGATCTTATACTCTGTCCATAGTTATGTTGATTATAGTTGTCTCTACTTATCTGACGACTAAGTTTTTAGGGTTGCACCATATATTTGCTAAGACTATTTACATTCCCTCGTTGGATAGGTTTTTCAATCACCAATTTCCTTAAAATGACGATTCTTAGAGTTTCACTGAGTTATGTGATTTCATCATCTTAATACAAGAAGAACTCAGGCTCTTTAGAAGGTTTAGTTTTAGAGTCCCTAACAGTAGGATTTGTAGGTGTGCCATTAGTCTCTAATGAACTAGCTAAGATTGACATGTTGTTCTTCAACACAGGGGGATGTTGAGGTGTTGATGCGAGAAATCCTGGTTTTGGATAATGTGTTGTTGTATTTGATTGCTGATGCTTTATTCTAAATAATTTTCCTTTATTACTACAAGTATCTTCTTTACAGGGACAAGACGTTTGACGATATCGATACTTGTTTCGACATGTTCCTAAGCAACTCAAATATAAAAAATTGACGAAGGCAAACAAGAAACAGAAAGATCTGAACGAGACAACTACCTTAAGAGGAAATATGGGAGACAAAGAGGATGATGACAAACAAACCAATAAGAGATCGATAAACAAAGACCAACAAAGTCAAATTAAAAAAAGAGAAACACCTATATAAGGAAGCACACAACAAGTGGAGATATACAAAGGGAAAGAAGACCAAAAAACAATACACAAAAATCTCAAATAAGAAAGAAAAAAGGATTAAAGGTTGAAGAAAATCTACAAGACAAAAAGGGAGGTCATCTCAATCACGACAGAGAGCCATTATCTCAACCAAGACAGAGAAAAACATAAGAGATTGAACATATCAATCTTATTCTTAAAGAGTTTCCTCAAAGCACTGATCTCAAAAATGGATAGAGTTTATATTTCTATAATTTTCTTCCCCTCTTTCCTAATCCGAAGGTATTATGATAAAAGTGCTACTGATGTGAGGGTGACATATTATGAAAAAATACTACTGATATGGGGATGACTGGTTCAATAAAAAATAAGGGTGAAAAAACGGGTTTGATTCATTGAGTACGCCTATTTTGATCGCATTTTTTCAGGGTGAATCAAAGTTTTAGATCCGTATCTTCAAATATACGCTCCCCGCACCATTTGTCCTCGTATTTTTACTCAACACCCGTTCCGCTCCATCTGATTTTTTTTTCATAATAAACCTAAATGAAGAGACAGTGTCCATTTACCACCCCTAAAGAAAAGTGTGTAAGGTAAAGTTCTTAGTCTCTTTATGAGCCAAAAATATGGGTGGCAAGTTGCAAAAAAATAAATAAAAGTTGAGTTAAAAAATATAATAAAAAAATGGATTGAATAAAAAGAAAATAACTCGTGTTGAGAAAACCCCGCTCTAGAAGCAACAAGTTAAGTAACTATTCCACACTACTCATCACAATATATATTCTCATCTCTCTTCCCAAGTACCCTATTTCGTGTTGAAAGTAAACAATTTTCTCACTCTCTCTTTCTCTCTCTGTTCCCTATTTCCCTTGGGGTTTCCGTTTCGCTTCGCTCTTTCCCTCTCACCTTCTTCTCCATTTTCATCCTCACTTCGGATGCGTATCAACCTAACCCCTTTCTCTCTCATCTCTCAGGTTTCTCTTTACCTAAATATAACTATCTCTATATTCTTGCTTCTTGTTGCGAAATTGATCTACTCAATTACTGATTTCGTTTTCTTCTTTATCATATCTGCGTGTTTTTCGATTCCGTTTACTCTAATCACCGCTTGTAATTTTGTATTTGTTTTTAATCTGATTAAAAAAATGAAACTGTTATTTTATTTTATTTATAATTTTTAATATATTTTTATGTTTATTTTTTCAGACAGTGTTTTGAGAGTTTTGGAGTAGAGAAGTTTAGGTGAAATGACAACGCTAAGATCGAATTGGCCTTCAAGGTTAAGGCAACTTCTGTCGAGTGAAGGTGCCACTGGTCCTTCAATCAAGCTGGATTCTGAGCCTGTGAGTGTGTTTTCTCTCACTAGTTTTTTTGTGATGTTCGTGAGTAGGGTTTAATGGGATTAATATTTAACTGATTGATCAGTGTTGAGTTATTCAATATTTTTTTTGAATGCTTTTGTTGCATGAGGGAAGTTGAGGTAATATGCAGCACCATTGGTAATTTTGAATATTGTGTGCATATAGCCATTATTTATTAGTTGATATAGATAGGAAAACAAATTGTGCTTTTGGTTGATATTTGTTTACTGGAAGGCTCAGAAGCTATAAAGCACATAAACAAAATCACAAGTTTCGGTCACGATCACGGACACTGATACAGGCACACCTTTTTTCAGAGGTGTCGGTGCTAAAAAGTGTCGGTGGTTTTAAATATAAAACCATTTTTGGGCAAGTTATTTGTGTTTACCTTTACAGAAAATGTTGACTTTCTTGTATGCTTTTTTGCTTAAAAGGGGTAGTTTTGTAGCTTGATGGAAAGAAATCAATGATATCTGTGAAAGTATGAAAATGAATGAGAAAATGTTGAGAGAAGACCGGTGCTGAGTATTATGGGAAAATATTCTAAACACATTGTTCACGTGCCTGTAGTTTGGTGTATAACATGGTTGATTTCCTGATTTTTGTCGTTTGTTTTATGCAAAATTTTTTCTACAAATTTGCAGTTCTCTTCGAGACAAACTGTAATCAAAGAATTCTGATACTACCATGTTAACCATTTGTTAAGTGTGTATCTGTGCTACATTTTTTAGTAATATTGTTCACAACATGCTTAAACTAACCTTCACCGGTGGCTAGATGAGTTAGCATAACAGAAGCTTACAGCAGAATTTATTGCAGAAGTTCTATAAACTGGAGCAGTGTAGTTACCCAAAATATCTTGTCCGATTATTTTTTAATCTGAGATGGCTTATTTAAATAGAAAAATGAGTTACTGGGTTTTGCTTGAGATGTGATACCTAGCCAGGGGAACTAATATTGCATGTAATCAAATCAATAATCTTTGGTGCAGAATTGACTGGTAGTTGGATTACTGGATTTATATTGTTTTTTTTAATGGTGGATTATTGGGTTTGAATGAAAAAATGAGTTATTTGAGTTTGGTCTTAGATTGACTGAATATAGATGTTTCTATAAACCATTTACTGATATAACTATGAAAGTTATAAAGCAAGATTGAACACTATAAGCAAGTCACTTCATTTTTCTTCTGATTTTTGTTTTAGGGTATAAATTTAATATATTTAATATTTTGAAAGTGTTGCTTTCTGCCATTATAACATATATATGTCCATGATATATTTATTTACTTAAATAGCCTAGAACTAAGTCTTAGTTACTCTGGTTTCTTAATTTTTTAAAAAGCTATTGTCTTACTGGACAAATAATATGGTTAAGATAACATTACCTATATATTTGATTAGGATACTAATTTCATTAGTTAATAGTTATTTGCTAGTGCTTGTTTGATCAATGTTTGAATGCCCAACATGTGTTTCACATGAAGCGAAGTGATATACCTAAATATAATTAATTAATAATACTCCCTCTCAAGCCTCATCGATGCATTATTGTGGTGTTCCAAATTGCTAGTTATAGACATGTCTTTAGGATTTGGTGCTTCTTTTACACATGCACTTTTTTGAATTGAATGACAAGTTCCTTAGGATGTTCAGTTAACTTCTTTTACTCCTTCCGTTCGAATTATTGTTTGATGATGATGCTTTTTCTTTTTCTATAAGTTTGATTAAGTAATATGATTATTCCTCGGCAATAATTGATTATTACAGGCAATTCATGAAATCAATTAAGTGTTTTCTTCATCCGCATTTCATAATTTTGTACTTTAAGATTTATTTGTATGTACTTTCATCTTTGTGGATACATATGTAATCATATCTATACATGTATTCCCATATGTTTTCCCTCTTCTCATCCATATACCGTCATCTAAATTTGACGATTATTTGGTTCCAGCCTCCTAAAGTCAAAGCCTTTATTGAGAAGGTCATCCAGTGTCCATTACAAGATATTGCTATACCACTATCTGGCTTTCGGTGGGAGTATGACAAGGTAATATTACTGTAATAGTTTTGCTATATCAAGTCATTTTTTTTCTTCCTATTTTCTAGGTGCCTTATATATCGTTTTTCACATCAGGGGAATTTTCATCACTGGAGACCATTGCTACTTCATTTTAATACATACTTCAAGACTTATTTGTCGTGTAGAAACGACCTGACTTTGTTAGATAATCTAGAAGATGACAGCCCATTACCTAAACATGCAGTTCTGCAAATATTACGAGTGATGCAAATAATTTTGGAGAATTGTCCAAACAAGAGCACCTTTGATGGCATAGAGGTTAGTTGGACAGAAATTGTTTCTTGATAAGTCTGGTCTTAATTATAATTTTATTTTAACCCAATGGTTTATTTTAATACCTTATACCTGTTTCCTCAGCATTTCAAACTTTTGCTAGCATCTACCGATCCTGAGATTCTTATTTCGGCATTAGAAACGCTTTCTGCACTTGTAAAAATTAATCCCTCTAAGCTTCATGGAAATGTAAAGATGGTTGGTTGTGGTTCAGTGAACAGCTCTCTCTTATCCCTAGCACAGGGATGGGGAAGCAAGGAGGAGGGCCTGGGATTGTACTCTTGTGTAATGGCAAATGAGAAAGCTCAAAATGACGCACTAAGCTTGTTTCCTTCTGATGTAGAGATTGGCTGTGATCAATCTAATTATCGCATAGGTACAACTCTTTATTTTGAATTGCATGGACCCAGTGCTCAAAGTGAAGAACTCAGTGCAGATCAGAGTTCTCGTGGCTTGAGAGTCATACATATGCCAGATTTGCATCTCTGCAAAGAAGATGATTTGTCATTGTTAAAGCAATGCATTGAACAATATAACATTCCTTCTGAGCTCAGATTTTCGTTGCTCTCTAGAATTAGATATGCTCATGCATTTCGGTCTCCTAGAATATGCAGGCTTTACAGCAGGATATGCCTACTTTCTTTCATTGTTCTGGTCCAATCTGGCGATGCTCATGACGAACTTGTGTCCTTTTTTGCTAATGAACCGGAATATACAAATGAATTAATTAGAGTTGTGCGATCTGAAGAAACCATATCTGGATCTATCAGAACACTTGCAATGCTTGCATTAGGAGCCCAGTTGGCGGCGTATACTTCATCGCACGAACGGGCACGGATACTTAGTGGATCTAGTTCATGTTTTGCTGGTGGGAACCGTATGATACTCCTGAATGTACTTCAGAGGGCTATTTTGTCATTAAAAAATTCTAGCGATCCATCTACTCTTGCCTTTGTTGAGGCACTTCTTCAGTTCTATCTGCATCATGTGGTTTCAACGTCAACCTCTGGCATGGTACCTACATTCTTGCCGCTTCTTGAAGATTCTGATCCTGCACATGTTCATTTAGTCTGTTTTGCTGTAAAAGCCCTTCAGAAGCTGATGGATTATAGTAGCTCAGCTGTATCTTTGTTTAAAGAGTTGGGGGGCATTGAACTTTTGGCTCAGAGATTATGGAAAGAAGTACAAAGGGTCATTGAGTTAGTTGGAGAAAATGATAACATGTTTCTCATTGGCGAAAGCTCAAGGCATAGTACTGATCAGTTGTACTCCCAGAAGAGGCTCATAAAGGTCTCCCTCAAGGCACTTGGCTCTGCAACATATGCGCCTGCAAACACTGCAAGATCTCAATATTCTAATGACAATTCATTGCCTGCTACTCTAAGCTTAATATTCCAGAATGTTGATAAGTTTGGAGGCGATGTTTATTACTCAGCTGTTACTGTTATGAGTGAAATAATCCATAAAGATCCTACATGTTTTTCTATTCTGCATGATATGGGTCTTCCTGATGCTTTTTTGTTGTCAGTTGGATCTGAACTACTTCCTTCATCAAAGGCTTTGACATGCATTCCAAATGGTCTTGGGGCCATTTGTCTCAATGCCAAAGGTTTAGAGGCTGTTAGAGAATCTTCATCACTGCTGTTCCTTGTTGATATTTTCACTAGCAAAAAGTATGTCTTAGCTATGAATGAGGCTATTGTTCCTTTGGCAAATGCTGTGGAGGAACTTCTACGTCACGTGTCTTCATTGAGAAGTACTGGTGTTGATATTATCATTGAAATCATCCATAAGATTGCATCCTTTGGTGATGAAAATGGTACAGGAATTTCTGGAAAAGCTAATGAGGGTACTGCAATGGAAACAGATTCTGAAGTCAAAGAGAATGAAGGCCATGGTTGCCTTGTAGGCACATCATGTTCAGCTGCAGAAGGCATAAGTGATGAGCAGTTTATTCAGCTATGTGTCTTTCATTTGATGGTATTGATTCATAGGACTATGGAAAATTCTGAAACATGTCGGCTATTTGTGGAAAAATCAGGAATTGAAGCTTTGTTGAAGTTGTTGTTACGACCCACTATTGCTCAATCATCAGATGGCATGTCCATTGCTTTACACAGCACCATGGTGTTTAAGGGGTTTGCTCAACATCACTCCACTCCTCTGGCACACGCCTTCTGTTCGTCTCTTAGAGAGCACTTGAAGAAAACATTAACTGGGTTTAGTGAAGCTTCAGAACCTTTGTTGCTGGATCCTAGGATGACAAATGATGGTGGAATATTTTCTTCACTTTTCCTTGTTGAGTTCCTACTCTTTCTTGCTGCAGCGAAAGACAACCGTTGGGTGAGTGCGTTGCTTACCGAATTTGGGAATGGAAGTAAGGATGTTCTTGAAGACATTGGACGTGTCCACCGTGAAGTTCTATGGCAAATTGCTCTACTTGAAAATAAGAAGCAAGGGAGTGAGGAAGATGGTTCTTCTTCTTCTGATTCACAACAGGCTGAACGGGATGCAGGTGAGTCCGAGGAGCAAAGGATCAATTCTTTCAGGCAGTTACTTGATCCATTATTGAGAAGGAGGACATCGGGATGGAGCATCGAATCTCAGTTTTTTGACCTTATAAACCTATATCGAGATTTGGGCCGTTCCACTGGTTCTCAACATCGATCTATTTCTACCGGGCCGAATATGCGGTCAAGTTCCAGTAATCAGTTGCATCATTCTGGATCTGATGATAATGCTGAGATTGTTAATAAGAAGGAATCTGACAAGCATAGGTCGTATTATGCCTCTTGTTGTGACATGGTCCGATCACTTTCATTTCACATTACTCATTTGTTCCAAGAGTTAGGAAAAGTAATGTTGCTACCATCCCGTCGACGTGATGATATTGTGAATGTAAGTCCTGCTTCAAAATCAGTGGCTTCTACTTTGGCATCAATTGCTCTAGATCACATGAATTATGGGGGCCATGTAAATCTTTCGGGAACAGAAGAATCAATATCAACAAAGTGTCGGTATTATGGGAAAGTGATTGATTTCACAGATAGTATGCTAATGGAGAGGCCAGATTCATGCAATCCTGTTCTGTTGAATTGCTTGTATGGACGTGGAGTTATTCAATCTGTATTGACCACCTTTGAAGCTACTAGTCAGCTGCTCTTTGCAGTTAATCGGGTTCCTGCCTCGCCTATGGATACTGATGATGCAAATGCAAAGCAAGAAGACAAGGAGGATACTAATAACTCGTGGATTTATGGCTCTTTGGCTAGTTATGGGAAATTGATGGACCATCTTGTAACATCATCTTTTATATTATCATCATTCACTAAGCATTTGCTTGCACAGCCCCTTACAAATGGTGACACACCTTTCCCAAGGGACCCTGAGACTTTTATGAAAGTCCTCCAATCTATAGTGTTGAAGACCGTGCTTCCTGTTTGGACTCATCCCCAGTTTGGTGACTGCAGTTACGAATTTATTTCTGCAGTTATCTCTATCATTAGGCATGTTTATTCAGGGGTTGAAGTAAAAAATGTAAGTGGCAATGGTGGTTCTCGTATTACTGGACCACCTCCTAATGAAACAACTATTTCTACCATTGTAGAGATGGGTTTTTCGCGGTCTAGAGCAGAGGAAGCTTTGAGACATGTTGGGTCAAATAGTGTAGAGTTGGCAATGGAGTGGTTGTTCTCACATCCAGAGGAAGTACCAGAAGATGATGAACTTGCCCGTGCACTTGCAATGTCCCTTGGAAGCTCTGAATCTGACACCAAGGATGCAGTTCCAAATTCAAATGCAAATACAACTGCTCAGCAGCTTGAAGAAGAGATAGTCCAATTTCCTTCTGTTGATGAATTGTTGTCTACTTGCACAAAACTTTTGATGAAAGAACCTCTTGCTTTTCCTGTCCGCGACTTGCTTGTGATGATATGCTCCCAGGATGATGGTAAACATAGATCTAGTGTTGTCACATTTATTGTTGACCGGATCAAAGAATGTGGTATAGTTTCTAGCAATGAAAATTACATCATGCTGGCTACACTTTTTCATGTTCTTGCTTTAATTCTTAATGAGGATCCCGTGGCACGAGAAGCTGCTTCCAAGAGTGGATTTATCAGAATTGCCTCCGATCTACTCAACCAGTGGGATTCTAGTCTTGATTGCAAGGAGAAACAGCAGGTGCCAAAATGGGTCACAGCTGCTTTTCTTGCCTTAGACAGGTTGTTGCAGGTGGATCAAAAATTAAATTCGGAAATCACAGAGCAGCTGAAGAAGGAAGTTGTGAATAGCCAGAAGGCATCAATTACTATCGATGAAGACAGGCAAAGCAAGTTACAGTCTGCATTGGGACTCTCTATGAAGTATGCAGATATACATGAGCAGAAGAGACTTGTTGAGATTGCATGTAGTTGTATGAAGAATCAACTTCCCTCTGACACAATGCACGCCGTTCTGCTGCTATGTTCCAATCTTACAAGGAATCATTCTGTTGCCCTTGCTTTTTTGGATGCTGGTGGTTTAAGTCTACTTCTTTCTTTGCCAACAAGTAGCCTCTTCTCTGGGTTTGACAATGTTGCTGCTAGTATTGTTCGTCATATTCTTGAAGATCCGCTAACACTTCGGCAAGCAATGGAATCCGAGATAAAACAAAATCTTCTAGCTGTGCCCAACCGGCATCCAAATGGAAGGGTCAATCCTCGCAATTTTCTTTTAAATTTAGCTTCTGTGATTTCGCGGGATCCAGCAGTTTTTATGCAAGCTGCTCAATCTGTGTGCCAAGTTGAAATGGTAGGCGAGAGACCTTACATTGTTTTGCTTAAAGACAAAGACAAAGTGAAAGAGAAAGAAAAGGAGAAGTGTAAATCATTGGAGAAAGAAAAAGTACAGAATAGTGATGGTAAGGTTGGTGTTGGGCCTACTAACGCAGAAGCTCCTGGCACTGGTAATGGCCATGGAAAAACTCAGGATTCAAATGCCAAGAGTATCAAAGGTCATAGAAAACCTAGTCAAAGTTTTATTGATGTGATAGAACTGCTACTTGAATCTATATGCACTTTTATTCCTCCCTTGAAGGATGACAATGCATCAAACGTACTTCCTGGCACCACAACATCAAGTGACATGGACATTGATGTTTCTATGAATAAAGGAAAAGGAAAAGCAGTTGCAACCACGCCTGACAGTAACAAAACCAATAGTCAAGAGGCTTCTGCATCACTTGCAAAGACTGTCTTTATCTTGAAGCTTTTGACGGAGATATTATTGATGTATTCATCATCAGTTCACGTTCTACTTCGACGAGATGCTGAGTTGAGCAGCAGTAGGGTCACTTATCAGAAGAGTCCTGTTGGTTTAAGCATGGGCGGAATATTCTACCATATTCTTCATAATTTTCTTCCACATTCTCGAAACAACAAAAAAGACAAGAAAGTTGATGGCGATTGGAGGCAGAAACTAGCAACCAGGGCTAACCAGTTTATGGTGGCTGCTTGTGTCCGTTCCACAGAGGCAAGGAAAAGGATTTTTAGCGAGATTAGTTCTATCATCAATGAATATGTTGATTCAAGTCATGGTGTTAAGCCTCCGGGCAATGAAATTCTGGTTTTTGTTGATCTGATTAATGATGTTTTGGCTGCTCGCACACCTGCTGGTGCATGCATCTCAGCTGAGGCCTCTGCCACATTTATTGATGCTGGATTGGTTAAATCATTTACTCGTACTCTCCAAATTCTGGACCTGGATCATACTGATTCGTCTAAAGTTGCAACTGGTATTATTAAAGCTCTTGAGTTGGTTAGCAAGGAGCATGTCCATTCAGCCGATTCTAATGGAGGGAAAGCAAAACCTTCTGATCTACAACAACCCGGAAGAATAGATAATATTGGTGATATGTCTCAGTCCATGGATATGTCTTCTCAAGCCAATCACGGTTCTCGTCAAGCTGACCAAGTGGGGCCTTACACAGGTCAGACCTATGGTGGGTCTGAAGCTGTTACAGATGATATGGAACATGATCAAGATCTTAATGGGAACTTTCCTCCGGCCAACGAGGATGATTACATGCATGAAAATTCTGAGGATGCAAGAGATGTTGAAAATGGAATGGAAAGTGTAGGTCTACAATTGGAAATCCAGCCCCAAGAAAATCTTGATGAAGATGAGGATGAGGATGATGATATGTCTGGAGATGAAGGCGAAGATGTAGATGAAGACGAGGAGGATGATGAGGAACATAATGACTTGGAGCATGAAGTCCATCACTTGCCACATCCTGACACAGATCAAGATGACCATGAGATTGATGACGATGATTTTGATGATGAAGTGATGGAAGAAGATGATGAGGAGGATGAGGAAGATGAGGATGGTGTTATACTCCGACTTGAGGAGGGCATTAATGGAATTAATGTTCTTGATCACATTGAGGTTCTTGGCAGAGATAATACTTTTCCAAATGAAGCTTTTCATGTAATGCCGGTTGAAGTTTTTGGATCCAGACGTCCAGGGCGGACAACATCTATCTATAGTCTTTTGGGAAGAACTGGTGATACTGCTATACCTTCCCGTCATCCACTCTTGGTTGATCCTTCTTCCTCATTCCCCCCCTCTATGGGACAATCAGGCTAGTTCCTTCATGAATTTATTGCAACTCATATATTATTACACTAATGAGTTTTTTTCATGAATCTACTCGTTGTTATTTGTTGCATGTGTAGTTTTAATGATTCTTGTTTTTGGTATCTTAATAAAAATTTCCAGATAGTTTTCTCGAGAACAATCCATCAGGTTTGGATAATATATTTCGATCACTGAGAAGTGGACGCCATGGGAATCGTTTAAACTTGTGGACTGATAATAACCAGCAGAGTGGTGGATCAAACACTAGTGTTGTACCACAAGGACTCGAGGAGTTGCTTGTCTCTCAATTAAGGCAACAAACCCTTGAAAATTCGCCTAATCAAGATGTAGCAGAAGCGGGTTCTCATGGTAATGTTGAAACCAGTCAGGCACAAGATTCAGGTGGTGCAAGGCCAGACATCCCTGTTGAAAGTAATGCTATTCAAGGAGTTAGTACAACGACTCCTTTAATAATTGATAACAGTAATGAGGCTGATATCAGACCTGCAGGGACAAGAGAGCAAACAAATGTATCAAACACTCACTCGCTGGCTGTTGAGATACAATTCGAGCATAATGATGGTGCTGGGAGGGATGTTGAAGCTGTGAGCCAAGAGAGTAGTGGTAGTGGAGCAACTTTTGGGGAAAGCCTCCGGAGCCTAGATGTTGAGATTGGAAGTGCTGATGGCCATGATGATGGCGGGGAAAGGCCGGTTTCTGCAGCTGGTGATTCACAGGCTGCACGCACAAGAAGAGCAAATATGCCTCCGGGTCATTTTCCCCCTGTTGGAAGAGATACACCTCTTCACAGTGTTGCCGAAGTATCTGAGAATTCAAGCCGTGATGCAGATCAAGCAAGTCCAGCAGCAGAGCAGCAAGCAAATAGTGATGCTGGATCAGGAGCAATTGATCCTGCTTTTCTAGATGCTCTTCCTGAGGAGCTGCGTGCTGAAGTCCTCTCAGCTCAGCAAGGTCAAGTGGCTCAGCCACCAAATGTCGAGTCTCAGAATTCTGGGGACATTGACCCAGAGTTCCTTGCTGCCCTCCCTGCAGATATTCGAGCAGAAGTTCTAGCTCAACAGCAAGCACAGAGGTCAAATCAGTCTCAGGAGTTGGAAGGTCAACCCGTAGAAATGGATACAGTCTCAATAATTGCAACGTTTCCTTCAGATTTACGAGAAGAGGTGAGTTAATCAATCAAGTGACTGCTATTTCTCTAAAAGTGTGATTGTATCTAATATTTTGTCATTTCTTATTTTCTTTAGGTTCTGTTAACTTCATCTGATAATATCCTTGCCAATCTTACACCTGCCCTTGTTGCTGAGGCAAATATGTTGCGTGAGAGGTATGCACACCGTTACAGTCGTACCCTCTTTGGTATGTATCCAAGAAGTCGTAGAGGTGAGACTTCAAGACGTGGTGATGGCACTGGTTCTGACTTAGATGCAGTAGGGGGACCAAATTCTTCACGCCGGTCCAGTGGAGCTAAGGTTGTTGAAGCTGATGGAGCCCCACTAGTTGACACAGAAGCCTTGCATGCCATGGTTCGGTTATTTCGCATGGTGCAGGTAGTAATTTATAATACGAAAAAGCCCTTCTAAATGATTCCTATATCATCTATAATGCATCTTACATTTTTGCAGCCACTCTATAAAGGCCAACTGCAGAGGCTTCTTTTAAATCTTTGTGCTCATAGTGAAACAAGAGTATCTTTGGTGAAAATTCTAATGGACTTGCTAATGCTTGATGTGAGAAAGCCTGTCAGTTCTTTTGGTACTGTTGAGCCACTGTATAGATTATATGGCTGTCAGAGCAATGTAATGTATTCACGTCCTCAGTCTTTTGATGGTAAGAATACTTAATTATGTAAAGTAATATCTTAGTTGGTGCTTGCAGTCTTGAATTTTCTCAAATAATCAATCTCCAAAGCAGCTTTCCATATTCTGGTGTTTTTTATGTCTAAATTGACCAAGTCTTATTATCTGGAGTGCTTTGTTTCCTAATTAAATGATAATTTAATTAATGAATTTCTTTTATCTTGCTTGGTTACACAGGGGTACCCCCGCTGCTGTCTCGGCGAGTACTGGAAACCCTCACTTATCTTGCTCGTAATCATTTATATGTGGCAAGTAATTTGCTTCAGTCTAGGCTTCCGCATCCTGAGATTAGAGAACAAAATAATGCTAGTGACGCACGTGGCAAAGCTGTGATGGTTGTTGAAGACGAAGTCAATATAGGTGAAAGTAATAAAGGGTACATTTCCATTGCAGTGCTTTTGGGTCTTTTGAACCAACCACTTTATTTGAGGAGCATAGCCCATCTTGAGCAGGTGATGATTTGGTTGGTTTTATTGGGTGCCTATATGCTATTCAATTTTATGTGCTTACAGAATGCTGACACAATATACCTTGTACATGTGCTTGTTTTTTCAGCTGCTAAATTTACTGGATGTAATAATTGATAGTGCTGGAAGCAAGTCCACTCCATCTGATAAACCATTGATTTCGACTTCACAGTCACCACCGGGTCCTCAAATATCTGCTGTCGAGGCAGAAACAAATACAGGTTCTGATATTTTGACTTCTAAGGCTGATGCATCTACTACGGTTAATGATTCATCCAAACCCACACCCGTTGATAATAATGTGGAATCTGAGTCTCAGAGAGTATTGAGTAATTTGCCACAATCTGAGCTCCGGCTCCTGTGTTCGCTGCTTGCACATGAAGGGTATGCTTACAGGCCTTTGTTTGTAAATTTGTGCCGATCCATCTGTCAATATTTTAAGCCCAGTTTTCGTTTATTTATTTACCCTGACCAGGAGTTCCTGGTTCTGGGCGAGGGTAGGGATGCTAAAAAATAATCATTTAGGAGCTCCTAAATAATTTACAATCTGTTATACTGGTTTTGTTATCGATCCACATTTACTTGACATTTACTTGCTTTTGTTTCTAACTCCACAAATGGTATCACTCATCACCAGACCAGATTGTTCTGGCTATTATTGTTGTAGTGAGTAGTGACATATTGTCTATGTTAATATTTTAGTGATGCTGGAGTTGACCTTATTTTTTGTGTATTCCTCCCAGTTTGTCAGATAATGCATATACTCTTGTTGCGGAGGTAGTGAAGAAATTGGTGGCCATTGCTCCAACTCATTGTCAGCTTTTTGTCACTGAGCTGGCTGAAGCAGTTAAAAATTTGACATCTTCTGCAATGGCCGAGTTACATGTCTTCAGTGAAGCTATGAAAGCTCTTCTTAGTACCACATCTACTGATGGAGCTGCAATTTTGAGAGTTTTGCAAGCCTTGAGTTCCCTTGTCGCATCACTAACTGAGGATCACGGTGATAGAGTTACTCCTGCTGTTCTTTCAGAGGTTTGGCAAATCAATTCAGCATTAGAACCATTGTGGCATGAGCTGAGCTGTTGCATAAGCAAAATAGAGTCCTACTCCGAATCTACATCTGAGCTCTTCACCCCATCTACATCATCTGCTTCTCAACCGACTGGTGCCATGCCTCCACTTCCAGCTGGCTCTCAAAATATATTGCCATACATAGAATCTTTCTTTGTGGTTTGTGAGAAATTGCACCCCACACAGCCAGGTGTTAGTCATGACTCAAGTATTCCTGTTATTTCTGACGTTGAGAATGCCAGTACATCCACATCTCAGCAGAAAGTATCCGGACTTGGTGTAAAAGTAGATGAGAAAAATATGGCTTTTGTTAGGTTCTCAGAGAAGCATAGAAAGCTTCTAAATGCTTTTATAAGGCAAAATCCTGGTTTACTTGAGAAATCTTTCTCCCTCATGCTGAAAGTTCCAAGATTTATTGATTTTGATAACAAACGGGCCCACTTCCGATCAAAAATTAAGCATCAGCATGACCATCACCATAGCCCCTTAAGAATATCCGTAAGAAGGGCATATGTTCTAGAAGATTCTTATAATCAGCTTCGCATGAGACCAACTCAAGAATTGAAGGGAAGGTTGACTGTTCACTTTCAAGGGGAGGAAGGTATTGATGCAGGAGGACTTACAAGGGAGTGGTATCAATTGTTATCCAGAGTTATTTTTGACAAGGGAGCACTGCTTTTTACTACAGTCGGCAATGAGTCAACATTTCAACCCAATCCTAACTCTGTTTATCAAACAGAACATTTATCTTATTTCAAGTTTGTTGGTAGAGTGGTGAGTCTGTTTTCAACTGCTCTTAATGCTTGCTGTTGGTAATATATGATTTTTTCTCAACCCTTTCTACATTATCCAGGTTAGTAAAGCACTATTTGACGGTCAACTTTTGGATGTCCATTTTACTCGCTCGTTCTACAAGCACATACTTGGGGTCAAAGTTACATACCATGATATTGAAGCCATTGATCCTGACTATTTCAAAAATTTGAAATGGATGCTTGAGGCAAGTGCATTTCTATATCCCCCGTCATTTTAGTATTGTCCCCACATGTTAATGCGATGATAATATCTTGTTTCTGGTACGATTGCAGAATGATATTAGCGATATTCTGGATCTTACTTTTAGCATTGATGCAGATGAGGAAAAATTAATCTTATATGAACGGACAGAAGTATTGACCGTGCCCTTAAACTTAATTGATATTGTTTATTGGACAGTGCATTTTTAGTCTAATCTTGAAAAAACATTGTTAGGTGACTGATTATGAGTTGATTCCTGGTGGACGGAATATCAAAGTTACTGAAGAGAACAAGCATCAGTATGTTGATTTGGTTGCTGAGCATCGGTTGACAACTGCTATTCGACCTCAAATAAATGCTTTCTTGGAAGGGTTCAGTGAATTAATTCCCAGGGAGTTGATATCCATATTCAATGACAAAGAGCTGGAGTTATTGATCAGCGGTCTTCCTGATATTGATTGTAAGACTTTCGTAGCTGTCCATTCCTTTTTTTGATGTCATTTATGTTTATTTGCTCTCCTTCCTGCTGTGTTTGAGTATTTAAATCCCATGAAACAGAAGGTTTAAGAGTTGTGCATTTTATTTCAGTGGATGACTTGAGAGCAAATACAGAATATTCTGGATATAGTGCTGCATCGCCAGTTATTCAATGGTTTTGGGAGGTTGTCCAAGACTTAAGTAAAGAAGACAAGGCTCGGCTTTTGCAATTTGTGACCGGCACATCCAAGGTATACTGCTAAAAACACAGGATTGATTCCCTTATGCGCTAGCTACTTTCAACAAGCCCATTTTTTGAGCTATTAATTTATTTGTGAGGCATTTTAGTCAAGAGAAAATTGTCCAAAACTAAACTGAACCTAGTGTTCTATATCCTAGTTGATTTAAAACGAATGCCATTGACACTTATTAGAGCCGTGAAAACATTTATAGTGCAATTTGAAGTTCTGATTTTTAACATTGATGTTTCAGGTGCCTTTGGAAGGTTTTAGTGCTCTTCAAGGAATATCAGGCTCCCAGAAGTTTCAGATACATAAAGCATATGGAAGTCCTGATCACTTGCCTTCTGCTCATACTTGGTATATATTTTTGTCCTTTTCAATTCATTCACTATATATTTATATTTGCTTTCTGTTTGGATGATTATAGCTGATATACTATGTTATCACTTGATCATTATCATTTGATTTGTGAAACTAATTAAACACGGAATTTTGTTGGTGCAGTTTCAATCAATTGGATTTGCCAGAGTATCCATCTAAACAACATTTGGAAGAGAGGTTACTGTTAGCGATTCACGAAGCAAGTGAGGGATTTGGATTTGGTTAAAATGTTGTAATACGGTTTAGATTAGGAGTTATTTCAGAATATAATTGAGTGGTACAGGGGTTTGAATATTTTTTTAAATATCCTGTTTATATGTTGTACAGTACTGTAGTATATTTGCAATAGAAAGAAAATGCCCTGTGGCAGTTTTTCAATTAACGGCTTTGCCTCGTTATGTCATTAATTTTTGTAACTTTATTTCGTGGTGTTATTACAAAATCATACTGGCAGCTTCCATGAAAAAGGTTGCGCACGTTTTGCTTAAGGAAAGCCTTTTATAGTATTAGAGGCCATGACGAGGGGTGAGCCTATATTGCTGGGATATATTATTTGGTAACATCGTATAATTCAAATCTTCAAAACATCATATAATTCAGCAACATATGCACTACATGAGTCTTACAGCTTAGAGAAGCCATCTATCCGATTATCCAATGACCTCCACTATTCTTGACAATGCTTTTCCACCCCGCTTTATTGCCATCTTTCTAAAAACCATCCATATTTAATTTCACCACCCCTTTTGGGAGAGGTTTCGATGAGCTCGAGATTTGCACTATAATAATCACTTGCTAATTGCATAACATGGACTCTCAAATTATGAGATCTTTGACAATAATATTCATGCATCTCTTTATTACGCCACAATCACAATCTATAACATGCAGTCACCAAAATATTGTTGAGTAAGTGACTTCAAATACTTAAATGAAATAGATATTTTTTTCATAGAGTTGTTCGTTCTTGAGGAGTTTCATGCTTTGTTTAGAGATGTTATTCTTATTTTGGATATTGATAAGTGGGTTTGGAAGCATTCTAGTGGCGATACTTTACTGTGGCTTCTAGTTATCTCGTTCAGAGGGAGAATTTGACTTCTTTTATGACACCTCTTTCGTTTCAAGATCATATTCTTTCTCTTATTTGAAGGAATTGGACTACATCTAAGATTTTAGTTTTTTCCTGACAGGTATTGCATGACCGATTCCCTTCTAGAATAAACTTGTTTACAAGAGGGGTGTTATCAGATTCTAGCTGACTTTCTTGTTCTTTTTGTGGGTTTCTGTCTGAGACTGATTCTCACCTTTTTATTACTTGTAAGATTAACTCCTCAGTTGGTATAAAGTTTTCAGGTGGTTGGGATGGTAGATAGTTATCCACCATGATCTTAGGTTTCTTTTTTGAGTATTTTTTAGGAAGTAGAGTTAAATATAGGGACGGTTACCTTATGGTTTGACATGCTATAATCCAATCTATTTGGAAAGTCCAAAATGATATCTTTAATGGCGTCACAAAAACAACAAAAGAAGTGGATGAGAATAATATTTTTTGGTTTGAATTGATTTTTGGGCCGGTCAAGAAAAAACTCTTGCACATTCACACCTTGACTTCAAAATTATATCCCCTTTCTACGCCTATAGTGAATCGAGTGTTTTCCTTGATTCAGAGCATGACGGTGGATATTTTTTCTTCATTTGATACGATTTGATATATTGATGGTGGATCTGATTTGTTTAGAGATCTATCCTAAGTGTCGTAATGTGATTATGTAGCAGTTATGGTTTTGATTCTGGATGTCCCTTAGTTTGAGGCTTTTAGATTTTTTTGTTTTTTTTGTTGTTTATTCATTTCTTTTTCTGGAAATTTCTTGTGCTTTGCATTTTTTGTATCTTGAGATTTTTTCGTAATTAATATATTTATTTTGACAAAAAAATATTAGAGGGATATTTAACATTCACGATTAATTTTATTCTTTTCTCGATTAAGATTGTATTAGTAATTTTGATTGAGTGAATTACAATGGAAATAAAATAAAAGTAAATTATGGAAATTAAAAGGATCGAGTTAGAGAGATTGCACAAGAGATTTATACAAGTTTGGCCAAATGCTGACCTAGTCCTGAGAGTTTAACAATAAAATTTGAGCTTTTGAAGGTTATGCCCACAAATCTTAATACAATCTGATCTTGAGATTTTTAAAGGCTAATCCCAACCAATGAAAACTTTTACCCCAAGCTAAGCTAACAAACCGTTTAGAGATTTATGACTTATCTAAATAACTAAAACAAAGCTTTTTTTTGACAAATTTAAGAAACCAACAACAAAGATTTTATGATAGGTATATCTCATAAACCAAACTCGATCTCTTAAGAGTATCACACTCTTAAGAATTTAAACGACCAACACGACCACTTACAAAAATTTCTTTCTCACAAGCAAAACTTCACTTATAATCACTAGAAAAATATCAAGTGAATGAAATATTCTAGAGAGAGAGAGAAAGAAATTAGAGAGATAAATTCCAAAGAAAATGTTAAACTTTAAAAAGTAGTATGGTATGAAGAGGAGGTGTTCCTCCATTATATAGTAGTTCGGAAAACAAAAAATAGAAATAATCCATGGACCGAATTAAAGAGACAATCCATTGGCACAAAACTTCAATCGATTGACCATATCATTTCTAATAGATTAACAAACCTAAATAGAAAATTTTGGATATAGAGCCGTTGCAAGTAATTAATGTGCTATCCTTATTATTTGGTTAATCGATTAACACTCTTTCAATCGATTGTCTTAATGCTCCAATCGATTGGTGATGCAACCACAAGTGCACGATGTGCAAAGTAATAAAAGATATCGAACCATAGAGGCCAATGCTTTAAGTACCAAATTCTGTCTTATTGGTGTATATCTAGAGAAATAAAAAATATATATTTTGGTAAAACAACTTCACAGAAAAAGCAATTAAATGTAAACAACTTATTTGAGTAATAACTTAAATCTCTATTGGGGCAAGCATGACATGAGGTTATGAATCTTACTCTAACACAATATCACAGTCCATGTCACTTATACGAGAATTCCGCATAAATTATAGAAAATAGATAAATATGGGCAATACCTGCTTTCACCAGCGCATTGCCTTATTGACGATGAATAATCTGTCTACTTTGACGATTCGTTACTTTTGCCCAGCTATATATTTTTCTCAAATTCTTCCAAGCGCTTTTTCTATTTTAGACTCAGTTTAAAAATCCGTGCTCCGGTATCAACACATATCCTTTCAGACTACGGTCAATACCTAAGAACCACTTACTTTCGTAACGAAGTTGGAATGCATGAACTCAGATTATAAAATAAGTTTAAACTAAAATTCTCATAATTGATAGCGGCAAATCATACAAGAGGTTGTAAGATAATCCCTATAAACCCTAGTGCCTAATGAACTACTCACTTATGGTAAGGGAAAAAAAAATTAAATCAGTATTCGTTATCAATTTCATATCAAAAAATTATAACAGATGAACAATTTAAGAAGAATGAATAATAAAATCTGAATTATGATTAAGTTTTGGAGACTTAAGTTACAGAGAAAACGAAAAATAGTACTTAGAAACTTTCCGGATTAAAATCTGGACCTCAAAACTCATAACAGACTATGAGTTTTATAGAAAAAAGAAAAATTGCATAAAAATCACTATTAAATAAGATTTACATCAGATTAAACATTGCCTAAGAGCCACAATAAAAGAGAATTGATCCAAATAAGGAAACAAAACAAATATTTCTCGCCTTCCAGCTATGGCCCGTAGCAACTGCTACGGGTGGCCGTAGTAGGTCTTTTCATTTTGTACTGGGAAGTGGAACAAGGGGAACCTTAGGGTACATTGTTGTTACTTCTCGTAGCAGCTGCTATGGGTTGCTATAGCAACTCTCTAGTTTTATTAAGGAGAAAACTTGTCTTTTTTTATTTTTCCTTGTTTTGCTTGATTTTGATCCTTCATAGTCTTGGATGCTCATTAGGCCTTTAAAATAGAAAGAGAACACAATCTAAAGCCTAAAACATGGTAATTGAAAGTAAAATGAACAAAATCCGATAAAATACTAAGAGAAAATGACTAGAAATAACGAACGAATACCACTTACCAAACTCCCCCAAACTTAGACCATTGCTTGTCCTCAAGCAACAAAGCTTAAATTTATAAGTTTTTTGGATCATGCAATTAACATCTTGATAAAGCATACTAAAACAAGTCAATGATACTCATAGGCGAGTCTATGTTCTGAATGATTAGGTCTAATTCTCATGGTAATCACTTGACAACAAAGGTATTCATTAGAACACTAACCGCGGAAGAGCCATGGTGCTAAGTCTCCCTTTCAGACACCTCTCCAATGCTTTGGGCTTAAGTCTCTTTTTCCAATTTTCCCTTCCCTTTTCATTTGGTAAATCAATATTAAGGAAATTTATTTATTTTTGTCGCCACATACACAAGATTGATCGGGAAACTATTAACGAAATATGGAGTCCGACACCGTGTAGCAACACCCTATCACCCGCAAACCAGCGGGCAAATAGAGGTTTCGAATAGAGAAATTAAACAAATCTTAGATAAAACAGTTGCGACCTCTAGGAAAGATTGATCTTCCAAATTACACGAAACTCTGTGGGCATATAGGACAACCTATAAGACCCCAATAGGAACCGCACCATTTAAACTGGTTTATGGTAAATCATGTCACCTGCCGGTAGAATTAGAGCATAAAGCGCATTAGGCCATTAAGACCCTTAACTTAGATTTTACTGCCGCAGGCGAAAAGAGAATATTAGATATCCATGAACTAGCAGAGCTTAGGTTAGACGCTTACGAGAATGCCCACATCGATAAAGAACGAACTAAAAAGTGGCATGATAAGCGTATATCGAGGAAATAGTTCACTGAGGGTGACATAGTACTCCTATTTAACTCTCGACTAAAACTTTTCCCAAGAAAACTTCGCTCTAGGTGGTCTGGTCCCTTTGAGATAAGGAAAGTCTTTCAAAATGGCGCAGTATAAATAAAAGGAAAACCTAGTGAACCGTTCATTGTTAACGGGCAGCGCTTGAAACATTACCACAACGTTGAAAACATAGACTACTCTGCCAGTCTAACACTCACTGAGTTGCACACTCATCCCCAAAACTAGTGGAATTTAAAATTATGTCGAGCTTACGACATAAAACAAAGCGCTTGGTGGGAGACAACCCGCTTTTTAGTTTTATGGTTTATTTTTCTAATCTTTTTTTTTTAAAATTTCTTTTATATGCTTTTCATTTTTCTGTTCCAAGAATAGTCATGCAATCTTATCTATCATATTAGCCATTACTAACTTGTGTTCATTGTCCACTTATATACAGGCTAACTTAACATTAGTTAGTTACTAACTTTAGAGATGAACCGAGTCGACTATATGAGCATCACTTTCAGAGGCAGAGCTCAGATGAGGCGCTTCGAAGCCCTTGCTCAGAGAGAGATGTCGCTTACTATATATCCAGATGGACTCACCTTGACTAGATTAGGTATTAGGGACAATGTTATGTACCTTCTCAACCAAATTGGTTGGGAGCTTTCTGATATAAAAAGGAGATTTAGTTCCTACCGTAGGCTTACCCTGGAGTTCCTTAGCTCACTGGTTTACCAGCCCGACCACGGGTATGGATTTAGTAGTGGCCTTATCAGCTTTAGAATATTTAACATGGACTACCACTTTACCTACCGTGAGATGTCTGAACTCCTAGGATTCCTCAGCGGACCTGATTCTTATACATAGTACAAGAGGAACTAGTAACCAACCTTGAGTTGGAGTTTTTCTGGGGTAGCGTTGTAACAACCCAATTTTCATTAATTAATTATTTATGTTAATTAATTGATTTATTGAAATTATTGGATGATTATTTAAAGGAATTAGTAGATATATTGGAGAGAAATAGAAGGGAAAGATATATAAGAGAAAGTGGAAAGAAAAAGATAGAAACATAAGAGAAAGAAAAGAGAAAGAAAGAGGAAAAGGAGAAAAGAGAAGGAAAAAGAGGGGAAAGCTTGGAAAGCTCAAGAACGGATTCTAGCTTTCGATTAATCAAGGTAAGGGTGTGGAATGTTATTATCCTAACAATGTATATGATTATGTATGTGTGTTTGGATTGTTTGGGTGGTTCTCTTCATTTTCCCATTCTAGGGCATAAATGGTTTAATCGATAGAATCGAGTTTTGAACGGTTAGAATTGGAAATAAATTGCATAGTTTAGTCGGGTAATGTTTAGCCATGATTATAGGATTTCGTTTGATTGAATTTGGTGGAATTTGTGAGTTTTGACATTTTTGGTCAATTGGAGGTTAAGATTTTGGATGAAAATCGGAAGTCGTAGAATTTGCGTTTTATGATCCTAAATTGTTAATATATGATTGGTAATGATGAGTAGGTATTTAATCGGGAAAAAATAATTAAATCGGTCGGGTTTTTGGGGGTTTTAGGCACAAACCCGTAGCTTGTTTTTCTAAGTTTTTCAGGCGTTAACCGGTTAACACTATGGGTTAACCGACTAACGATATTAAAAATGGCCAAAAAACTGAATTTTGGAGCCGTTAACCGGTTAACGGAATGCGTTAACCCGTTAACACTGTAGGTGTGAGAAAATATTTTTTTTTGAAACTTTGAAAATCCATAACTTCTTCACCGTTTATCGGATTTTGTCGTTCTTTATATCAAACTGAAGCTAATAATATGTTCTATAACTTGGTGAAAAGAAATATTACTTTTAACCGACTTTTATCCGACTTTGTCGATTAATCGAGATTAATTATTTTAAGTAAGCGAGGCTTAAATAATTAGAGCGTTCGGTTGTCGTTTGGCATGATGATGTGAATGCATAATGATTTCTATGCGATTGTATGTGATAATATGTGAATAATGCATGAGAACATATTGTGAATATGTGTGCGTTGTTTGATAAATGTGGTCTTTTGACAAATATATGCATTGTTTAAATTGATTAAAAATGCATGATGCTTTATGATGAGGTTCGTTGCCGTTTGGCACGATATTATGAATAATGCATGAGAACATATTGTGAATATGTATACATTGCTTGAAAAATATGATGATGGTATTGGATTGTGAATGCATATTGATTGTATGCAATATTGTGAATAATGCATGAGAACATATTGTGAATATGTGTGCATTGCTTGATAAGTGTGATGATGTTGAAAGTATGAATACTTTGATATGATGTGGGAGTGTGCAATCATGATATAATTCTTGTGTGATGAATAATCTGAGAATGCATGAGATTAAGATGCCAGAACGGTCTTAAGTGCATTTGGTTGTTGATTGCATACGCATCATTTGGTCAAGACGCAATGCTTGCTAGTTTCTTGGGACTAGTGACTTGTCCCAAACCTAGAAGAGTGGGTTTGAAAGCTTAGAGGACGGGCTTTGTTGTTATCGGTCTAGAAAAGTGGATCCGATTTAAATGTAAAAACCGAAAAATGATAACAAGTGTTGGTACTACATGACATGAGTTGCATTGAGTCTCATGGCATGAATATGTGATTGTTGTATGAAATTATGCATATGTGTATGCACATAACTTGTGTAACTGAGAATGATGAATATGTGATTGTTGTATGAAAGTGTGCATATGTGCGTGAAATTGTCGGATTGAGAATTTTGGATGTAGGCATGATGAAATATGCTAGATGATTATCCATATTGGTTTATATAAACGTTGTGAGGTATATGTTGTTGATAATGAATTGTGGTGAGAGAAATGTGGAATATGTGTATTCTATGCTTGTGTGTGAAATGTTGAATTGAGAACTTTGGATATATGCATGATAAATATGCTTGGTGTTATTGTAAATGTTTATGTGCAATAATGTGAATTGCGAATGCGTAATTGTGAATGATATTGACTAAGAAAATAATGAATAAACATGATTGTATATGTTTATATGAATTATGGTGAATTAAACATAATATGTATGTTTAGGTGAATTGATTGAAATTACAGATGTATGTATGAGTAAATATGCTTGGTGATTATCCATATATTTGTATATACATTGTGACGTATATGGATGACTTGTGGTGAGAATGATGATTATGTGTATTCTAAGATTGTAGATATATAATTATATGCATTGATTATTATGATAATATTTCTCACCCTTCTGCTGGAATGATGTCCTATCCGACATCGTGAAGGTATCGAGAATAGAGCTGCTCGTAGTTGCGTGGTCGTTGTTGGTGTAGCCATTTAGTAATTTAATTATATTGGGTCGAGTCATGCTCTGGTCATGTAACACTGAGATCGTTTAATTTATGTTTTAGAGATACTTTATGTACTATATGTTATGTTTTTGTATTCATTGGAATATTATGATGTTGGCCTTAGTGCCTAAGTAATGTGGAAGTATATGATGAATCTGAGTATTCTGTTAAGAGAATTATGTTATAAAATGAATTCGCTTCTACATGCAAAGTGAAATTGTGAGAAGCATGATTGTTTATTATAAGTGTTATTGAGCATGGCAGATGGTTTTTGATGTTTTGAAAGTTATGTGTGACGCCGTTTTGTGAATGCATGAAAATTTACTCTGATTATTTGTATATTTTCCATAGGGTTTAGAAGGGTGTTACACTAGTGGTATCAGAGCAGGTCGGTCCGTCCGGCCAAGTTGTCTAATGTTGTTTGTTCCCTTGTATGCGACATGTGTCTGAAAACACTGTCGGTACGTGTTTGTTGCCTAACCTTTGTCTGCAGAAGTGGGAATGATTCAAGTGGGGGAGAAACTTGTGCTTCTCCAGGATGCTGCAAGTGTGGAATTGTAGCTCAGTGTATGGTTAAACGCTCTTATAGTTTGGTAAAGATGGTTTATGCCCTATTATGATTGTCGACTGTCTAGTAACAAATTGAGGAACTGATCACCCTTAATCTCTTGTTGATAGTAGTTGGGATTGTGCTGGATGGGATAGACGTGTCTTGCGAGCTTAGATGGAATGAGCAGTGAATTGTTTGGAGTTAAATCCAGTGCTTAAGAATTGTTTTGATGAGTCGGCACAAGACAATGTTGAGATGTTTAGTTTTGAGGGGAATTTTGAGTGTTAATGAAAGTGGGAAGTTGGCGGTTTGCCGATTAATTATGGTTGTCTGGAAGTTATCCTAACAAGATGGTGATACACAACCAGGACGTGAAGTGGAGTTGTGATTGACTTAGTTACGGAAACTAGTCTGATATTGAGAGCTCCATATTATATGTCTATTTGGATGGTCAAGGAATTAAAAAAATTGATTGTGTAGTTTTGAGACTTGTGTCTGGTGTGTGTGCTACGACAACAGATTGTGAGGTCGAGTATGTAAAGGGTGAATGGTGACTTCTGGTGATTATTAAAGTAAGAGGTGGAGTACAATATTGGTATAATTAGACATTTAAACATTTCAAGAGTTGAAGATGTGTTGAATGACCTTCTAAGTGTGAAAATGTTGTTTTCGTATTTTTGACTTAACGGGAGAACCCTAACTTAGAATGATGCACGGTTCGAAGCGTTGGACGCTATTACAATGCTCTATGTAAAGGTGAAGTAGTGGCATGGAATTAAGTTATTTATTGATGGAATAAGTTTGAATGTTGTAGTGAGTGCAAAAAGTGTGATTTGTGTTTCCGCCATAACTCACAAACTGAGTGAGTCAATGGTTGTGTAATCGATGATGGTTAGATATATTCGAAGAGTATAGAGGATCATGTTGAACATCAGGGACTTGAATTATCAGTGTTAGAGAAGAAGCAGTGATATGCCGCTGTGAAGAAATTCAAAGAGTTTTGGGAGAGCTGTCAGTAGCTCGTGTGTTGATTTTTTCCGAATTTGACATAATTGTTCGTTGTGTTTTGTGATGCTTTGTTGATATGATTGGGAGATATGTTAAGTGCAACATCAGCGGTTTAGTTATGTTTGGAGGCAATTTAAAGTACATAAGAGGGATTACCTGAAAAGTGATTTAGAGTTGGTTGTTGTTGTGTTTGTGCCGGAGTGGATACTTCAATTGGTTAGTGTGAGATTTGAAATGGTTGGTGAATCTCAAGAGCTTAAGGTATTTGTTTGATTTGGAAGAGTTGAATATGAGGCAGAGAAAATAATTGGGACTCGGGAAGAATTATGGTTTTGGATTGAATTACCATTCGGGTGAAGAAAACGTGGTAGCTTATGCATTGACTTGGAAATCTTTGCATATACTAATGATGATGGTGAAAAGAGTTAGAACGGATTGAGCGATTTTGTGATATGAGTTTGGTTGTTAAGAGACTTCTTATGGAGTTAAGCTTAGTATGTTGGACTTTACTAGTGGTATTCTTGATGAGATTTGGTAAGGTCACGACTCTGGTTTGAGTTGGTAGAATGGTTGAATTTGGTGAATTAAAGTTGAAGGGCTGAATTTCGGATTAATGGAAATGGTATCATGAGATGTCGTGATAAAGTTTGCATTCTAGATATTATTAAGTGGAATAAGAGTATTGAGGTAGATGGAGTATCCATTCCAGTGCTATGAAGATGTAACCGGATTTGAGGAAATTATTTTGATGGCCATAGTTGAAGAGAGAAGTTGTTGATTTGGTATATGCTGGTTAGACTTGTCGGAAGTCGAAGAATAAACGTCAGAGACTGTTGGGTCCGATGCAACCGTTGAATATTCCAGAGTGGAAATCGGATAGTATTCCCATGGATTTTGTGTTGGTTTTTTTTGGAGAATTGAGGGATATGATTTTACTTGGGTGATTTTGGATAGAATGACTAAATTGGCTCTTTTCCTAACAAGAAAGATTAATCATTCTATGTTGAAGCTAGCTGAGATGTATATCGATGAAGTGATGAAGTTGTATGAGATGTCGTCGAATATTGTGTCAGATGGGAATCTGAGTTTTCTTCGAGATTTTGGGAGAATTTGCAGACACTTTGAGTACCATAATGGAGTTGAACTCTGCCTATCATCCGTGGACGGATGGACGGACAGAGAGAACTATTCAGTCTTTAGAGGATTTGTGGAGAGCTTGTGTGTTGGATCAAGGTGGATCGTGGGATAGTTAATTATCGTTGATTGAATTACCTATAATAACCGCTATCATTCTAGTATCGGAATGACATCGTATGAAGCTTTGTATGGTAGGAGGTGTAGGACTCCTTTGTATTGATATGATTCAGGCGAGAGTGTTGTGCTCGGACCTGAGATTATGCAAGAGACGACTAAAAAGATGAAGAAGATCCAAGAAAGGACGTGTTTTGAGAGTTACGATAGTAACTTGTGTTGGTCGAGCTTGAGGTCTCGGAAGCACACACTGTGTTTTGTGGATTTGTATCAGAGTGGCGCAATGGAAGCGTGTGGAAAATAGCATGTTAGACTGTTTTACCGCTGTCGTGGGAATTGCATGATATGCTCATGTGTCTAAGCTGAGGAGGTACATTGATTCGGATGGATGGTGTACGAGTGAGGGAGAATTTGACTGTTGAGGTATTGCTAGTTCAGGTTGATGAACGAGAAGTAACTTCGAAGTAAAGGGATTCCTTTGGTGGAGGTAATTTGGGAGAAAATTGGATTTGGGAGATTGGGATGCGAGAGTCGTATCCAGAGTTGTTTGAATCAGGTAACATTTTCAAGGACGAAAATTCCTAAAGTGAGGGAGGGTTGTAACAACCCAATTTTCATTAATTAATTATTTATGTTAATTAATTGATTTATTGAAATTATTGGATTATTATTTAAAGGAATTAGTAGATATATTGGAGAGAAATAGAAGGGAAAGATATATAAGAGAAAGTTGAAAGAAAAAGATAGAAACATAAGAGAAAGAGAAGAGAAAGAAAGAGGAAGAGGAGAAAAGACAAGGAAAAAGAGGGGAAAGCTTGGAAAACTCAAGAACGGCTTCTACCTTCCGATTAATCAAGATAAGGGTGTGGAATGTTATTATCCTAAAAATGTATATGATTATGTATGTGTGTTTGGATTGTTTGGGTGGTTTTCTTCATTTTCCCATTCTAGGGCATAAATGGTTTAATCGGTAGAATCGAATTTTGAACGGTTAGAATTGGAAATAAATTATGTAGTTTAGTCGGGTAATGTTTAGCCGTGATTATAAGATTTCGTTTGATTGAATTTGGTTGAATTTGTGAGTTTTAACATTTTTGGTCAATTAGAGGTTAAGATTTTGGATGAAAATCGGAAGTCGTAGAATTTGCGTTTTATGATCCTAAATTGTTACTATATGATTGGTAATGATGAGTAGGTATTTAATCGGGAAAAAATAATTAAATCGGTCGGGTTTTTGGGGGTTTTGGGCACAAACCCGTAGCTTGTTTTTCCAAGTTTTTTAGGCGTTAACCGGTTAACACTATGGGTTAACCGATTAACGGTATTAAAAATGGCCAAAAAACTGAATTTTGGATCCGTTAACTGGTTAATGGAATGCGTTAACCCGTTAACGCTGTAGGTGTGAGAAAATATTAATTTTTTTTGAAACTTTGAAAATCCATAACTTCTTCACCGTTTATCGGATTTTGTCGTTCTTTATATCAAACTGAAGCTAATAATATGTTCGATAACTTGGTGAAAAGAAATATTATTTTTAGCTGAATTTTAACCAACTTTACCGATTAATCGAGATTAATTATTTTAAGTAAGTGAGACTTAAATAATTAGAGCGTTCGGTTGCCGTTTGGCATGATGATGTGAATGCATAATGATTTCTATGCGATTGTATGTGATAATATGTGAATAATGCATGATAACATATTGTGAATATGTGTGCATTGTTTGATAAATGTGGTCTTTTGACAAATATATGCATTGTTGAAATTGATTAAAAATGCATGATGCTTTATGATGAGGTTCGTTATCGTTTGGCACGATATTATGAATAATGCATGAGAACATATTGTGAATATGTGTGTATTGCTTGAAAAATATGGTGATAGTATTGGATTGTGAATGCATATTAATTGTATGCAATATTGTGAATAATGCATGAGAACATATTGTGAATATGTGTGCATTGCTGGATAAGTGTGATGATGTTGAAAGTATGAATATTTTGATATGATGTGTGAGTATGAAATCATGATATAATTCTTGTATGATGAATTATCTGAGAATGCATGAGATTAAGATGCGAGAACGGTCTTAAGTGCATTTGGTTGTTGATTGCATACGCATCATTTGGTCAAGAGGCAATGCTTGCTAGTTTGGTGGAGACTAGTGACTTGTCCCAAACCTAGAAGAGTGGGTTTGAAAGCTTAGAGGACGGACTTTGTTGTTATCAGTCTAGAAGAGTGGACCCGGTTTAAATGTAAAAACCGAAAAGTGATAACAAGTGTTGGTACCACATGACATGAGTTGCATTGAGTTGCATTGAGTCTCATGGCATGAAGATGTGATTGTTGTATGAAATTATGCATATGTGTATGTACATAACTTATGTAATTGAGAATGATGAATATGTGATTGTTGTATGAAAGTGTGCATATGTGCGTGAATTATCGGATTGAGAATTTTGGATGTAGGCATGATGAAATATGTTAGATGATTATCCATATTGGTTTATATAAACGTTGTGAGGTATATGTTGTTGATAATGAATTGTGGTGAGAGAAATGTAGAATATGTGTATTCTATGCTTGTGTGTGAAATGTTGAATTGAGAACTTTGGATATATGCATGATAAATATGCTTGGTGCTATTGCAAATGTTTATGTGCAATAATGTGAATTGCGAATGTGTAATTGTGAATGATATTGACTGAGGAATTAATGAATAAACATGATTGTACATGTTTATATGAATTATGGTGAATTAAACATAATATGTATGTTTAGGTGAATTGATTGAAATTACGGATGCATGTATGAGGAAATATGCTTGGTGATTATCCATATATTTGTATATACATTGTGACGTATATGGATGACTTGTGGTGAGAATGATGATTATGCGTATTCTAAGATTGTAGATATATAATTATATGCATTGATTATTATGATAATATTTCTCACCCTTTTGCTGGAATGATGTCCTATTCGACATCGTGCATGTATCGAGAATAGAGCTCCTCATAGTTGCGTGGTCGTTGTTGGTGTAGCCATTTAGTAATTTAGTTATATTGGATCGAGTCATGCTCTGGTCATGCAACACTGGGATCGTTTGGTTTATGTTTTAGAGATACTTTATGTACTCTATGTTATGTTTTTGTATTCATTGGAATATTATGATGTTAGCCTTAGTGCCTAAGTAATGTGGAAGTATATGATGAATCTGAGTATTCTGTTAAGAGAATTATGTTATAAAATGAATCCGCTTCTACATGCAAAGTCAAATTGTGAGAAGCATGATTATTTATTATAAGTGTTATTGAGCATGACAGATGGTTTTTGATGTTTTGAAAGTTATGTGTGACGCCCTTTTGTGAATGCATGAAAATTTACTCTGATTATTTGTATATTTTCCGTGGGGTTTAGAAGGGTGGTACAAGCATAACCGGAAATAATCACCCTGAGCCTAACACTATGTATTCTGAGAGTATCCATAACCGTGCTATCCGGTACCTGCATAAGTTTCTTGCTCACACTCTATTTGGTAAAGAGGAAAATATTTATTTTGTATCGAATGATGAGCTTTTCATAATTTATTGTGCTTCTTAGGCTCGACCCGTTAATGGGGCTGCCGTCATGATGGCCAATTTTAAACTTATAGCAGAAGCCGTCCACAGACCGATCATTATAGGAGGCCTAGTAACGATGATTGTCAATGCCATTGGACTGAGACAACCAATCCTTAGCATAATCCCCTTAGGTGCTATACGACCTATGGATATTCCATTTTGCCTCAACTGTGGCATCATTAGAAACCTAGGCCCTGATACCTTTGAACTCCTGATCAATAACCGAGTTATCCATCTCTTTACCTTATCGAATCATGAAAGAACTAGTGTACACAATCTGAATAATTGGCTGTATGACTTAGATGAACCTGAAGCTCCACCTTCACCCCCTGAGACTCCATAGATTTATGACCATTATGACCAGTATGATGACCATCTCTCTGATTTTGGCTCTAGCACTCCTGCTGCGCCTGCCACCTGGAAAGTGGATCATACTACTGCCATTCAGGCGTTGGAGACGAGCGTCACGAATCTTAGAGGGGAAGTTTCAACGCTATGAGTGGATTTTCATCAATTCATGGATGTGGTGACGGAGCAGTTGGATCATGTTTATCAACATCTTTTCTCTATTGCTCATCCTCCACCTCCTCATTGCTGAATTTTATGATATTGTTGCATTCCAATTTTCACACTTTTGAATAGTGAGGACACTGTTTGATTTAAGTGTGGGAGAGGAACTTTATTTTTTTGGATATTATTTATTTTTGGACATTGTTATTTTTTGCTGTTTTCGCAATTTTACGAATTTTTGTAACATCTTATTTTATTCTTCTAGTGATTAACAATTTAATTTCCTATCAACAGTATAGTATTCCATTTCATTTTAATTATCATTTTCATTTCATTTATCACTAGTAACATTTTATTTTCATTTTTCCTCAAAATATCACAAAAAACAATTTTTTTTGTCCTTTTACCAACCTTAGGAGGTGGCACTCGCCACCTTGACTAGTGAAATGGGTGTGGCGCTCGCCACCCTTTCTTGTTGCACTCGCCACACACCCCAGCAAGAGGTGGCACTCGCCACACACCCTTCTTAAAGACGTGGCACCCGCCACTTGTTTAGGTGACCCCACTTTGGTGCATGTCTGCCACCTAAATTTTACCTATACCATGCATACTTCCACGTGCCTTTCAATAGCTTGCATGCATTACACATATTTTGCCACTTCTGATTTTGTTGACCATAATTAAAGCAAAACCAACCTAACATACCATATTTACTCGTATACCACCATAACTCCATTATTTATACCATCTTCACCAACATACCAAAACATAATCACAAAAACTCATTCACAAAAATCAGAAAGAAGCAAGGAATATTATTTTCAAGCTACTATCATGGCGAGCTACCAAGTTATCTTCAGAGAAGGTGAAGCGGGTGAAAAGCAAGCCGAGCTCTATGCAGCTCTACTGGATAGAGAAATCGAGTCGACAAGGTATGCTGATATACTTTATTTATAAGCACTAGGAATTAGAGACAGTGTAGATTATATGCTAAAAAGATTAGGTTTGACTTACCTTTTAGCATTTAAAGCTCCTGTCTACGTGCAACCAACTCTCGAATTTCTTAGCTTGCTCATTTATGATCTTAATGGAAGCCTTCATTTTCGTCTGTTTAACGTTGAATATACATTTACTTTTGACGAATTAGCCGTCTTATTGAAATGTCCCTACGACGATGAAGCTAAATACGATGTGCCCGATGGTGAGGGCTGGCTAAATGCATATAAATATTTTTGGAGAGTGATAACGGGGGTAATAACCCATAGTTTCGAAGTCAATAGAGCCTCGTTAATCCAAAACCCGTCGGTGTGCTATTTGTGCCAACTGTTGGCCTGTACCATTTTCGGTAGGTCAAATTCTAATAAGGTAAATGAAGCACAATTTTTCTATCTGTTTACCGCTTTAGCAACCGGCGAGAAAATAAACACTGTCCCGTTTTTTTTACCCACATGAAAGCGATAACCACCGCTAAAAAGGGAGCTATAGTTTTTGGTGGCCTAATAACTACTCTAGGAAAAATTCTCGGCTTACAAAATAATTTTTCATCTTTAACACCCCTGCCGCCCAGAACCGTAGATATAGACATGATTAGGAGTATGAAAATGGTGAGGAGACAGAGAGACGAGAACTTCAATTTAATGATAAATAACCAAGTGTTCTCGAGTTTTATTCTACCGAACCCTGCTCGCACAGATGTGCGTAACCCTGTTAACTATTGTTATATTGATGACCCAGTCCCTGCGCACAATCCTGAGAATGCTGCTGCTGGTGGGGACAACACTGACGCACCTCCACTCACTATACATGCCGCTTCTGACAATGTTGTAGGTACATCCTCAAGGCACAGACCGAAAAGAAGCAAAGACACACCAACCACTTTAGACGAAATATATGTTGAGATGCTACGACAGAGCAAATTAGACGCTCAGTGAGATCAGAGGATTCAGAGCATCAAGGCCCAGGAAGCTGAGATGATGCAGATTCTCAGAAAAATGCAAAGCGAACAAAACAAGATATCAGGATTGATTACAGTGATGGCGGATCTATCAGTACGTGTGGCAAATCTAGAAGATCCACCTGACCACCCTGGAAATGGCAGGCGGACACGAACTCGCGGTAGAGGCCGCAGATAGAAGAATTTCCAGGCTCCACCTTCTTTTCCTACCTTAATTCGTTGCATTGGGGATAATGCTCGATTTAAGTGGGAGAGAGGAAGCTTTACTGCTTTTATTTACCATTTTACCCCTTTATTTACTGTTTTCTAGGTAGATTTTAAAATTTTAAATTTTTTGCTTAATCTTTTTGTTTTGGTGATAATAAAATAAATTCATGTGCTGTCGAGTCACTTTACATAGTTTTTGTCATTTGTCGGATTCTCCCAAAATCTTGAGCCATAATAGAAATTTTTTAATTGTTGGTTTTAAAGCATGACACTAACCTAGAAAGTATATTGCTTGATTTAGACTGAGTCCGAGAGATTTGGGAAATTATTAATAACATCGGTACTGTCTTGACACCCTGAACCCCCTTAATTTATTGATGAGTTTGAGTACTTATTATGCCAAAGCCTAAAATTTTAGAGTAACCTTTTGAATAGTTTATATTAGCAGTCAGCACCATAATGAAGCACAACCTAAGTAATAAACTGATGCAAATAGGTGTTTGATCTCAAAAATAAGAATCGAACAGAATTATTGGAAAAAGTGAATGAAGGATATGCTCTTACTAAGTTAGGTGGTCCTCACACGACCATTTAACCCAACGGATCAGACTCTTGAAGTTCAAAAATACACAAGAAAAAGAATGTGAAAAAGTTTTAAAAAAGAGATCAACGAACACTAACAGGTTTACTTGCCATGGGCGTGCGGGGGTAACGGGCTTAATGTGATTGCGCGAGAATGAAAAAGAGGTGAAAATGAATAGGCTGAGTTATAATAACATGATTCGAACTTGCCCGCACAGAGAGGGAGTTTTTGATTACACTTAGTAATTTCGTGTCATTACGGTATCCTTAGTATTTTTAACCAGTACCTATCTTTTGTGCGAAAGTTTCGCAACAACGTATGATGTAATTTATGTCGTGTTAAATTCCACACATATGTTTTATTTGCTTGGGGACAAGCAAAGGTTCAAGTGTGGGAGAGTTTGATAACGCGAAATTATATCGGATATTTGACTTGACTTACATGAATTTTATCTTCTTTTATTACCGTTTTATTTGATTTATCTTCAATTATGCCTTTGTTTTCTTATGTTTTGTAGGTTACCATAAATATGGACTAAAAGAATAGAAGGAGAAATAAATGAAGGAAATGGAAAGAAAAGACCAAGGAAAAAAAAGAAGAAGAAAGAAAGAGAAAGGAAAGAAAAAAAGGGTGGGAGCCACCACATACCAAGTAGCACTTGCCACTTGGGTGTGGCGTCGTCCACCTTGCCCACAAAAGGGAGTGTGGTTCCTGCCACCTCCAAGGAAGGAGAGGGAGTAGCGAGTGCCATTCCTAAGGAATAGGAGAATGGCAACTACCACTCCTACGCCACTTCCTCCCCAAATTTTCTCTACTTCCCCCTATTTTTTCTCAACCTCCTGGCTACATTTCCTCCTATTTTCACTCGTCGTTTGAGGCTTCAAATTTTTGTTGTGTAACCATCGCCTACTATCAGCTATATAAGAGAAGGCAGTTTTGGAAAAGGGGGCACGTACTATTTTTTCTGTTTTCGTTTTATTTTTCCAGCATTCTGTTTTAGTTTCTTTTTACATTTTTTAGAGAATTTTTTTAAGGCAATTGTTTGCTAGACTGATAAACAATTTCCATTTAGTTTTAGGATTGATTCAAAAGGTTGTAATATTATACTGAACTGCAAGCCGACCTTCATAATCAAATCCAAGTTGTGTTCTTCAAATTGCCAGGTTCCTTTTATCTGTTTTTATTTTTACCATTATATTTATATGCATCCCGTCTATTTTCTGTTTAGTATTAAGATTAGATTTAGTATTAGCATAAAATCCATGTCTAGCTAAACCTCTTAGTATCGGTATGTAATTACGATCAGTCGGAGGGGGTTAAGTAAATCGTGACGTAAATTTAATGGAATCAAATTCTTCTGGTCTCAGTTTCTTTTTATAAATTAATAACTTTTGTTACGAGAGTAAGAAAGTAACGAAGGTTAAGATCAATAAAGCGATAGTTTGAGGTCTTAACCGGATAGTTGATACTGAACATTAGGCTTAAATACAACAGGATCGCTTTAAGGTTAATTAGAATTTATTTGTTTTCAAAAAGTGTTTTTAAATGCAAAATGAGAGAGCGAGAGCCGCATTCTGATTTGAGAGCATAGTCTAAGTCAAGACCACGAGAGTGTGAGATAATGCCTTTTAAATGAGTATTTTCTACAAAATAACAATTTTACCTTTTAAACTAAACGACCACGAATTACTAACCCCCGATGATTGACAGGATTATATACCGATATTTCACAATATCTTAATTTAATTTAATTTTAATTTCGCACTTATTTCCTTATTCGCATCCCAAATTTAGAAATTCATTAGCCTTAGATTTACATAGTAACATTAGATAGCGGTAGATTGACTCTTGGTCCTTTGGGTTCGATAATCTTTTAAAACTACACGATCAGACTGTGCACTTACAATCACGAAGCATTTAGACATACTAAATAGCGATCAGATGAATATGAAGATATGTGATTACAGGCTTATGATAAGGATGCAATTTATAAAGAGGCGACATTCGTAACCCGAATTTGACCTCCCTTTTTGCCTTTTAAATAAGCATTTGCATTCGCGTCGCTGGCATATGCATTCACACTTTTTCTCTGTGGTTTTTCTTGCAGGAATATTCAAGTTTTCCAAGCCCGATTAGTTGTATCCTCACAAAGATATCACATCATCATTACAACACAAAATAAGAGTTTCTGTGCCTATTCATCAAAGTAAAAGGTCGAAAATTGGAGTCGTGGCCACAACACCATTTTTCAGGAAAATAAGGCAGAATCTGGCCTGGTTAATCGATTAACCCTTGTAAAAAATGCAGAATCTACTGCATTTTCAGGATAACAACTTGCACTCTACTATTTTGGGGTCTACATGGTTCTAGAATTGTGTGGAACATTCTAGACATGTCTAGACATTTCAAGACCTTTCTAAACACTTCAAGGCATTTACTCCAATACATCAATTTGAATTGAGACCACCATCTAACTTCATTTGCAAGCATGAGAACCCTTTGAATTGCACTTGCATTGGGATTGTTACCGAGTCAACTATCTAACTAACTGAGTTAACTTCCAACTCAGTGAGTTGAGTCCAACTAACTCCAAGGCTAGTTCCAAAGCTAGTTCAAAGCTCATTCCAAACCTAGTGACTCCAAACCTCTTTTCTATATAAACAAAGCTCCACCATTTTTCAAAGTACCCTTGATCATTTTCTCACCCTCAATCATTTTCTCAATTTCTACATTCATCACTCTCAATTCTCTCACATTGTCTCTGATTTTTCTGCAACTTTTACTCACATTCATCTTCACTTTCTTCCCAAACCACACTAGAGCTCAAATTCACCATTAAAAAGTAGCAACTTCTACATTGGAAGTGCTTTTCTCTTGAGCTTAACCATCACCATCTTGAAATTCTACTTGGTTTTCTGGAGTTTTATTGGCTTTTGATTCATCTCAAGTGATTACTCCAAGCTTCTTTGGTGCAAATTCATATTTGGAGATTTCGTCGCATTTTGCTCGGTTTCGCTATTATTCGGTTGCAAATTATGATTTCTATGATTTTCTTTGATTATCTTCATCACACTTCATTTGATACAACATCCAAGGCAAATCTCCATCTTGTAGGTTGGAATTTCTCACTCATTTTTACTACTTCGATTGTTTTCGTATCGTTTGCGATGTAGTTCTGATAATTTCTTGTGTGTGAATTGATTATGCCATTGCTTGATCCTTGATCTTGATGAGTTAATTGATTCCATTGATGATTATTTTCTGTTTTTGGATTTTATTTTCGTGCATAAATGTTTGCCCTAGCATGCGAGTGATTGCACAAATCATAAGTGGCCAAAAGTGCTTTTGAAAAATCAATTTCCAGCCATTGCTTCAGTGTTAATCGATTAACACTTTTGCACTGGAAAAGTGTTAATTGATTAACACTGTGTTTTTTTATAGCAAAAATCTACCTTTTTTGAAGGATTAATTGATTAACACTTTTACACTGGCAAAGTGTTAATCAATTAACACTGCTCCAGAATGCCATATTTGTGCATTTTCAAGTATGTTTGACATTCTTTTCTCATTCAACTCCCATGGATTGATATGATTGATTTTTATGGATGTTTTATGAGTCATTTCACTTCTGTTTGAAGCATGCTTGTAAACTTCCTGATGCTCCATTTTATCAATTGCGCATTTGTTCACATTTTTGGCATTGTATGATCATGTTCATTCTTGCATTCATTGATCACATGCTACATGATTTGTGATGCATACTAAATGATTTTGGTACTGTTTTTGACTTCCATTCATGTATGCATTAAGATTGTTCCTTTTTGGAATAAGCTTAATCTTGTATAATCAATAATTCACCGTTTTGCTTTAATGATTTTTCATCCCTTTGGAAAATTGTTAGCATATCACTCCCTTTTGATTAATTAATCGAAACTTCGTTTTGACTAGTTGATCTTCTCTCTTTCTTCTCCTTTAGATCTTCTAGAGCTTTTCTCTCTCTTTCCCCCGCGAAGTTGAAGATTTGCAACACGTTAGAGCACTGTACAAATTTCACGCTGTTATGTTGTTGGTTTCGTTTCTTGCGCTACACTTTGATGTTAGAGAAGGAATGAGGGTGGAGAATTCCTACACTCATTATGATTATTTTGGGTAGGGGACGAATGACCCTATTCCTGGAATAGTCGCGTCTATCTCTTTACTGTGGTATTCCCCGTTTCCCAACCGATTTGATCCTTGATCACTTGTACCATATATATCATGTCTTTGGATTTGACTTCCTCCTTTGATTCAAATTTCCTTTCTCTTATGGATAATCACCATCCTTAGTTTCCCCAGAATTTTGTAATCAGTCCTTTCTTTGGCTAGTCTACCGTTCTTTGGTTAAAGCCAAGTTCTCGTCTTCCCCAGCAAAGTCAATCTTTTCTCTTCGGTTAAACACAATCTTCTTGTTAAAATTTGAGTCCCTATCGATGATTGCAACCTTCTTTTGATTCTCTCTTTCTTGTTTGGTTAATCACTACCTGTCAGTTAAAACACGAATTTACTCTTTTCTCAGTTAATCACAGTCCGTCTGTTAACATACTGAGTTTGCCTTGGGTTAATCTCCTTTTCTTGGTTAATCACCCGCCTTTTGGTCAATCACAGTCCTCCTGTTAGAACCAATCATCCTTTTCCTCAGTTAACCACAATCCGTCTATTAACATACTGAGCTTCTTTAGAGTTAATCACCTTCTTTTAGTTAATCACTTATTCTTTTCGGTTAATCATAGCCCGCCTGTTAAACACTGAATCCCTTGCAGTTACCAACCTTTCTTCGGTTCAAATACTCGCACCATTGGGTTAGTAACCTTGTTTTGGTTCAAATACCCTTTCCTTCGGCCAAGTACTATTTGTTCAGTCAGTGTACCGTTCTTTGAGTCACAACCTTTGCTTGGTTTCACACCCGTTCTTCTGGTTGATCACCATCCTTTGGTTAAAACCAACCCTTTTCTCTCTTTAGTTAACCACTGCTTATCAGTTAACACACCAAGTTCTCCAGAGAATCAAACACCTTCTCTTGGTTCACTACACTCTGTTTTTTGGTTCATCACTGTCCTTCTATTGACACCAACCTTTTGCTTTCCCCACAAAGTTTTGCTCTTATATTTCTTCGGTTAATCATTATCCGCCAGTTAATGCACTGAGTCCCTTGTGGATCTTACCTCTACCTCGATTCTTGTTCTGGTTTCGACATCGTTCTTTTGTTTTATCCCTAGTGGAGTGATCACTTCTCTCATGTGTTACTTAGCAGAGCCTTTCTTTCATGGTTTTAACACCACTTCTCTTGCATTCCCCAATAGAGTCTTGCTTTCTTCCTTTCGCTCTTGGTTTTGACACCGTCTTTGTTTCCTTTTCTTTCTTTGTCCTAGTTCCCCGAACTACGTAGGCTCTGACTTCCTCATTGCACTATGAGGGTACGTAGGCACAAGATTGCGAAATTTTGGTAAGCCACCTTCTTCCATTCTTTTGTCTCTCTGGTCCGCCCAGATCTTCTTTTCTTTCCTGGTTCCCTGAACTATGGAGATTTGATTTCCTCATTGCACTATGAAGGTACGTAGGCACGAGGGCCCCAATCTTCCACGAGCAGTTTCTTTTTCTTTTTTTCTTTTTCTCTCTTCTTTTCTCTTTAGCTAGAAGCCTTTAGATAAATAACCCATCCAAACCTAGAAGCAAGCAAAATGGTTTCCGTCAGGTACGACAGACGCGTAAAGTGCTAGTACCTTCCTTTCGCATAACTCACCCCCTTTCCCGTTTCTCTTACCTTTGAGTTTAGTCGATATTTTCCCTGTCCTTTGGGACTAAATAAAGTTCAGTGGCAACTCTATTGTATCTTTGAGTGTGCAATTCACTCAGGTATAATCCCACTAGCCTCAGCTGGCGACTCTGTTGGGGAGTCCTTGCGCTTGCAAGTTGGGGTCTCGCCTAGTTTTGTTTGCTTCCTTGTTTGTTTGGGTGTTTATCTTTATGCTTTACTTGCTTTATCTTTATGTTATTTACTGCATTTCTTTACTGCTTTAAATACTCTTATGCTGCATATTCTGGATATTTGCTATATTCTATTGTTGTTGGGATGGGTAGATATTATTGGAGAGATAAGTCCTATCACCGGGCTTGAGCATTCACATAGGATAGAACATGGATAGTCGTAAGGCCTGCGTTTTGCGTGTTGGGTTGTCACGAGATCCACATCCCAGATCATGGTTCGCTTGAGAATATTTTCGTCCTGCGAGAATTCGCTACGGTGAGGTTTTTTCACTTGAGTCTTATGGTTTGGGAGACATTTCTAGGGACTACCTTGTTGTGTCTAGATCACACCTGTGTGAGGGATATTGGGTTTTTGCAGGAAAATAAGACTCTTCATACCTTTTGTTCTCCCATGCACGTCAGATTTTTGCACTGACACAAAATTATATGCAGATATTCAGATTGTGTAGAATTGTTTGTTTAGATTGTGCTTGGCTTTGTGATTCTTGTGTTTCATGCCATTTTATCATAACCATTAACATTTTTTGCATGTGCATTTCCAGGTTATTCGAGAACTTATTCTTTTTGGCATAGTTATAGAAGATGAGTACTGGTTGCAGGGGTATCTTTAGCTACAAGTTTGTGGAGCCCAAGATGAAGACTTTGAGGGGTTTCGCATCCTGTCTGGTTGAAGATAACAAGGGTGTTTTCAGAGATGATTATGGAAATATTTTGGCCATTCTCAACACTGAAGTCAATATTAGTGTCATTCATACACTTTTTCAGTTCTATGACCGGCCACTAAGGTGCTTCACGTTTCAGGATTACCAATTATCAACTACACTTGAGGAGTACTCTCATTTCTTGGGGGTTGAGTCAAGATTTAGGTTCCTTTCATCTACACCAGCAGTTGTCTGAAGTTTCCTCTTATTTCTAAAGCTCTATGCATTAGTAAGAAGGATATGGAAGACAATCTCAAGACTAAAGGAAAGGATATTCGAGGATTTGCTTCGAAGTTTCTGGTAGATAAGGCCGTTTCTTTTGCTGAAGTTGGAAACTGGAAGGCTTTAAACACCGTGCTTTCTTTACTAATATATGGGATCATTTTGTTTCCGAACATGGAATATTTCGTTGATCAAGCTGCCATCAGTATCTTCTTGTCCAGGAATCTTGTTCCTACACTTCTTGCTGATACCTATTATTCTATGCATTCGTGGAATGAAAAGAAGAAAGGAACTATTGTATGTTGTGCGCCTATACTGTACCAATGGTTCATGTCTCATCTTCTGCATAAAGGTCTTTTCGTTGAGAATAGTGGAAATCTCAAATGGTCTCAGAGGATCATATCTCTTACTACTGATGACATCTCTTGGTATTCTCGAGCTTACGATGGTACCCAAATCATTCTTCATTGTGGTAAATTCTCCAATGTACCTCTCTTGGGTACAAAGGGTGGAATTAAATACAATCTGAGACTTGCCTTCCATCAATTAGGGTATCCTATACTTGACAGGCCAGATCCTAAGGTAGTGGAAGAATTCATCTTTCATGAAGGGGTTGATGACATGGGGTTGTTGAAGAGATTTAGTGCTGCATGGGTACAAATTCACCGTGAAAGAAGAGATAAATTGGGTAAGAAGAACTGCATTGCAAAAGAAGCCTACGCGCAATGAGTTAAGGAACGAGTCCAAGTGATCTTGCTACCATTTCCTTCTAAGCCTTCCGTGAATTCCAAGCTTCCTGAACTTGCCATTGTTCCTCCATTTGATGTTGATCAACTCAAGAAAACTATTGAGATGTTGAAGAAGGAGAATGATAATCTTCGTCTCAACCTTGACAAAGTCACATATGATAAGGAAATATTATAGATGGATCTTCGCCAGAAGATAGAGCTCATGTTCAAATAAGTGAAGTTTAAACAAAACAAGCGGAGGAAAGTAGGAGATGCTTTGAAAAGTAATTACGATGGACTTGCCTCAAAGAAGAGACAACTCGCCGACACTTAGTATCAAGCCCATAAGGATGAGTTGAGCTACAAGAAGAAACTTGCAGAACTTCGAGCAAAGTTATTAGAGTACAAGACAAAGCTGCAAAGTGAACAAGAGCATGCTGACTAATTGGTGAAAGACCTTTCTCAGTGTCAAGCTGAGCTCGACAAAGTCTTTAGTAATATTCAGAAGCTCCAGGATCAAGTACATCAGAACCGGGAGGAAATCAGTCAGTCTAACTTTGAGAGTACTCATTGGGAGTGCCTGAGCCGTCATATGCAAATCCTCTTGGATCAGAAAGAAACATTTCTACAGGATCTTCTTCAGGGACCTAATCATTCTTTGGTGCACAACCTCATGAAGGATGCAAAGTATTGGAGTGAGAGACACGACCTTCTAGCCAGGTTTTCCGAGCATGCACTAGAGGACTTACCAGGGTTGTTGAGAGATGCATCTGTTGATGTGCTGCCGCCCAAGGCTCCTTGGGCTATTTTTCATTTCTTGTCTATTTGTAGGGTGGTTTTTGATAGGATTCATGCTGATCTTGTTGTAGTCCAAAAGGAAGACATTTGAGTTATATTTGAACCTGTACTTCTTTACTTCATTGATTGAATGAAGAGTTTTTCTTACCATTTTTTCTTTGTGCCTTTACTTATATGCTTTATGATTATTGCTAACAAAGATAAAAACTCATGAATTTCTGGAACTTAAAAAACTTTATTTTTGCATATAGTACATCCAATCATACTCATATGCATGTCCTTCATCCGGAAAACCAAAATGCTTACACTGTCCATCTCTGCCTTGTAGCAAGACGATGACTCGACATCGCTATTTCACTCGCTCAAGCAAATCCAAGATCATGGCTGATATTGAACAAGAGAACGCTGCCTACAAGGAGACTTTGGCTCACTTTTAAGGCCAGATGAATCAGTTCCAGATCAACATGGATGTTATCATGGTGTTCCTTCGTGCTCAGAAGGACGTCACTTCTACTTCTGTTGTTGCAACTGTTACTGATGCAACTGCTGTCACTCCTGTGGTGATTTCTTCTCCTGTTGTTGTTGAAGCGCCGGTTGAAGCTGTTGTTCAACCTATGGTCAATCTACCAAGTGCTAAGTCTGGTTTGAATAGGATGTTTGCTACCTTTTCATGGGGAACGCCTCTAAATTTCACTCCTCAAATTTCCAGTAGTAGTGCCTTCGTTCCGTATCAAACTTTTGTTGCACCCATGCCCAATGGTAATTCTGCTGCTTACCCTTGGGGTGTGCTTACTCCGATTCCACCTCCTGTGGTGAGTCATGATGATCACGAGATTCATCAGGCTCAGATTCTCCAGACTCCTGGGCCAACTGATGTTGAGATTCTTGATAAAGATGAGCATGTGTATAGGGGTCCTACTATTCATGTTCCGATTTTGTCTCACCCTGCTCAAATTGTTGTTTAGAATGTTCATGCTGAAATGTCCTAACCTGGGATATCCTCTGCTGTTGCGGTACTTCCTACTGGTTATTCGTATGTTAGATGAGTCAAATGCTGGTCAGATGGTAAATTATGGGCTGGTGTATCCGTCTCAATTTGCTTCTCCTCAGATACCTGCTCCAGCTGCATCACAACTTCCAAATCCATATACTCTTGTCATACCTGCTGATCATAATAGATCTGTTGATTATAAATTATTGGATGAAAGAATCTGAGCGGTTGAAGGTTATTCTGCTTTTGGCATGGAAGCCAAAGACTTGTGTTTGGTTCCTAATGTTGTGCTTCCGCAGAAGTTCGAGATTCCAGGACTGCCAAAGTACAATGGGTTGAGCCGTCTTCATAGTCATATGACCATGTACTGTAGAAAGATGGCATCCTACATTGACAATGATGAATTGCTGGTTCATTGCTTCCAAGATAGCTTGTCTGGAGCTTCTTTGGATTGGTATATGGGATTAGACCGTAGCAAGATTCACTCATGGAGGGACTTGTCAGAAGCATTCTTGAAGCAGTATAAGTATAGTCTCGATTTGGCTCTTACTAGATTTCAATTGCAGAATCAGTCTCAGTGTACAGCTCAAACTTTCAAGGAATATGCACAAAGATGGCGCGTGATGGCCTCTCGTGTGCGACCTTCTCTTTCTGACAATGAGTTGGTTGACATCTTCATGGGCACTTTACAAGGGTTGTAATATGAAAAAATTGTGGGTAGTTCTTTGTCAAACTTTGTTGATATCGTGACTATTGGTGAAAGAATTGAGAATAGGCTGAAAATTGGTAGGATTGCTGGTACCGCTGGTCAAAAATCAACGAAGAAACCTCAGAGCAATCATTCAAAGAAGAAAAAAGGTGAAGCAAATGATGTGATGAAAAAAGACCTCTCCTCAGTATCAGGTTCCTATAGCTCATATTTCGTATTATCCTTACCTTTATGTCGCTGCTGCTCAGTATCAACTGAAGGTGAGAAAAACACTTAGAAGGGGGGGGGGGTGTTGAGTAAGAGTTTTAAATAATATGGCAATAAAAACAACTCAAGATTTTTATCCTGGTTCGTTGAACTCAACTACTCCAGTCAACCTTATCAAAGATGATTTCCCTTTCTCCACAAGGACTTAATCCACTATTAATCAACTGATTACAATAGCAAGCACTAAGAACAACTGTCTTAGTCTTCTCAAGAACTACTGACCACACCTTGGTCTTCTCAAGGAACTTCTTACAAATTAATGTAAACTAAACAAGTGTTTAAATGCTTCTAATAAGCTGTATCACAACTGTGATATTTACACTTAAGATTAAGTACAAATAAAACTATACAGTTTTATGAAAGAACAAATGTATAAGAGCTTTGAGAGATTTTCACTTTGATGCTTCAAGCGTGTGTATCAATGTTTTTTCTAATTGAGCAACTTCTAAATGTTGTAGAAGTTCTCCTTTTATAGCTTTTTCCAAGTGCTTTGAATAATGTGCAACTGAGTATTATATTGAAATATAAGATTTTTCATCACCAAAAGGTATGGGCAGAGACATGCTTCTTGCAGGAAAAGTATGGTTGTAGAAGCTTTGGGATTAGCACCACGTCTCTTCTTTGGACAAAATAGCCGTTGGTTACTTTGGAAGTAGCACCACGTCCAATCAAGTTTACAACTTCTTCAATAAGCTTCCTTCAGGATGAAGTCTTCATAATCTGCACTTCAGAACTTGTAACAAGCTTAAAAGGAATCAAATACTTGAGATGATTAGAGCTAAATGTTTGAAATGATCAGAGCTTTGATAGATGATCAGAACTTGATATATCAGAGTCTCAATCTTGATCAGAGTCTTCATCAGAGTATGCAACAGTATGTGCTTGAGCGTGAATATTATTTGATTAGAGTTTGATTATCAAAACCTCTGTTCTTGCAGCGAAATGAACTTCAGAGTCTGATTTGGTCAAAGCTTTCAACTCTTTATACAATCTTTCAGAAACGCTTCAGATCATTCTGCAGCTTCTGCTTCAGATTCTTCTGGCAGCGCTTTAGGGTCTTTTGATTGTCTTGCATCTGATGCTTCAGAGCCTTGCGTAGTTGCTTGTAATTATGTATTTTGCTTCTTTAAGAGTATTCAATTTAATACCTGAAACAATAATACTTGAACAAATTTAGAGTATATATTTTCTTAATACAAAATTCCATAAGAGTTATCATCAAAACATAGAGATATAAGAAACACCAATCTATGTTCTAACATCAACAACCGCCATATCAGTATCATACGCAACAACAAGTTCAAAATTATCAGAATCAACAACAACCACAACATCAATAGTCTCAACAAAACAACAAAAATCAGCATAATCAGAACAAATAGAACAACAACAATCAGAACAACCGCAAGCGGCTGAATTTTGACAGAATTCCTATGCATTATACAGAGTTGTTTCTTTAGTTGATTCATCAAGGGACAATTGTCCCTAAAGAGATCCTGCATGCAGTTCCTCCTTTTGGTCTGAAGCATAATCTGAATGCATCCTGTGCTTACCTTTATGGGTACATAGGACATGCTACCGAAGACTGCATTGTTCTCGAGGCCAAGGTTCAAGAGCTTATCGACCAAAAAATACTTACATTTTTGGAAGAGCATCCTAATATACAAACTAATCCACTGCCTACTCATGGTGGACCTAGGGTTAATATGATTGAGGATGATCAAGGGGTTGAGTTGATTAGAATTGACAAAGTGAAAAGTCCAATGACTGTTGTGATCAAGAAGTTGAAAGAGCAAGGATTATTAAAAGGCCTTCATGGGAAATGCCAGATCTATGATGATAATACCAATCAGTGTCGAAGGTTGAAAGGTTGCATTCAGATCTTGATGAACCGAGATGTAGTTCAGTTTGCCAGAGCGAAGTCTACGAAAGAGGTAGCTACTATCGATTCATTCATGATCATATATAGGAAGGTTCCCGTGGAAGCTTCTAAGAGGAAAATACAGCCTATCACTGTTTGTTTGCCAAAACCGTTCCCGTATCAGAATTCAAAATAGGTTCCTTGGAAGTATGGTTCCACCATGTTTTCTGGGGGTCGAGAGATTCAGTTTTCAGAATCTAAAATTATGAATGTAACTGCCATTAGAGGGATGACTCGTAGTGGGCAAGTGTTTGCTCCGAAGGTCACGCATAAGCTAGTGCAAGTTCCAACTGGTGTTCCTCCCAAGGAGAAGTCTGCTTCAACAACCCCTGTTGTGCAAGAAGGGGTATCTACAGCTGCATCCGTTCCAGTCACTCCATCTATGGAGGTTATAAAAAGTAAAGAAGTAATGGATAATCAAGAGTTTCTCAAGCTAATCAAGAAGAGCGATTTTAAGATTGTGGATCAGCTAGGGCAAACTCCTTCGAGGATTTCAATTTTGTCTTTACTCATGAGCTTGCCTACGCACATATTAGCTTTATTGAAAGTTTTGAACACTGCTCATGTAATGCATGATATTCTCGTAGAACAGTTTGATGACGTGGTAGCAAACATAACTACAAGTCAATATTTGGGTTTCAACGAGTGAGAGTTGCCTCCTGGAGGTACTGCCCATAATAAAGCCTTGCACATATCAGTCACTTGTATGAGCTCTTTGCTATCTCGCGTTCTTCTGGATACCGATTCTTCACTCAATGTGACGTCTAAGGGCACATAGTTAACTACTGGTAGAAGGGAGTGAGATGAGGCCAAGTGCTTTAATTATCATAGCTTTTGACGATTCTAGAAGACAAGTCATTGGTGAATTGGACTTACCCATTAAAGTCGGGCCATATTTATTTACCATTACTTTCCAAGTGATGGATATCAATTCTGCATACTGTTGCTTATTGGGTCGACCCTAGATTCATGCCGCAGGGGCAATCACTTCCACACTACATCAGAAGCTGAAATTCATGTTCGACGATCAAATGGTCATCGTGTGTGGTGAATGAGATTTTATAGTAAGCGAGTTATCATCCTTCCGATATGTCGAGACTGATGAAGGCATAGCTGAGGTTCCGTTGCAATGTCTTGAATTTGAAGATGTTAGCTCCGCTTCTGTCAATTCTAGTAGATTACCAAAAATGACCATGTCATCTGTCAAGAGTGCTAAAGAGACCATCTAGAAAGGTGCCTTGCCTGGCTGGGGGAAAATCCTAAATGTGGTTGAAAAGTATGATCGCTCTAGACTGGGTTACCATTCTGATCAACAAGCTAGCTCACACGGTCAACAGAAGTGCAACTTGATCAAGTTTAATAGCACCGAATTCTAGGAGAGTGATATCGTGTCAGCTATTGATGATGCTGGTCCTAGCAAATAAAGTGCAAGCTTTGTACACAAGTGTTCGCGGGGTTTCAAAATCAAGAATTGGACATCTACTGTGGTTCCCATGGTTTTTCCCACAAACATGTAATGCATTTTGCTTTCCTATTCCCTCGTCGTCGCTCGAGACGAGTAGATAACTTGTAAAGAGCCTCCAGCTTTTGAAACATTATGTGATCAATAAATAAAAGTTTTTTTTTTTGCATTAAAATTATGCTCTTATTTCTTTCTTAATTTTACTTTTTCACAAATAACTAATGGCAAAGTTTCCTTTTATTTTTAACCTTTCAAATAGCTCATTCTAAACATAATTCATAAACATGCAGAGCAAATAATTGCATTGGTAAAAACATGGCAAACATTCATTGTAATTCTGGGATTCCAATTAACCAAGCCGAAGAAGATGGTGAGGAAGATTGTGAGTGGCCGACTGAACTAGCAAGGCTCCTTGAGCACGAGCAGAAAGAGGTTTAGCCACACAAAGGGCTAGTGGAAGTTATCAATCTTGGTACTGATGATGTCAGAAAGGAAGTCAAGGTTGGGGCATCCCTCGCTAAGCATGTACACTCCGAGTTGCTCAAGTTTTTGAAAGAGTATGTTGATATTTTTGCCTAATCTTATCAAGATATTCCTGGGTTGGATACCAACATCGTTGAACATCACTTGCCGCTCAAGCCTGAATGTCCTCCTGTCAAGAAGAAACTCATAAGAACCATACCCGACATGACACTTAAAATCAGAGAAGAGGTAAAGAAATAGTTTGACACTGGGTTCCTAGCCACTTCTGAATATCCTGAATGGATTGCCAACACTGCCTCGGCTCCGAAGAAAGATGCAAAGGTGATAATGTATGTGGATTATTGAGATTTCAATAAGGCAAAAAGATGATTTTCCTCTGCCTCATATTAATGTTTTGATAGACAACATTGCGCAATTCTCTGTGTTTTTGTTTATGGATGGTTTCTCATGATATAATCAGATCAAGATGTCCCCAGCTAATATGGAGAAGACTACTTTCATCACGCATTGGGGTACATATTGCTACAAAGTCATGCCATTTGGCTTGAAAAACTCAAGGGCAACATACCAACGTGCCATGACAACCCTCTTTCATGATATGATCCATAAAGAGATTGAGGTTTATATGGACGATATGATTGCCAAATCCAGAACTGAAGATGATCATCTAGACCATTTGAAGAAATTGTTTGACAGGCTTCAAAAGTTCAGATTGCGGTTGAATCTGGCAAAGCGCACCTTTGAAGTTCGATATGGTAAACTGTTGAGCTTTATTGTGAGTCAGAAGGGCATTGAAGTTGATTCTGGCAAGGTTCGAGCAATTTAGAACATGCCGCCTCCCAAAACAGAAAAAGAAGCCTGTGGCTTTCTGGGCCGACTTAATTACATATCCAGTTTCATTTCTCATCTGATGGCTACATGTGAACCAATATTCCAATTGCTAAGAAAAAATCAATCGATTGAATGGAATAATGATTGTCAAGAAGCTTTTGAAAAAATAAAAAATATTTGCAAGAACCATCGATGTTAGTACCTCCGATTCCTGGTAGGCCTTTAGTCATGTATCTCATTATTCTCGATGAATCAATGGGATGTGAATTGAGTCAACATGACGACACTGGTAGAAAAGGACATGCAATTTAATATCTGAGCAAAACGTTCAATGATTGTGAGACCCGATACTCACTATTGGAGAAAACTTGTTGTGCTCGGGCTTGGGCTGCTCGACGCCTAAGATAATATATGATTTTCCATACTACTTTATTGATATCCAAAATGGATCCGATAAAGTACATTTTTGAAAAGCCTGCTGTCTCTGGACGAATTGCTCGGTGGCAAATGCTGTTAACTGAGTATGATATCCAACATGTTACCTAGAAAGCAATAAAAGGGAGCGTTTTGTCTGACTACCTTGCTCATCAACATGTGGAGGGTTATCAACAAATGAAGTTTGACTTTTATAATAAGGATGTTTTGTTCGTCAGAGATTATGAGACTCCATACCCTAATATAGGACCCGAACCGTGGGCACGATGGACGCTCATGTTCGATGGTGCCACACATGCTAAAGGTCGTGGAAATTGAGCTATCCACATCTCTCTGACGAGTTTTCATCTTCCCTTTACTGCCAGATTATGCTTTGAATGAATCAACAATATGGTTGTGTACGAAGCATGTATCTATGGTATTGAAGCGGCAATTGACATGAGAATCAAGATTCTTAAGGTCTACAGAGATTTTGCTTTGATGATTGGCCAAGTCAGAGGAAACTTTGTGACTCGGGATTCTAATCTAGTTCCGTACCAAAAGCACATAGCGAAATTGATTCTCTATTTTGATGAAATCTCTTTTCATCATATTCCTAGGGAAGAAAATCAACTAGCTGATCCTCTTGCCACCTTGACATCCAATGTCAAAGTCAAGTGGAAGAGTGAAGCTCCTTCTATCCATATTGATCATTTGCACGAACCAGCACACTGTTTAGCAATCGAGGACGAGTCTGATGACAAGCCTTGGTTTTACGAAATCAAAAGATATGTGAAAAAAATAATATCCCAAGGGTATCACTATCACTGATAAGAAAGCTCTCAGACGGCTCTGCGCCAAGTTTTTCTTAAGTGGTGGTATATTTTACAAGAGGAACTATGATACTGTGTTGCTCAGATGCGTGGATAGACACAAAGCAGACACAATCATAAGATCCATACATGAAGGCTGTGAGGGTGTACATGCTAAAGGGACTGTTATGGCTAAGAGTATCCTTCGAGCTGGGTATTATTGAACAACAATGGAGGTAGATTGTTACAACTTTGCCAAAAGATGTCACAAGTGCCAGATCTACGGTGATAAGATCCATGTGCCACCAACTCCGTTGAATGTTCTGACTTCGTCGTGGCCCTTCTCTATGTGGGGTATTGATATAATTGGAATGATCGAGCCAAAGGCTTCCAACGGCCATCGCTTCATTCTAGTTGCTATCGGCTACTTCACCAGGTGGGTTGAAGCTACTTCTTACACAAATGTTACATGACAAGTGGTTTACAGATTTATCAAGAAAGAGATAATCTGTCGCTATGGTATTCCTAGCAGCATTATCACTGACAACGCAAGCAACCTGAACAACAAGATGATGAAGGAGTTATGTCAAGAATTTAAGATCGAGCACCACAAATCTTCACCATACCGGCCTAAGATGAACGGTGCTATCGAAGCAGCAAACAAAAACATCAAGAGGATTATCCAGAAAATGGTCAAGACTTACAAGGACTGGCATGAAATGCTTCCCTTTGCATTACATGGCTACAAAACTTCAATTTGTACTTCCACTGGGGCAACTTCGTATTCACTTGTGTATGGTATGGAGGTTGTTCTATCCATCAAAGTCGAAATTCCTTCACTCAGAGTCATCATGGAAGCAGATCTCGATGAAGTTGAATGCGTCCAATCCAGATACAACCAGCTGAATCTTATCAAAGAAAAACGCCTAACAGCCGTTTGTCATAGTCAATTGTATTAGAGATGTCTCAAGTGAGCTTTTGACAAGAAAGTTCTTCCTCGAGCGTTCCACGCAGGCAAACTCGTGCTCAAGAGGTATTCTCCTGTTCACTCGGATCCACGCGAAAAATGGACTCCCAACTACGAAGGACCCTTTGTTATCAAGAAGGCCTTCTGAGGTGGAGCCCCGATCCTCACCACCATGGATGGGGAGGAGCTGCCACTATCTGTGAACTCCGGCGCAGTCAAAAAATATTATGCCTAAAAAAAATGGATAAAGAGCCTGCTAGATTGGCATCCGCAAGGGCAATCTAGGAAATATGGGCGTCCAAATGGACCAAAAAAAGAAATGTCCATGCAAAAGTTTAGGACAATACAAAAAAATAATAGCCCGCTAAGTTGAAAACTCGAATTGGCAATCTAAGCAAAAATGGGCGTCCCGGTGGACCAAAAAAAGAAATGTCCAGACAAAAAATAGGGATAAAGGCATTTGACTGTGAACACTTGAGCCTATCTTCATCATAGCTGGACCTCAGACGGTAAATGACCAGTCAAATCATCATCAATGGATGCAAAGTGTTGGAACCAAGACTTACAGGGGATGGGGGCCAATGTTGTAATCAATTCAAAATCAAATTTCCCATTTCCATTTACTTTGTTTTTAAATTTTATTATAGATTTTGTTACCAAGTATTTTTGCATCCTTGTACATACCTTATGTACAAATACTTTCGTATTCAATAAAATTCAGCAATTTTATCTCTCATTTGTCTCTTTTCAGTATTTTGTTTGCAAAACAAACAATTATTTGTGATCACATAATGCTATAAAGTGTTGAGAATAATAAAAAGCTAAAATAAACTAGGAAAGGATTATGCATTGCATGCTTCACCGGAAATCCTATGATCAGTAATCTCCAGTGCAGGTTTGATCCCCAGCATATACGGTTATCGTTCTTTGGAAGGGTTGTTTACCTTTTATTTCCCCAAGAAGAAGCACGTTCGATCTTTCACCATCAAGAGATGGATTTCACAACATCCTTGCAGATTGAAGCTATCATTTCCCAGTAGTAATGGTGCTTTGTTTTCCTTCTGCCAAGATCATCCTGACATTGTTCTTCCCCAAGAAGAGTTGGTTATTTGAGGATAACCTATGGTTCCTTCATTCCCCAGACATAATCATCTATGATTAGAAGGTTTCACCATCTCCAGCAGTAGTATCGGTAATAGCCTTGAAGTCTGTGATCTCTAGGCTCTTTCCCCAGAAGCGCCATTGTCATCCGTGGATTTCTTTTCCCCAGCTGAGGATGTCGAGTTCAATTTTCTACAATCTCTGCCTACTTGCAACATAACATCTCAACCTATACCATTGCATAACATGTTATCAAACATCATATAAGATCAAGCATCATAGCTTACCCCCTTTAACTGACTTATGTCCCCAGCTGATCTCAGCCAAACCTTTCTCTTGAACAAATCTTTCACCTTACCCCCTTTGCACATTCTTTGATCACATGATACATGATTTGTGGTGCATACTAAATGACATTTTGTACTATTTTGTACTTCCATTCATGTTTGCATTAAGATTGTTCCTCTTTGGAATGAGCTTAATCTTGTATAATCAATAATTCATCCCTTTTGTTTTAATGATTTTTAATCTCCTTTGGAAAATTGTTAACATGTCACTCCCTTTTGATTGATTAATCGAAACTTCATTTCGATTAGTCGATCCTTCCCATTTCTTCTCCTTTAGATCTTTTAGAGCTTTCTCCTCTCTTTCCCCCCATAGAGTTGAAGATTTGCAATGCATTAGGGCATTGTACAAGTTTTGCGTCGTTGTGCTGTCCGTTTTGTTTCTTGTACTACACTTTGGTGTTAAAGAAGGAATGATAGTGGAGAATTCCTACACTCATTCTGACTATTTTGGGTAGGGGACGAATGACCCTGTATCTGGAATAGTCACCTCTATCTCCTTACTGTGGTATCCCTGTTTCTTCAGTCGAGTCGATCCTTGATCACTTACACCCTTATCTCCTCTTTGGAAGTGACTTCCTGCTTTCAATTCAAACCTTTTTCCTCTTGTGGCCAATCCATCCTTGGTTTCTCCTGAGATTGTTACTCAATCCCTTTGCTTGGTCGATCAACCGTTTCTTAGGTTAAATCCAATTCTCTTCTTCCTCAGTGAAGTCAATCTTTCTTCTTCGATTAACACAGTCTTCCTGTTAAAACCTAGTCGCCATCGGAGTTTGAAACTTTCTCTTTATTCTTTCTCCTTCTTGTTTGGTTAATAACTGCCTATTAGTTAAACACCAGTCATCTTTTCCTCGATTAATCACAGCCTGTCTGTTAATACTAAACTTTCTTTGGGTTAATCACCTTATCTTGGTTATTTACCCGCCTTTTGGTCAAGCACAGTCCGCCTGTTTGAACCAATCACCCCTTTTCTCAGTTAACCACAGTCCGTCTGTTAAAATACTGGGTGTCTTTTGAGTTAATCACCTTCTCTTGGTTAATCAATTTTTCTTTTCAGTTGATCACTGTCCGTCTGTTAAACACTGAACTCCCTACAGTTAGCAACCTTTCTTTGGTTCAAACACTCACACCTTTGGGTTAGTAACTTTATTTTGGTTCGAATACCCTTTCCTTTGGTCAAGTGTTGTTTGTTCAATCAGTGTGTCGTTCTTTGGGTCACAACCTTCACTTGGTTCCACACCCGTCCTTTGGGTCACAACCTTTGCTTGGTTCCACACCCGTCTTTTGGTTGATCACCGTCTATCGGTTAATGCCAACCCCTTTCTATTTTTCAGTTAACCACTGTTTATCAGTTAATATACTGAATTCCCCTTAGAGTCAAACCCCTCTCTTTGGTTCAGTACTCTCTTTCTTTTGGTTCGTCACAGTCTGTCTGTTGACACTAAACCTTTTGCTCTCCCTGTAGAGATTTTGCTCTTATCTTTCTTCGATTAATCACTGCCTGCCAGTTAACGTACTGAGTCCCTTATGGAGCTTACCTTTTATTTTGATTCTTATCCTTTTTTTCCGGCAACATCGCCATACTTTTGTTTTCTCCCCAGTGGAGTCATCTCTATTCTTCAGCATTCCCCAATGGAGGTATCATTGCTCTTTTGAGTTCCTCAATAGAGTCTCCCTTTGCATTTCTTTCTTGGTTTTGACACCACCCCTCTTGCATTCCCCAGTTGGGTCTTGCTACCTCTTTTATCTCTTGGCTTTGACACCATTCCTTTTTCTTTTTTTCCTTTAGGGTTGGTTTCCTAACCACGTAGGCTCTGACTTCTTCATTGCACCATGAGGGTACGTAGGCACAACATTGTGAAATCTTGGCGCGCCACTTTCCTCCGTATTCTTCCATTCTTCTTCCTCTCTGTTCCACCCAGTTTCTCTTTTATTTTCCTAGTTCCATGAACTACGGAGCTCTGATTTCCTCATTGCACTATGAGGGTACGTAGGCACGAGGGCCCCAATCCTCTACGAGCACGTTCTTTCTTTTCTTCCTTTATTTTCCTTTATCTCTCTCTCTCTTTTTTAGCTAGAAGCCTTTGGATAGATAACCTACCTAAGTCTAGAAGCAAGTGAAATGGTTCCTACCGGGTACGACGGATGCTTAAGGTGCTAGTAACTTCCTTTCGCATAACTAAACCCCCTTTCCCGTTTCTTTTCCCTTTGGGTTTTGTCGATATTTTTCCAGTACTTTGAGACTAAATAAAGTTTGGTGGCGACTCTGTTGTATCTTTGAGTATGCAATTCACTAAGGTATAATCCTGCTAGCTTCAGCTGGCGACTCTGCTGGGGAGTCCTTATGCTTGTAAGTTGGGGTCTCGCCTAGTTTTGTTTGCCTTCTTGTTTTGTTTGGGTGTTTATCTTTATGCTTTGCTTGCCTTATCTTTATGTTATTTACTGCATTTCTTTATTGCTTTAAATATTCATATCCTGTATATTCTAGATATCTGCTATATTCTGCTGTTGATGGGATGGATAGATATTATTGGAGAGATAAGTCCTAACACCGGGCTTGAGCATACACATATGATAGAACATGGATAATCGTGACTCCTGCATTTTGTGCATAGGGTTGTCACGAGAGCCACATCCCATATCAAGATTTGCTTGAGAATACTTCCGTCCTGCGAAAATTCGCTACAGCATGGGGTTTTCACTTGAGTCCTATGGTTTAGGAGACCTTTCTAGGTACCACCTTGTTGTGTCTAGATCACACCTGTGAGAGGGATATTTGGTTTTTGTAGGAAACCAAGACTCTTCATACCTTTTACTCTCTCACGTACATCAGATTTTTGCACCGACACAGAATTATATGCAAATTTTCAGCTTGTGCAGATTTGATTGTTCAGATTGTGCTTGGCTTCATGATTCTTGTGTTGCATGCCATTTTATCATAACAATTAATTTTTGCATATGCATTTAAAACTTTATTTTTGCATACATCACATTCAATCATACTCATATGCATGTCCTTCATCCAGAAAACCAAAATGCTTACACTGTCCGTCTCCTCCTTGTAGCAAGACGACGACTCGACCTCGCTATTTCACTCGCTCGAACAAATCTAAGATCATGGCTGATATCAAACAAGAGAACACTGCATATAAGGAGACTTTGGCTCAGTTTCAGGGTCGGATGGATCAATTCCAGACTAAATGGACGTTATTATGGACTTCCTTCGTGCTCAGAAGGACGCTTCTGCTGCTACTTCTGTTGTTGCAAATTTTACTGATGCTACTGTCGTCACTCCTGTGGTGATTCCTCCTCCTATGGTCACGTCTTCTCCTATTGTTGTTGAAGCGCCAGTTGAGACCATTGTTCAACCTTCTGTCAATATGCCTTTTATTCAGCCTGGTTTGAATAGAATGTCTGCTGCTTTCCTGTGGGGAATGCCTCCAAATTTCACTCCACAAATTGCCAGTAGTAGTGCTTGTTTTCCATATAAAAAGTTTTGTTGCACCCATGCCCAATGGTAATTCTTCTGCTTACCCTTGGGGAATGCCTACTCCGCTTCCACCTCCTATGGTGAGTCATGATGATCATGAGATTCCTCAGCATAGATTCTCCAGACTCCTATGCCAAAGGATGTTGAGATTCTTGATAAAGACGAGCATGTGAATAGGGGTCCTCCTATTCATGTTCCAGTTTTGTCTCAACCTACTCAAACTAGTGTTCAGAATGTTCATCCTGAAATGCCCTACCCCGGGCCATCATCCTCTGCTGCTGCGGTATTTCCTACCGGTTATCCATATGGTTTTCAGACGAGTCAAAATGCTAGTCAGATGGTGAATTTTGGATTGGTGTATCCTTCTCCTCATATACCTGCTCCAGTTGCATCACAAATTTCAAATCCACAGACTCTTGTCAGACCTGCTGATCATGATAGAACTGTTAAGTATAAGTTGTTGGATGAAAGAATCTGGGCGATTGAATGTTATTCTACTTTTATCATGGAAGCCAAAAACTTGTGTTTGGTTCCTAATATTGTGCTACCGCAAAAATTCAAGATTCAAGAACTACCAAAGTACAAAGGGTTGAGTTATCCTCGTAGTCATGTGACCATGTACTGCAGAAAGATGGCATCCTACATTGACAACGATGAATTGCTGGTTCATTGCTTCCAAGATAGCTTGTTTGGAGCTTCTTTGGATTGGTATATGGGTTTAGAGCATAGCAAGATTCGCTCATGGAGAGACCTATCAGAAGCATTCTTGAAGCAATACAAGTATAATCTCGATTTGGCTCTTACCAGATTACAGTTGTAGAATCAGTCTCAGCGTACAACTGAAACTTTCAAGGAATATGCACAAAGATGGTGCGAGATGGCCTCTCGTGTGCGTCCTGCTCTTTCTGACAATGAGATGGTTGAAATTTTCATGGGAATTTTTCAAGGGCTATACTATGAGAAAATGATGGGCAGTTCTTCGTCAAACTTTGTTGATATTGTGACTACCAGATTGACAATACCCATAACACTTGGATTTAGCAATGCCAGTCAAAACATTACTGGACTTTCAAACGGATATAGTAATGACTAAATCAGCAATAGCAATAACAATTATATTTTAAACAATGCCAGTGACTACTGGGCTTTCTAGGGATTGGTGACGACCAAAACTGAGATGCCAATAATAATTGGAATTTAAACAATGCCAGTAACTACTGGGATTTCAAACAGATATGGTGACAACCAAATCAGCAATACCAATAACAGTTGGATTTTAAACAATGCCATTCAAAACATTACTGGGCTTCGAAGCAGATATGGTAACAACCCAAATTGGCAGTACCAATAACAATTGGATTTTAAACAATGCCAGTCAAAACATTACTGGGCTTTCAAGAGGATATGGTAACAACCAAATTGGCAGTACCAATAAATATTGGATTTTAAATAATGCCAGTCAAAATATCACTGGACTTTCAAGCGGATATGGTAACAACCAAATCGGCAGTACCAATAACAATTGGATTTGAAGTAATGCCAGTAACTACTGGACTTTCAAGCAAATATGGTAACAACCAAATCGGAAGTACCAATAACGATTGGATTTTAAACAATGCCAGTCAAAACATTACTCGGCTTTCAAGAGGATATGGTAATAACCAAATCGGCAGTACCAATAACGATTGGATTTTAAACAATGCCAGTCAAAACATTATTGGGCTTTGAGGGAGTTAGCGATGGCTAAACTTCATGGGGAAACGCTGGTAACCACCAAATAACAAAAAGAGTTAAGGACTTAGTAACAACTAGTCTCACAAGGTAATACTGGTAACTACCATACAAAAGCACCAATGGTAATTAGATTCTCTGTTGGAAATTGCTAGTTATAACTAGACTTCACATGGAAGTCTGGTGATGACCAGACAAGCAAAACTAAAAGGGAGCTAGTAACAACTAGACTTCATGGGAAATTGGTAACAACCAAAGGGTAAAATATGATAGTAATAACTGATTCAAAAAGGTTTGGTGACAACCAAAGATCTCAAAAGGGGAGCCAGGCGACTCTGCGGGAGACAAAGGTGGACAACAGCCACAACAGACACCAAAAGACTACCAGTTACAACTGGACTTAGAAGCGAAAATAACAGTCAAGCAAACGCAACCCAAAAAGATATGCCAAAAGCACATGCTGGGATATGATGTAAATGCTTAGAGACACGCAAGAACCGACTCTAACAAGAGAGAAAAAAAACAGAAGACTCAAAGGGAAATAGATAACAATCTACTTCTCCGGGGGAAACAAAGTGTCACACTGAATTTAGGGAACCAATGTGTCTTTGACAACACACAGAGGTCAAACCCATTCACTTCATTGGGGAATAGTACGGGGCTTAGGCAAGCCAGCTAACAGTACAAACCATTTTGGAGAGTCAAAGTTTCTACTCTGAGGATGGGCCTTCAAAACTTCTATCAGGTGAGGGGTACTAGAGAAATTGTTCTTTGGTGGAGCCAATATTGCTCTGGTGGCAATATCAAGATTTTAGCCTCTTTTAGACTTTCTGGGAAGCAACTTAATTTCCCTGAAATCCTTCATAAACCAAAGTAATTGCTTGTTCTATTTTAGTTTTCTTTTTTAAAAATCAATTTTGGTTCAAAACTTGCTTTCAAAAATCATTATGAACAAATAAGTGATGTTTTGCATAACAAAGAAAAGTAAAGCACGCAGTAGGTCACAAATATTTGAATGGTTCAAACTGATTTTATTTCATGAATGGTAGCCTGCTAATGGCAAAGCTCCATGGAATATTTACAATTTGAAAATGGAAAAAAGAAAAAAGGTACATCAAATCCAATGACTATCCTGCCTTAATAACAGAGAGTTCTCCAGATCTACGCCTCTGACAAGAGTAGTGGAAGTGGATTTCTTTGGTAACTTTCAGTAGTGGTAACGACCTCTGATGCAGCAAAATGCTTTTTTGCGCCTAACTTTTTCCTGAATTGCCCTTTTGGGTTTTCGACTCACTTGGACGCTCATTTTTTCCTAAGTCGCCCTTGCGGGTTTTCAACTTAATGAGCTTGCTTTTTTGTTTCATCCCTAATTTTTTCATGGATCTCCTTCATTGAGTATGATCCACCGGGATACCCATCCTTACATAAGTTGCCCTTTTAGGTTTTCGACTTATCGGGTTTTTAAGCATAATATTTTCTGATTGCATCAGAGTTTACAGGGTGAGTGAGTTGTTCCCCATCCATTGTTGTGAGGATGAGTGAACATCTAGAGAAGGGCGTCTTCACAACAAATGTGCCATCATAGTTGGGCATCCATTTTCCACGTGAGTCTTTATGAGTTGGCAATATCTTCCTGAGTACAAGTTCTCCTTCTCAAAATTCTCGAATACAGACCTTCTTGTCAAAGGCTCTTTTGATCCTTTTCTGATATAGCTGGTCGTGGCACATGGCAGACATTCATTTTTCATTGATGAGGTTCAACTGGTCGAACCTTTCTCTGACCCACTCAGCTTCCTCCAATTTAGCTTCCATCAGAAATCTCAAAGAAGGCATCTCTACTTCAATGGGAAGGACTACGTCCATTCCATATACCAAGGAAAAGGGGGTTGCCCCTGTCGAAGTGCGGACAAATGTTCTGTATTCGTGCAGGGTAAACGGTAACATCTCATGCCAGTCTTTATAGGTCACAATCATTTTCTACATGATCTTCTTAATATTCTTGTTTGCAGCTTCAACAACTCCATTCATCTTTGGGCGATAAGGAGAGGAGTTGTGATGCTCGATCTTGAAGCTATCACACAACTCTTTCATAGTCTTGTTGTTCAAATTAGTCGCATTATTTGTGATGATACGGCTAAGAATTCCATATCGACAGATAATCTCCTTCTTGATGAATCGAGCAACCACTTTCTTGGTCACGTTGGCGTAGGATGAAACTTTAACCCACTTTGTGAAGTAGTCGATATCAACAAGGATGAAACAATGTCCATTGGAAGCCTTCGGCTCAATTGCCCAAATCATGTCAATGCCCCATATAGAGAAAGGCCACGGCGATGACAAAACATTCAACAGCATTGGAGGCACATGCACCTTATCTGCGTAAATTTGGCATTTATGACATTTCCTGGCATATTGGATGCAATTAGTTTCCATAGTTAAACCAATAGTATCCAGCTCTTAGAATCTTTTTAGGCATGGCATATCCGTTGGCATGGGTGTCAAATGTTCCTCCATGAATGTCTTGCATTAATAAGTCCGCTTCTCGTCTGTCGACACACCTAAGCAGGACCATGTTGTGATTTCTTTTATAGAGCACATCATTGCTAAGAAAGAACTTGGATGCCAACCTTCTTAAATTTTTCTTGTCGAGCGAAGTGGCATCAACTGGATATTCCTTATTGTGCATGTACTATTTAATATCATGAAACCATGGTTTCCCATCGGACTCCTCTTCTACCATCTGGCACTAAGCAGGCTCGATCTTCCTCTCAATTCAAATGACAGTTGCTTCATTAACAAAATAGACGTGCCATATAGCAGCCATCATAGCCAAAGCATCAGCGATGTGATTCTCGGATCTTGGCACATGCTTGAAGGTTATCTCGTCGAAATACTCAATCATTTCCACAATATAAGTTCAGTACAAGATTAGTTTCTCATCTCTGGTCTCTCATTCACCTTTGACTTGGTAGACAACTAAAGCTGAGTCACCGCTCACTTCTAGAATTTTAATGCGGAGATCAATTGCTGCTTCTAGTCCCAAAATGCAAGCTTCACACTCAGATATATTGTTATTACATTCGAAACATAATCTTGTTGTGAAAGGAGTATATCCACTAGCTGGGTTCATCAAAATGGCACCTATACCATGCCCCCTTTTGGTTGGAAGCACTGTCAAACATCATCTTCCATCGGGAACTGGGTTCAGGACCTTCATCCGAACTTGGCTCTTCGCAGTCTTTCTTGATTAGTATAATGTCTTCATTTGGGAAGTCAAACTTGAGAGGCTCATAGTCTTCTACTGGTTGATCAACGAGGTAATCTGACAAGATTCTAACTTTGATGGACTTTTGAGCGACGTACTAGATATCATACTCTGATAAGAGCATATGCCAATGGGCGAGTCTTCCTGTCTGAGAAGGCTTCTCAAAAATATACTTTATTGGATCCATCTTGGAAATCAACAAAGTGGTATGACATATCATGTATTGCCTCAGATGTCTAGCAACCGAATTCACAGCATAACAAGTCTTTTTCAGAAGTGAGTAACGACTTTCACAATCGGTGAACTTCTTGCTAAGATAACAGATGGCGTGTTCCTTTCGTCCGGACTCATCGTGGACCCAATACACATCCCATCGATCCCTCAAGCACTATCATGTACATGAAGAGAGGTTTTCTAGGTACAGGAGGAATCAAGATTGGAGGTTCTTGGAGATAACCTTTAATTTTTTCGAAGGCTTGTTGACAGTCTTCATTCTAAACAACTGTCTGATCTTTTCGTAATAACTTGAAGATCGGCTCGCAGGTTGGAGTCATGTTGGAGATGAATCTAGATATGTAGTTTAGTCTCCCAAGGAAACCTCTAACTTGTTTTTCTGTCTTTTGGAGCACGCATATCTTGAATGGGTCGCACTTTGTCAGGGTCTACATCAATTCCATGCTGATTGACGATGAAGCCGAGTAATTTTTTAGATCTTACTCTAAAAGTACACTTTGTAGGATTCAGTCTCAACTTGTATTTTCTGAGTCTTATGGATAACTTCAACAGGTGATCCAGATGATCTTCTTCACTTTGAGACTTGGCTATCATATCATCGACATATACCTCGATTTCTTTATGCATCATGTCATGAAATAATGTGACCGTAGCTCTCTGGTAAGTGGCTCCTGCGTTCCTCAAACCAAAAGCCATGACTTTATAACAATAAGTTCCCTAGGGTGTAATGAACGTGGTTTTATCCTTGTCCTCGGGATCCATCCTTATCTGATTGTATCCTAAGAAACCATCCATGAAAGAGAAGATAACAAATCTAGCAGTGTTATCCACTAAGGTATCAATATGTGGCATAGGAAAGTCGTCCTTTGGATTGGCTTTGTTCAGATCCCTGTAGTCTACGCACATTCTAACTTTCCCATCCTTCTTTGGCACGGGCACAATGTTGGCTACCCATTTTGGATATTTTAATACTGCCAAGAAACCTGCATCTATATGCTTTTTGACCTTACCTCTGAGCTTGAGAGCCATGTCGGGTCGGGTCCTTCTGAGCTTTTATTTGACGGGCAGACACTCATGTCGAAGAGGTAACTTGGGAACAACTATGGCGATATCCAAACCAGACATATCTTGGTATGACCAAGCGAACATATCAACATACTCTTCTAAAAGCTTCAATAATCTCTGCTTGACCTCTTCCCCAAGCGTCACCCTAATCTTGACTTCTCTTCTATTTTCATCAGTACTAAGATTGACGACATCTACCTGCTCTTGATGAGGTTGAAGGTCCGTGTACTCGTACTCAGACATTTTTTTCAACTCATCCGGTATCTCATAATCTTCATCATCCTCATCTTCGACTTGGTATATGGGTGAATCGAATTCAGGAGGGAAAACATAGTCATTAGATTCAACGGGTTTTGGAGTTTCTATGCATGTTTGGAATGACTTGATTTATTAAAACACACAAAGATAAATGCATAAAAAAGAATATATTTTTGCTAGTTTTCAAAAGAAATGCCATTTTCTTTAAAAGTAAAAGAAAAAAAAGTAAACAAACAAATGAGTATTTTAACATAACATCTTCATTGATTATAATAATTTGAAAGCATGTGGCCCATACAAAATAATCTGATAACCTCGGGCATGGTTATGGAAAACTTTTTAAAAGGAAACTACAAAACAAAACAAGCACATTACTTCGTCACAGGAAAGATTACAGGAATTTCAAAAGCATCCCAATTTCTTAAAGCGGCCTCATCATGATATACCAATTGATTAATATTGTCGTCCTCAAAATCCTCCTCAACAACATTGATTTGGATGCCTCCACTGATGAACACCTCGTTGATGGTCTTCAGTCATCTTTTGGCAAACTCTTGAATCTTGTCATGAGTTGGTTTATAATCCAACCCTTGGCAGTTCGTCTTCACTCTTGCTTCCACTTTAATAACCTCCCCCATCCTATAGGAGTGCAATTCTTCAATGCAGATTTTATGCTTTGAACAGATGCAAAGGATGGACCATTCTCAACCACAGCTTCTTCGATCAACACAACATTGGCTATTTCTAAGGCTTGGAAATAAGTTTCCAAAGCATCTTCGTCAGCTTTTGTAATTCTAGGTACCCAACAGTGGATGTTATCACAGATGTTATGACATTCACTGTAACACAGACTGCAAACCTTAATGACAAACTGCAAATGAAAACAGTAAATAACACAAGTAATTGTTTACCCAGTTCAGTGCAAACCACACCTACATCTGGGGGCTACCAAGCAGAGGAGGAAATTCACTATTAGTAGAATTAATTCAGAGTCAAACAACCAGTTTGCACTCTTCACTTAAGACCTACCCAATGACACTTCAGCCTAACATAAGACCAGAGTTACCAACTCACTCCCCCTCAATCATAGCAGTGATATCAACCAATTCAAAGTTACAAATAAAATTGAAGACACACCTTGATCTTGCTTCACAGCTTTGATCAAGTGACACAACACTCTTGCTTAAAAGCTTAGAGTGACACACTTAATAGACAACTTAAGAACTCTAGACCAATGCAATCATACAGTAGATAATTGCTTGGTTTACAAGTATTCCTAAGACACACAAAAACACGTGAAGAACAAAATTCTTAACTCACAAATACACGTTCTCTAAAACCCTATCAAGAACTGTCTTCAAATAAGATTGCTACTTCTGTATATATAGGAAGCATACAGTCCTTAGGCCTTTGTGCAGAAGTTAGGTTTACCCATGATAAACCTCTCTTCATGAAACTGCGCACGTCCAATTAAATCAGGGGCATTCCATGTTATCCTCAGCAATGCCTGATACGTCGCCTGAGATAACTAGGCTTCCTAAAATGTTTCCTGAAGTATAGCCTGAGCTAATACCAAAAACTAAAACCTGCGCGCCCTGATGTCATGCGCTTGATGTCATAACATTCAGCATGACATCCAACTCTTAGTTATCCCAACATACCCTGCAGAACACCCTTCTTGTATGTCATAACATCAGTTATGACATTCACACATACTCCAATATTTTGCCACAAAATGCAGCCAATCAAAAGAATATACAAACTCCCCCTTTGACAAATTTTTGGCTAAAACACTCTGTTATCATATCAAAGATCACAAGCAGCAGAAATCATACCATATATGCAGGAAAGCTACTTGCTAATAACACACACAACTACGTTACCATATCAAAGTCATCTCCACACCCTAAGAACTACCTGCTAGTCCATACTACATGTATCACAATAATCTGTGAATCATCTTGTGATACTCCCCCTTAACTGATGCACAACACATTAGTGCAAACACAACCTGTACAACCTGCAGTCACACATATTTATCCAGACTGCTCTAGATTATGGATGTCAGGACATTCAGGATGACATCCTAAAGAACACACTCACCTGTTAGCCTAGACTACAAATGTCACAACTTTCTGTGAAACATCCTGTGCTACTCCCCCTGAAAAGATGCATAACCACACACATTCTGCAAACACACTGCAAACACACACAAATCTAGCAGCTATACTACTACTAGGTTCCATAAAGGAACACAAAAACATCTTAGCAGCTTCATCCAAAACTTACACATCTAACATATATTCCTACACATATTAGGAACTCACAGAACAACAACAACATCCTGTTATCGCACCTGCAAGCATGTTCAGTTCAAACATGCACAGTAGCAAACATGTTCTCATGCATATTAGCAACAACACCTGTAGCACACTTAGAGCAGCAACAACAACCAAGTCTTCCACTTGATCTTCCACCTGTGAGGGACACAAATCTAGCCTTGCTGTTACTACCACTTCTCCCCCTTTTTAGCCACAAATTTAGATCAAAACTAAGTAAATAGTATAGATCAAAATAAGTATGGAAGCACAGATGGTAGGGGTTATTACAACATAAATCTCATGAAGAGCAACACAAATATTTCATGCTGTCAAATTAAAACAAAATCTAAGCAAGGAAACAAAAAACTAGTCACACCATCATCACACCATCATCAGCCCAAGCAAACCATCATCCTGAGCCACACATCAGTCTCCCAACACATTAATCTTCCTCCTCTTCAGCAGAGCTGGAACTAACCTCCTCAACATCTTTCTCACTTGTCTCCTCAGAAATGGCAACAACTTCCTCTGATGCAACATCCCTGCCATCATCCTCCCTTGAACCATCATCATTTCTCTCCTCATCACTGTTAGTGAATTCAGAATCTTCATCTTGCTTGACTTGCAATCCAAGGAAGTAAGTTAATTCTCCACACATGCTCATTTCAAACTCAGATTGCATGTGGTTGACAAATTGTTTTACCATTTTATATGACATCCCTCCAAACACTATGTCATCCACATAAATTTGTGCAATCATGATTTTTCCACCTTCATCCTTTATAAAAAGGGTCTTGTCTATCCCTCCTTTTCTGTATCCGTTAGTGGTAAGGAATCCAGTCAGTCTCTCATACCAAGCTCTAGGAGCTTATTTCAATCCATACAGTGCCTTCCTCAACTTGTATACATGGTCTGTCAAGTTAGGATCCTCAAATCCCTTGGGTTGTACCACATATACTTCCTCATTCAGATATCTATTCAGAAAAGCACTTTTTGCATCCATCTGGAATAGTTTAAATTTCAGGATGCAGGCAATTCCTAACAACAACCTGATTGACTCAAGTCTTGCAACTGGTGCAAAAGTTTCATCAAAATAAATTCCTTCAACTTGAGTATAACCCTGTGCCACTAATCTAGCCTTGTTTTTGGTTACAACTCCTTGTTCATCAAATTTGTTCTTGTAAATCCACTTGGTTCTAATGATGTTTGTTCCTTCAGGTCTCTGAACCAATTCCCATACTTCATTCCTTTTAAACTGTTCCAATTCATCTTGCATGGCCTTGATCCAATATTCATCAGTTAAAGCCTCCTTCACATTTTTTAGTTCAATCTTGGACACAAAACATGAGTTTGAGATGATTTCTCTAGCCCGAGTCCTTGCACCACTATTGGGGTCTCCAATGATAAGATCTTTGGGATGATCTTTCAGGATCCTGATAGAAGGTTCTTTGTTGGGATTTTTTGATTCAGAATCAGGGGTTACAACTTGAGTATCTTCAGCATTGACCATACCATCAGCAGGTGTCTCAAGGAATGTTCCAACATCATCTATGACATTGGTTTCTTCATGCTGATCATCAATAATGACATTAATAGACTCCATCAGAACTTTTGTTCTGGAGTTGTATACTTTATAAGCTCTGCTGTTGATAGAGTATCCCAGGAAAATACCTTCATCACTTTTGGGATCCATTTTCCTCCTTTGTTCACGATCTGTCAAGATGTAACACTTGCTCCCAAAAACATGAAAATACTTCATAGTTGGCTTCCTTCCTTTCCATATTTCATACAGAGTGGAGGTAGTTCCTTTTCTCAAGGTAACTCTGTTGTGAACATAGCAGGCTATGTTCATTGCTTCAGCCCAAAAATGCATAGGCAAATTCTTTGCATGAATCATGGCTCTAGCAAATTCTTAGATAGTCTTGTTTTTCCTTTCCACTACTCCATGTTGCCGAGGAGTAATAAGGGAGGAGAGTTCATGACGGATTCCTTAAGATGAGCAGAATTAAGCAAACTTAGAGTTCTCAAACTCCTTACCATGATCACTTCTGATCTTGACCACACCACATTCTTTTTCTCTTTGAAGTCTGATACACAACTCTCTGAAGACTTCAAATACATCTGATTTTTCTCTGATGAACCTTATCCAGGTGTATCTGGAGTAATCATCAACAACTACATAAGCATACCTTTTTCCACCAAGACTCTCTACCTGCATTGATCCCATCAAGTCCATGTGCAACAGTTCAAGAACTTTGGATGTTGCAAGATGAATAATTCTTGGATGTACCATCTTGGTTTGCTTTCCATTTTGACATTCACCACAGATCCTACCTTCATCAATAGTCATCTTTGGAATTCCTCTCACAGCTTCCTTGGATATGATCTTTTTCATCCCTCTTAGATGAAGATGTCCAAGTTTTTGATGCCACAGTTTGACTTCCTTTTCTTTTTTGGCCATAGAACAGATAATGGAGTTACTTGAGATTTAAGGCTCCCATAAGTAGCAGTTGTCTTTAGACCTAGCTCCCCTCATGACTTCCTTTTTATCTCTATTTGTGACAACACATTCTCCCTTTGTGAAGTTGACATTGAGTCCTTGGTCACAGAGCTGACTGATACTGAACAAGTTGGCAGTCAGTCCTTTCACCAGCAATACATTATCTAGGTTAGGAACTCCAGGACAATCTAGTTTCCCAACACCTTTGATTTCCCCTTTTGCTCCATCACCAAAGGTCACATACCTAGTGGAATGTGGTTTGATGTCCCCCAATAGATTCTTTATTCCAGTCATGTGCTTAGAACAACCACTATCAAAATACCAGTCTTCTTTAGCTGATACTCTCAGAGAAGTATGAGCTATCATACCAACCTCCTTTGCCACCCATTGTTGCTTCTTGACAGGATCATCTTGATGAGTGTGACTAGGAAATCCATGCAGACTGAAGCAAAATGGTTTTATGTGTCCAAATTTACCACAGTAGTGACACCTCCACCTTTGGGACTTTCTCCTTTCCTGATTCATGTTTTTGTTCTTCTGATGTTGTGACATCCAATTTGGTCTATGATTTTCAGCCTTTGTTTTCTTGAATCCCAATGTGGGATTCTGTTCACCAATAAATCCCAGTCTAGACATGTTTCCTGCTTTCTGACCACTTTGTAGGATTTTTTTCTAGAGTGTCAGTCCCAGGGTTTAGCATTCTAACAGATTTTGTCATCTGATCAAGTTTGGAGTTTAACATTTTGACCTCACTGTTGAGTGAGTCAATGGTTGCAAGAGTCTCCTTCTTCTCAGCTTCCAACTTCTTGATCATTTTCTTATGCTTTTCCCCTAGTTGACATACTTCAGCACTTTTGATGTATAGTTGTTTATATGAGGCTGCCAGTTCATCAAAAGTTAACTCATCTCCACTAGAATCATTATTAGACATACATGTACCAGTTAGTGCAATGGCATGTCTTGCAGATTCTTCTTCTGATCCACTCTCGGAATCTCCATCAGACCAGGTAACCATAATTCCTTTCGTTTGCTTTTTGAGATAGGAGGGACATTCAGTTTTAATGTGACCATAACCCTCACATTCATAACACTGAGCTCTTTTGCCTTGGTTGGACTTTTCTTCATACTTAGCTCTTTTGCTAATGTCAAATGAGATGTTCTTATCATTAAGTATGCCCTTCTTATCTACCCTTTTCATGAGTCTGTTGAATTGTCTCCCAAGCATAGCTACAACTTCTGAGAGATTCTCCTTGCTTCCATCATTGTCTTCATCAGAGTCATCTGCAGTATTTGAGACAAGGGCTATGCTTTTGTTCTTCTTCTCAACCTGATCACACATTCCCATCTCAAAAGTTTGGAGAGAACCAATGAGTTCATCCACTTTCATGTTGCTTATATCCTGAGCTTCTTCAATAGCAGTGACTTTCATGGCAAACCTCTTAGGCAAAGATCTTAGAATCTTCCTCACAAGCTTTTCTTCAGACATCTTTTCTCCTAAAGCTCCCGAGGTATTGGCAATCTCAAGAATATTCATGTAGAATTCATGAATAGTCTCATCCTCCTTCATTCTCATATTTTCAAACTTGGTGGTCAACATTTGTAATCTTGACATCTTGACTTTAGAGGTTCCCTCATGAGTTTCTTTGAGAGTATCCCAAACCTCTTTAGCTAGTTCACAATGATGCACTAGTCTAAGGCCTCTTGCTCTTTGTACCATTCCTCTTCAGGTATTAACACAAATACTCCATCTTTATCAGTCTTCACTGGATGTTCCCATCTTGAGTTGGCAGCTCTCCATGCCTTGCTGTCTAAGGACTTCAAGAAGGCTATCATCCTAACTTAAGCCATCCAAAATTGGTGGTCTATTTGTGAATCCTATATCCTTGTCCATAGTACCAGAATTTATCTTCCCTAGATCTCACCCAGAAAATAACAGGCAGGGTGCCTGCTCTGATGCCAATTGTAACTCTAGGTACCCAACAGTGGATGTTATCACGGATGTTATGACATCCACTGTAACACAGACTGCAAACCTTAATGACAAACTGTAAATGAAAACAGTAAATAACACAAGTAATTATTTACCCAGTTCAGTACAAACCACACCTACATCTGGGGGCTACCAAGCCAGGGAGGAAATTCAATATTAGTAGAATTAATTCAGAGTCAAACAACCAGTTTGCACTCTTCACTTAAGACCTACCCAATGACACTTCAGCCTAACACAAGACCAGAGTTACCAACTCACTCCCCCTCAATCACAGTAGTGATATCAACCAATTCAAAGTTACAAATAAAATTGAAGACACACTTCAAACATACCTTGATCTTGCTTCACAACTTTGATCAAGTGACACAACACTCTTGCTTAAAAGCTTAGAGTGACACACTTAACAAACAACTTAAGAACTCTAGACCAATGCAATCATACAGTAGATAATTGCTTGGTTTACAAGTATTCCTAAGACACACAAAAACACGTGAAGAACAAAATTTTTCACTCACAAATACACGTTCTCTAAAACCCTGCCAAGAACTGTCTTCAAATAGGATTGCCACTCCTGTATATATAGGCAGCATACAGTCCTTGGACCTTCGTGCAGAAGTTAGGTTTACCCAAGATAAACCTCTCTTCATGAAACTGCGCACATCTAATTAAGTCAGGGGCATTCCATGTTATCCTCAGCAATGCCTAATATGTCGCCTGAGATAACTAGGCTTCCTAAAATGTTTCCTGAAGTATAGCCTGAGCTAATACCAAAAACTAAAACCTGCGCGCCCTGATGTCATGCGCTTGATGTCATAACATTCAGCATGACATCCAACTCTTAGTTATCCCAACATACCCTGCAGAACACCCTTCTTGTATGTCATAACATCAGTTATGACATTCACACATACTCCAATAGTTTGCCACAAAATGCAGCCAATCAAAAGCATCTACAACTTAATGTACCTAAATGATGACAAATTGCTCACCATTACCTCTTCTCCATGAACGACCACCAGTTTGTCATCCACTACAAATTTCATTTTTTGGTGAAGAGTAGAGGTCACTGCGCCAGCAGTATGGATCCATGGTTTTCCCAACAAACAACTGTATGCTAGATTGATATCCACCACCTGGAAGGTAATGTCAAATACATGAGGTCCAACCATAACAGGTAAATCCACTTCGCCTATTACCGTTCTTTTGGAACCATCAAAAGCCTTGACAATCAAAGAGGTGAGTCTCATGTCAGCCTCTTTATATGCCAATTTAGCCAGTGTCCTCTTGGGCAACACATTCAGAGAGGAACCAGTGTCCACCAGGACCCTTGCCAGAGTGTCTTCTTGGAACTTTATTGATACATGTAAAGCACGGTTGTGCTTACAACCTTCGGCAGGTAATTCATCGCTGCTGAAACTCAGGGTATTACATGCAGTAATATTGGCAATCACCGAATCAAATTAACCAATTGTTATGTCCTTGGTTACATGGGCCTGTGCTAGCAGTTTTTGTAATGCAGACCTATGGGCAGGAGAACTCAAAAGGAGAGACATGATCAAAATTTTTGAAGGAGTTTGATGTAGCTGATCTATGATTTTGTAGTCGCTTCTTTTGATGATCCTTAGAAACTCTTCTTTTTCTTCATTTGGTACTTCTTTGCTTTTTACAGGTTCCACAGGGATGGTTTCCTCGAGAGGGATCACAGTTACCTTAGGTTGGTAGATTCGGCCGCTTCGGGTCATTTGGCTCGTACTAGAAATATTAGAGACGTCTTCATGTTTACTCTTCATCCTTTCATTTTGAACCTCTTTCCCGGATGTCTTCTTGGATTAGAGTACAAAAATTGGAATTCCCAGCACATTCTTCACATTCTGAATGGGTATTCTCAATCATACCGGCTTCGACTAATCTTCTGTGGAGATCCTGGAGCGGAGTCTTGATTACTGTAACATTAAAAATTACCATTTCATGCGCGTCTTCAATTGCATTGATGCTTCCATGGTTAGGCAGTAGGTTGTTTTTGACATTAGGTTGACGGTCCCCAAAGGACAAAATCTTTTTCTCCATTAGTTCTCGAACAATATGCTTCAAAGAAAAGCATCCTTCTAGACCAGGTCAAACTCCCCCTTCATGAAACGCACATCGGGCATTGGGATTATAGAATGGTGGAAGAGGATCTGGTGGAGGTCCTATCTTTCTAGTGGTAATCAGACCTTGTTGTACCATGTATGGGTACAAATTGGTGTAGCTCATTGGAATTGGTGGGATATGAGGTCTTCCCCCCGGTCTTCTATTTTGTACATTTTGTCTAGGGATTGGAGCCCTAGGTTATTGTTGTTGATAGGCGGAGGCGATGGGCGCTTGCTGGTAGCCTTGCTGATACGCAGGTGGTGGTTGATCTGACTAGAAAACCGGAGTTTGATTGTGAAAGGTAGACATTATGGCCGCCACATAGGTTTGTTGAGTGTACTGCACAGGGTATGATGGTTGTTGTCGAAATTGTTGTTGACGCTGAGGTTTTCTGATCTGACTCCTTCTTTCTGTAGAAATGGCATTGGTCTCGCCTTCCTTTTTCTTATGAACATTTACGAAGGACTTTTTAGTGACGCCTCCACTTGAATTTCCATCGATGCTTGTCATCTTTCCATTTTTCAATCCCAACTCGACTTTTACTCCCACAACTATAGTGTCGGAGAAATTAGCGCTCACACTGCTAAGCATTCTCTCACAGAATTCCGGTCTTACCGTGTCCACGAACTAATCAGCTAGTTCTTTTTCAGTCAGAGGGGGATCCACTTGAGAGGCAGTTTCCCTCCAACGTTGGGCATATTCTTTGGAGGATTCAGAACTTTTCTAGGCCATACTTAACAACTGTCTCCATTCCGGTGCCAAATCAATGTTGTATTTGTAATTCTTGATGAAAGCATCAGACAAGTCCTAAAAATTATGAATTATAGATTGGTCCAAACTCAAGTACCACTTAGCTGAAGCACCCTTGAGACTATCTTGAAAACAGTGGATCATCAACTTATCATTTTCCACATAGGCCACCATCTTCCTATAGTACATGATCAAATGGGTCCTAGGGAAAGTAGCCCCCTCATATTTATTGAAGACCGAGATTTTAAATTTCAGAGGAATTACTAATCCAGAAACCAAGCACATGTCTCTCGCATCAGCCCCAAATATGCTATTACCTTCCATATCCCTGATTTTTCTTGCCATAGTTTTGAAGTCTTCTCTCATCTTTTCATGGCGCTCATCTCCTTCTTCCGACTGGTCAGGGATATCATAAACCTGATGTTGGTTGTTGAAGTATGGATGTGCTTGTGTTTGCACAACAGCTGGAGTGTAAGTAGGGATAATATGAGGAAAATCGCCATTCAGAGGAACACTCTACTGAGTAGTCTTCATAGTGAATGGCGGTGGTACAAAGTTAAATAGTGGTCCAAAAGGTGGATCACTGGTGGCGACAATTACAACTGGTGTTGTTTCTAATACTGTGGCATTGATCTCGGAAACCACGGTCTTTTGAGTGTCTATCTTTGCACGGATCACTTGCAACATCTCCATCATTTGGCCCATATTGCCTCATATGTCATCTAACTCATTATTGACTCTGTCAAACTCTTGATCTTGCTCAGCCATTCTCCTTCGGGCTTAAGCTTTGGTGTTGTAAGGATGCAGAGGACTCAGTGTGACCTACTAGAGGCAAACAACACATAATAAGCCACAGAATAGGAGAATGCATATGCAATGCTTATGGAATACTAATGTAAATGCAACACTAACATTCAAAGAAAACCCAAAATTATGTTTACAAACATCAATAATGGAGGAAAGAGCAAAGCAAAGTAACTTTTCATTAATGAGTGAAAGTTTTACAAGAAAAGGGAAATACACATCTAAAGCCCAAGTGTGGACATAAATTACAAGAGAGAACTAAAACTGGGAGGCCTAGTCTTTCTGACAAGAAGACCCTTCCCCTTCTTGAAGCTTCATCTTTCTTGCGATTTCTTCTTTCTGGTTTTGGCGGAGCAGCTTCTAGAGTTCCTCATTCTCTTGAAAAACCATGAAGTGTTTATCCTCCCACGTCTTCTTCTCCTTTTCAGCTTTGACTAAAGCATCCTTCAATTCCTTCATAGAGAAGGTTTCTTTCGAAGTTGTCGGAGTAGACTCGAAGCCAGTGTAGAACATATTTGAAGTTATCTCTTTAGATCAACGAAGATACGCCTCTGAGACAGTACAGTCTGGATGCCCCATAACAGTCATCCCTTGGGTATTGAGGTGACGCCAAGCATACTCAATTTGTGCCTTAAGATCTTAGTTTCTCCCATCTTCAAGAAAACATCTTCTCAAAAGGATCAGATCAGGCTCTTCCTCTGCAGGATATCCTAGCTGACGGAGAGCTAGGATAAGGTTGTAACTAATGCATCCTTTTGTGCCAAGCAGAGGCATATTAGAGAAATCCCCACAGTTGTGAATCATGGTAACCCCCTCATACATGGGATTGTACCAACGGATGTCATAGTGTTTGAGTGATAGAAGCTTTTCTATTTATGCAATGTTGTCCTTCAAATTCCATAGAGAGATCATCCTTGGAAAGTGTGAAATAAACCACTTGTGAAGGAGAGCGGTACAATAAGTAATACGGCCTTCTCCATGGGAGTTCTTTAGATGAACAGAGAAGTATGCATCAGCTAGCAGGGTGGGAACAAGGTTCCTGATGAAAAACAAGTTCATAGCATTTAAGTCTATGAACTCGTCAGCACTTGGAAACAGAAAGAGTCCATAAATTAATAATGCCAAGATAGCCTCAAAGATTTATGTGCCTTTCTTATCAGCGTGAGCCTCAGATCTTTCCATCAAAGGTCTCGCTTGCAAACCAGAAAGTCCATCTTTGACATCCATATGGGTCTGAAGCTCAGATGGTTCTAGGTGTAAGGCTTCAGCCAAGACTCTTATATTTGGTCTTCTTTTTTCTTCCAGAGAATGGTTGAGGAATGACACATAATCCCATCAAAGCAGAATACTCTTCCAACATTGGTAGCAGTTGATAGTCTGGAAATATGAAGCAATGGTAAACGGGATCATAGAACTGAACGAGTGCCATTAACATCTCCTCATCTACTTGGAGCTCGAATAGAGGCAGAAGGTTTTCATACTTGTTGCTAAATGACAAAGGATCTTCCACTAGGCCTCCTAGTATCCTCATATTTTCCAACTTCGAGCTTTTGAATGTGCATCTTGGAGTTATTTTCTTTCTTGAGTCCATTACAATGTCTGCAAAAAAGAGATTGCTCCTTGAGTTTTAACAAACAATGCAATGCAATTGGTTTTAAGAAATTCAGAAGATTGATTTGCAAAAGGAACACTTTTTGGCACAAAACCTTACTTCATTAATGTTGGAAAAAGTTACAACTTTTAAGTACAATACAAGAGACTTGAAAATACAAGAGAGAAAAGACTAGGCCCTAGGGTCTTCCATAGAAGCTTGCTAGAAAGGTCTTCCTCTTTTGTCTTTTCAACTCTGCATTCTCCAATACTAGTTTGTCGACTATTCCCTTCCAAGCACCAGATGTAGGTGGGATGCCAGAGTATTCGTGGGTACTAAGAACGGGCAAAACACTAGACAAAAATAAATTCTCTTGTGCCACGTATTTGTCAGTAACCCTCCTTTCAAGTAGCTCAATCATTCATCCTTTTCTTTCAGCTGTCTTTTCATCTCCATCTGCTCAGAATGAATGACGTGGTACTTGTCTTTCCAATCATCTCGCTCAAGCTTCAATCTATCCAAAGTTTCTTGGTATCCCTTCATTTGTTCAACAGAAATGATAAAGGAAGAGGCGACAACAATTTGCAAAGGTCTCTCTAGGAGATAAGACATCTTGAGATCACGGGCTCTAGAACGGACCCATTGCATGAAAGGCTCAAATACTATACAGTTCTTTTTCCCTAGATCAGTCTTGGTCTTCTTGTGGATGGTCTTCCAAGCATCTGCAATGCTATCCCTAAACCTCATATCAGCTTCTGAATTGAGGTAGAAGAAACCTGATAACAGGACATTGCTAGGCTTTTCCTTCATGGGAAACCCAAACTGGCGTCTTGCAAGGATAGGGTTGTAGTTGATTCCCCCTCGTATACTGAGAAGAGGTGCATTGGGAAATGAACCACAATTATCGATGATTGCTCCTTTTTCATAAGCGGGATCATACCAATGTACATCGGTCTGAGCCAGAGCCATGAGTCTTTGAGACCATCTTAGTCCATATGAATTTTCTTTGAAAAGACCAGTTCTTGGCAAATGTGCAACAAACCATCTATAAAACAAAGGAGCACAACATAGGATAGTCCCATCTCCTTTGAGAGTCCTATAGTGAATAGAATGGTACTCATCTCCAAGCAGAGTAGGTACGGGATTACCAATGATGAAGATTTGGATAGCGTTGATGTCAATGAAATTCTCTTCTTCGGGGAAGAGAACCAAACCATAGATGAGCAATGCAAGGACTACTTCAAAAGCATCTAGGTTATTTTCTTTGGCAAAAAGTGTAGCTTTCCCTATCAAAAAATCAGCAGGTAGACCTCTGAGTCCATACTTGGTGGTGAGATTGGCTTTAACTTAGGAAGCTTCTAGGTGGATGGAACCTGCAAACCACTGAACAACTTCTTATCCAAACCACTGAACAACTTCTTATCCAATACTGGCAGACCAATGTGATATGAGTACTCTTCCAAGGTCGAGACAAGTATATAATCAGGAAAGGTGAAACAGTGATATAGAGGGTCATAGAATTGCACAAGAGTGTTGAGAACTCCTTCTTGCATATTGATCTTGACAAGTCCTAATAATCTTCCATATTTCTTTCTGAAGTCTTCAGGACAAGACACTAAGGCCACCAATTTCCTTAACTCAGTTAAATCTGGTTTCTTGAAGTTGTACATTCTAGTGTTTCTTTTTCCAAAATCCATTACCTAAGGTTTTTTGCAATAAAGAAAACAATTGAGTTTGTCAAAACCATCTGAATGAGTGCTTATGATGGGATGATGAGATGATGCACAAGCAACAGATACACAAATATTCACATAGTCACATATAATGCATATGCACACAAACAAGGGTCCTAGGTTTGGGTCACAAGCATGAAGCCATGGTATACCCTTTCCAACTAACATGAACTATGGTTTGTTTGTACCTACACAACGGGTTCTACAAAATTTCCCAGAGTCATCGATAAATCTTTCGGATATTATCAACCTACATTACTACTAATATGAGTCAAAAATATTCTCAAGATAAACTCGTCTGAGTGTAGTATCGCATATTGACCATTCGGGACTACTCCCTCATAGTCATTGCACTACGTCCTAAAAAGGCCAAGTGGGGTGAGTAGGTGACTAAAAGGTCCTCAGTTTCACGGACTCCCAGGTCGGAAAAATTAATGAACGTATGACTACTCATACGCCATCATTAATCCCATAGGGGCCTCGACTATGCATGGTTACATCATATGTCAAACATGTTAGGACTACTCCCAACCGTCAACCATTGATCATACCACAATCCTATCATAGGTGTACGCTCAAGTCCGGGCTAGGACTTATCTCACCTCTCAAAGTAGCAACCCAATGCACATATACAATACAACAGGTATAATATACAGATATTCACAAATATACATGTATAAAGCAAACAGACATGAACAAAACACAACTGAAAACAAGGCAGGCTTAACCGTCTAGATATTCCCCAGTGAAGTCGCCATTTCAGTTGCTGTGAGAATTAGATATCAAGCTATTAATTAACTTGAATCGCAAACCTTTAAGTATTTACCACCAAGCTTTGATTTATCCAAAGGAAAGGGTAAAGATCGAAGAAAACCCTAAGTGCGCTACGTAACAACAAAGCTAAGAAATGGGGGTTCAGGGGTTGGTTATACTAAGGGAAGGTATTAGCACCTTAAGTATCTGTAGTACTCTACAAGAGCCTCTTGCTTGGTAGTTATGTTATTGTCAATGTTTGTTTGCTGATGGCTATGTGCTAGGGTAAAGATCTATGGATATATACAATAAGTATACTCGCCAAGGCGTCACATCTCGTGCCTACATATCCTAACAAGGATGGAATTAGAGCAACCAGTTATCATAACTAGGGAGAGAACTCTTGACTATGGTCAAGGTTCAAGGGGAATAAACATCCATAACAATGATACTTATATAGAGTTAACAAACTCTCTAAGTCTATGTTGGAAGACTAACTCGGGGTTTGACTTTAACAAAAGTCAAAAGGGGAAATGTGAGTACCCATAACAATGGTACACACATAGAGTTGACAAACTCTAGGCCTAAGTTCTAAGTTGTAGGATTCCTAACAAGGTGTGCTAAAGATCTTGACTTGACAAATTCAAAGGGATAAGGTTATTTAAAAGTCCTAATGACTTTAACAAGGTCAAAGGGAGGTGGGAACAAAATGAGCTATCTATGACATTGAGTCAATTGAGAGACCTTCCTTTGGACTTAGGAACACAAGGCAACTCATTTTTTTAGGATGAGAGCTAACAAGCTACATTACTTGGGGGGAATTATCAAAACTAAAGCACACATATACATTCATTAAAACATGATGAAGATATAAAGATCAAGGTAACAACCAAGGAAGCATGTAACAAAATTAAGCAAAGATAAGAACAAGGTTACAATCAAGTATTCATCCACAGAAGATTGGAATTAAAACCAAGTGGTAAATATAGATGTTACAACATCTAAGAAGTTTATGAAGTGAGGTTCTTACAAGACCAAACATCATAGATTGAATCATGCATAAGTCAAAACATTACTTATCATGGAAAAGTTCAAAGATTAACATGCATAAATCATAACAATATTTAAACATGGATACAAGTCAAATGAATTATGTATAAGTCAAAACATTACTTATAACAAAGTTAAAAGTTCAATATTAACATGCATAAATCATAACAATATTTAAGCATGTATACAAGTCAAGGTAACAACCAAAATAACTTGAACAAAGGGTGTGACATGGGTGACAACAACATGTGAATTATGGTGAATCATGTCAAACAAGAAAGTAACAACCAAACATGTAAAAGAAATTCAATTATGGATTTATAAGCAACAATGAGAAGCATCTCAAAGGGAATTCATACCAACATGTTTCAAAGTGAAACAACAGATGTTTAGGAGCATTTAGGGTAAGATATGAGAACATGAAACACATGTTAAATCAAAACATTTGATTTCAAGGGAAAGAGTCACATGTTAAAAACAAGGTAACAACCAAAGTTTCAATAACTTTCAAACATGCATTCACATATGAACATGAACTTGAAAAGAAATAACCAATCATATAACAACAAAGGGTATACAAGCTCATACATCAAGTGAGGTTCATATAAGCGAGGTTGGGGTGCACACAAGCAAGGATAACCAAAGGAATCAATCAAAAGATAAAAAAGAAACCTAAGAAAACCTAAAAAGGCCACAAACTTTGAACATACACAAGTACCAAATAAATAATTCTTTTTGGATTTTTCTTGATGTAGACAAAAAAATAGACATTTTCATGAGCATTTATCAAAAAGAGTGGGATCAAAATGATAAAAATCAAAGAAGTTATGATTAATTCAATTTGTGAAGTAAAACATAAAAATAAAGCATTAAAAATATGGAAATGCACTCAAAGGCGTTTGAACCCACGCCACTAGGGTTACTGGCTCAAAACATTAGCCACCCAGCCAATACGCGCATTATGATTCAATAATGGGAGTGAAACGATATATGTAAAACAAGCTTCCAAAATGAGAAAATAGCAAAAGGGTTGATCAGAAAGATCGAACCCAGGCACACAAGGCAAGCAAGGACACGATAAAACAAGGTTCTACCACTAGGGTAGCTGTTACATCCAATTATAATGTGCTTCTAATTATTTTTATTTTGAGGATCACCCAAAATGGCACCTTAATGCCACATCATGCCAGACCATCTCCCAGTCAGCTTCTCCTTCTTCTTTTTTGCTCCTCTCTCTCCTGTCCTAGCTTCATCATCCATGGCCAGATTTTCGATCTTCCATAACTCCTTCATCTCTCAACCATTTTCAATGATATAAGGATCAAAGTTGAAGTATTTTTCACAAGGATCAAGAGTATAACAATATCTTGTCCTAAAAATGACTGAGTAACTCACAAATTATTCAACAACAGTGCAACACATCAAGAATATCACATGTCAAAACATTACAAATACAACTCATACAATGTAAATAGTGGTTGAAACATCTAGCACATGATGATATCTACATGCTTGCTTCACAAATGAATCATTAATGGTGCATGAATCATGAGAGTGGAAAGTCATAATTCCTTACCTCTTGGAGAAAGTTCAAGGCTTCTTCTCAGCAAATGTAGTTGTAAGATGATAACCTCTACAACCTTGTTAAGCCTTTTGGAGTATGCTTGAATGATTGAACAAGTTGGAACTGGCTTCTAAACAGAATACGATTCTTCTTGCAACAATGGAGATTGAAGATGGTGCAGATTGTTTGAGATGTTACAACAAGGTTTCAAGGGTTTGAATGAAGTTTATGGAGTGTCTAGAGAAGTTTTGTGATGTTGGTTTAAAAGATGCACGAGCCAACTGTGTGTTTGAGGTGTTCTTGCAAATTTGGATGTTTTTTTTGCAAGAACAAGTGGTTATGAGTATTCAAGAGGTTTTGAGAGGTTTTGTTAGGGTATTTTATGATTATTTTCACTAAGGATTGATGCCCTGTTTATAGGAGAAGCGGATGGTTGATGGTCTGGTCAGAATCTAAGTTTTTGCAAACTTGTCCATTTGAAAACCAACTTGCTTGTGATGATGATTTCTCTTGTTTCAAGGGATCAAGTACAAGAGTTGTTGAGTTCTTTGATCATGCTTCTGCAGATTGAGTGTACTTTGGAGTGTAGAAGGAGGGTAGGGGAATGGCTCAAGGCAGATTTCAAGGAAAGCCATACTTTACCAAAGTGGAAGTGTGCACTTTATGCCATAAATGGAAAACCTTCTTGGTTCATACCTTAAAACTTTGTGTAATCACTTGAAATTTCGTGTAACACTTTCATCAAGGAGTATCTTGCCACTAAACAACTTAAAACACCAAGGTTTGCAGCAAAAATATTGATTATGCATCATGTCATGCCAAGTTAGAACCTCGAATTTCAAGTCTTTGGACCTCAACTTCTTCTCTTCGAAACCCCTAGCTCACACATTCTATGAAGGATTTCTTGTAATTTTTGGAAAGACCTAAACATGCTTTAAAACTTTCATGTTTTATGAATTTCTTGAACAAAAAGGGATCGTGGTGAAAACTAGCCTTGGAATTGACTGAAAAATGAAGAAACAAAGCTTGCCTTGAAAAATTCTAAGTGTTTTAAAATTCTTCCAAACTTTTAAGCTTCATAACTAAAAATCTAAGCATTGGTTTCCCATAGGTCACTAGTATGTTGTTGTAGTACATGAGGAGATCTACAAATTGATCTTTGGAACTTGTAAAATGGATGTGTGGATTGGAAGTTATGGCGTTTCAAAGTTGGTACCAAGATTAGGGCTTTTTCCCACACTCAAATTTTCTTCCTTTGCAAGAAACTTATCAAATCTTGATTTACTTATAATAAAACTCATGGATTAAACATATATTGATGAATTTTGGCTTGGATGCTCCAATTTGAACCAAAAATCTAAAAGTCCAAGAGTTGACTATGTTAGATGAAATTTGAATAAGATGAATTTAACTGTGTGATCTTCAATGAATTTGCATCTTGATACTTCTCAAACATCCTAGATAGGATTCAAGGATGTATATGAACATTTTGAATCATGTCTCAAGGCTTGGGATCATGCTTGGATCAAAATCAAAGGCACAGTTGCATTTCCTGACAAAACTCTAATTTGGGGCCAGATGAAATTGGGCTTCAATTGACTTGTAGTGAGATCAATTAGCACTTGATTCTTGTTGAATATGAGCTCATTGAATGTATGGAAACTTTATTTGATGATGATCACTCCAAATTATTGACTGATCAAGCAATAGTCCTCTTGATTCCACAGGTGCAAAACCCTAATTTAGATGAACTTCAACAACAACAAGCTTGAAACAAATTTAGGGTTAGGAAACAATGCTTGATTCTCTAAGATGATAATGGAACCTAGGGTTTAAAATTTGAGGTATGAAAGCTGGGTATTATTGGATGACTATGGAATATGATTGTTTCAAATACGCTAGGAAATGCCATAAATGCCAGATTCATGCTGATAAGGTGCATATGCCACTGACCCCTCTGAACGTGTTGACATCTCCTTGGCATTTTGCAATGTGGGGAATTGATATGATTGGAAAGATTGAGCCGACTGCTTCCAATGGATATTGTTTCATTCTGGTTGCCGTTGATTACTTTACGAAGTGGGTGGAAGCAGCCTCGTTTGCTAATGTCACAAAGCAGGTAGTCGCCCGATTCATAAGGAAGGACATCAATTGTCGTTATGGAATTCCGGAGAGAATAATTATTGATAATGGTTCAAATTTGAACAATAAGATGATGAAGGAACTATGCCAGAGTTTCAAGATTAAACATCACAATTCTTCTTCGTATCGTCTGAAGATGAATGGCGCTGTTAAGGCAGCGAACAAGAATATTAAAAAGATTGTGTAGAAGATAGTGATAACCTACAAAGATTGGCATGAGATGTTACCCTTTACTATACACGGTTATCGTACTTCGGTGCGTACATCAACCGGGACAACTCCTTTCTCACTAGTATATGGTATGGAAATAGTTCTACCATTAGAAGTTTAGATTCCTTCTTTAAGAGTATTGGCTGATGTGAAGCTTGATGAAGTTGAATGGGTGAAAGCTAGGTTGAATCAGTTGAATCTTATTGACGAGAAGAGATTGGAAACCATTGCTCATGGCCGGTTGTACTAAAGCAGGATGAAGAAAGCCTTTGATCAAAAAGTGTGTCCTCGGTGCTTTCAGAGAGGTGATTTGGTTTTGAAAAGGATCTTTCCTCCTCAAACAGATCACATGGGCAAATGAACTCCAAACTACGAAGGTCCATATGTGGTAAGAAAGGTCTTCTCTGGTGGATCCTTATTACTATCAACTATGCATGGCGAAGACTTTACGTCCCCTGTGAATGCAGACATAGTAAAAAAATACTTTGCTTAAAAGAGACCCGCTGGACAACAAAAAGAAAAGTTCAGGTAAAAATGGGGCATCTCGGCGAACTAACAAAAGAAAAGGTTCGGGTAAAAATTAGGGATAAAAGAAAAAAGAATAAACACGCAAAGTTGAAAATCCAAAAGGGTGACTTTGGCAAAAATGGGTATCCCAGTGGATTGAAAACCTGAAAGGGCGATCCAGGTAAAAGTTAGGGATTTGAAAGCAAACGACGGTGGTCTATGTTCGATCTGTAATTCATCTTGATACATGGTTATCCCGTAAGGAAGGAATTAGTTCAGTCAGTCTTTTCAGAAGGCGAAGCATTTGTATATATTGAAGACATACATGTCATAGTTGAACGACGCATGGTGGATATTTGTTCCCACATTGCCGACATCTGTATATTCGTTTATTTTTTGCATAATTACCTCTTTTCAGAAATTGTATCCAAACTATAACTTTCCTATATTCGTCCGATATTTTTTATGAGCATTACATGTGAAAACATAAGGCTTTACAAAGCATACGGAAAACAACAAATTTACTTGAACAATAGGTGTCATCAATGGTATATGAGGTAGCCATTTCGCATGTGGAACATGTAACACCCGAGGGAGAGGGAGTGGTTGTCGGTGCACGAGGCATGGCAATGAGACACTCCTAATAGCTTAGCGAGGGAGTGGTTGTCAGTGCATGAGACATGACAATGAGACACTCCTAGAAGCATCTAGGGGAAAATCGAATTCACATCAGAATGAGAGGGATCCTGAGGCTATGTAGGTATGTGACTGCGTGGTTGAAAGAAGGCTTATAAGGATTAATTGGTACTACCTATACCAACAAGATGCATCTTCTTTTCGGTAGCCCATTCCATAAGAACTCCATAGTTAAGCGTGCTTGACTTGGAGCAATTATGGGATGGGTGACCTTCTCGGAAGTTTCTCGGAAAGCGTGTGAGTGAGGAAAAAGAATGCTGAAAAGACCCGTGTTGGTTTGTGGGGTCAGTCGGTAAACCTGAAAGAAGTTGGTGTCGATTCCCTTGGCAGGTAAATTAACGACATATTGATATCTCCTGCAAAGTCCAATGGTTATTGGCATTTCTTTTCAGAATCAGGTTTTTGGGACGACCTCCCAGTAGATGTTACTCTTAATTCCCAACAGAGTTAAATTTTTTAGTAGAGATTATTTTCAGGAAGGTCATTTAGTGTGTCTTTCTCAGCAGAGTTTGGTTTGTTGATCTTTTCATCACTTCTCCTAGTGGTGTTCTTTTGCATAAGCGTTTTCATTACATCCTTCAAATGCGTAGTATTTCCATTTCGTATGGAGCATTACGCCATATTCAAATATATGCATTCGAAGCATAAGACAGGTTTGATATCGTTGTTTCTAGTCGTATCTTCAGTAGATAAGGGCATAATTCAGGAGATTTTGTGTTACTTTATCCCCAACAGAAAGTCATGGATGGATGTGTTCATCTTACTTGTACTCCCCAAGTTTGTTTGCTTAAAATTCTTTTTCCCCAGCGGAGTCTTCTTTTCAGGTCGTAAATCGGTTGATTCTACTTCCAGTCTATCCTGGTTGTTATCCTAACTTTTGGTTGGTAATCCTTTGTTTATCCCAACTTTTGGTTGGTATCTTTTATGGATCGTATCCCAACTTTTGGTTGGTGTCCCTGGTGGTGATCCAAACTTTTGGTTGGTATCTTTCATCACAAATTCGCCTTCAGTCGGCATCTCGGTTACCCTAACTTTTAGTTAGTACCCGTTGTTATCCCAAATTTTGGTTGGTATCTTTTACGGGCTGTATCCCAACTTTTGGTTGGTGTCCCTTGTGGTTATTCTAACTTTTGGTTAGTACCCCTCCTGCTGATTATCCCAACTTTTGGTTGGTACTTTTTTATGATATCCCAACTTTTGGTTGGTATTCTCCCCTGCGAAGTCGTCATTCCAACTTTTGGTTGGTAGTCTTCATTTATGGATTCACATTTGTTTGGCATTCTGGAAATCCTAACTTTTGGTTAGTAGCCTTTATTCCAACTTTTGGTTGGTATTCTCTGGTTGTATTCCAACTTTTGGTTGGTAATCTTTGGGTTATCCCAACTCTTGGTTGGTAGCCTTTGTTTCATTCCAATTTTTGGTTGGTAATCTTGGTTTCATCCCAACTCTTGGTTAGTACCCTCCCCAGTGAAGTCCCCATTTTCTTGGTAAGCTTTCCTTTATCCCAACTTTTGGTTGGTATTTTTCTCACAAGGTCACCTTCGGTCGGTGTTCCGATAATCCTAACTTTTGGTTGGCAGCCTTTATCCCAACTCTTGGTTGGTACCCTTTGGTTTATCCCAACTTTTGGTTGGTATCCTTTGTTTTATCCCAACTTTTGGTTGGTAGTCTTGGGGTTTTTATGCCAACTTTTACTTGGTATTCTCTGCTTTATCCAAACTTTTGGTTGGTATTCTCTGTTTATCCCAACTTTTGGTTGGTAGGCTTTGCTTCATCCCAATTTTTGGTTGGTATCCGCTATCTTTATCTCCCCGTAGATTGCATATTTCTGGGTTCTCTTGGTATTCAATCTCCATGTACCTTGAATGTTTGAAAGTCATTACTATCACCCTTTCAGGCCCAGGTCGATTGAATAGAGGCAGCTGTAGCATCCCAAAATTTGCCTTATCTTTTTCTTATCTAGTGGCTTGTGTTTCTCTGCATTCTTTCATTTTTTGCATATCATGACATTGGCTTTTAAGACATGGGATTAATGTGTTTCTATGGCTCAAGGTCTCCTTTTATTGCAAGGTTTCAAGGAGCTAGCGTCAGAGACTTCGACATTTATTTTGCCCAACAATCGAGTGTCCAATTTTATTTTATTCAATAGGTTATTTTTAACACAGGAGATAGGTCACAGGTTATCTCAGGAATTTTTACAGGTGCAATATCAAAAGGCAAGTTTCAGAGGCTTAACGTGGCTCAAAACGGGTGGAAACAGACGATTATGCAAGTTTCCCTCCAAATGGCGCAATTTTTCAAATTTGTGAAGGGTTAATCGATTAACCCATTTGCACTAGCAAATGGTTAATCAATTAACCAAAGTAAAATTTTCCCAGATACGTGCATTTTCAATGCTGCCACTTTTAGGGTCCACTTTGATCATTTGTGAATTGGTTTTTGCATCAGTAGAAGGATCTAGAATCACTCCAATTTTGATTTATTTTCAAAACCAATCCAATTTCCCTCCAAATTTTCATTCCTAATCCCATTCCAATTTTCAAACCCTCACTCCTAACCAAAAGCTTATTTAAGCTAATTCATTCCAAACCTCACCATAATTCAGAATAGAGACTCATTTCACCCTTCAATTTTCAAAATTTGCTTTCAAATTCTCTCAACTTTCTCTCAATTCTCTTACCCTCCAAAACTCCATTAGAGTTCTTTCACTTGAGTTCTTTGATTCTTTATTGGAATCCTTGAATTCTAGAGCTTAACCTTCATCATTCATCTCCATCAACTTCAATTCATCATTTGATTTTCGTTTGGATCTAGATCTGGTTTTGGAAGCAAGCTTTTAAGTGGTTCTTGGATCAACTTTGGCTTAATTTGGCTCATTCTTCACTTCTCTTGCAAGAAAGCTCTTGGATCTTGAGGTTTTCTTGGGTTTCTAGCTTGGATCTATCATTTGCAGTATAACAACACTTACCAAAGCAATTCTCAGCTTTGAAGGTTGGTTAATTCTAGACCCACTTCTGTTTTGAGCTTATTTTGATAATCAAAATGTAGATCTTCAATTTTTATTGATTTTTATGATTTAATTTATGTGATTTGTGATCTTAATGCTTGGATAAGTTTGATTAATGTTTGATCACTGATTTTTGGTGTTAAATTCGTGCATAATTGATTACATGATCATTTGGATGATTGCATAATTGATTAATTGGTGGAAATCCTTTTGAATTATTGATTTTCTACTTCTAGTGTAGTGTTAATCGATTAACCAGTTGCAGTACAAAACTGGTTAATCGATTAACTAGTGTATTTACAGCCAATTTCAAGTGGTTAATTGATTAACCACATTTACACTGCATATGGTTAATCGATTAACACTAGACCCTAATGCCATTTTTGGTTGTTTTCAAGCATGTTTTGATTTCTTTCCACCTCTAACCTTCATGGATTGATATGATGCATTTGTGTGGACTATTTTTAACCTGTTTCATCATTCTTGATTGTTTGATTGCAATTCTTCGACGCGCGACTTTTGGTTTCTATTGATAAATGCTTAAAATGCTTATGTTATTGTTTGATGTGATGATCATGTGCTTTGCTCATTTGTATCATGTTAATTATTGATTATTGATGATTATCTTGCTGGACCTGTGATACATGGTCGTATTTGCTTCAGATTCCATTTGTCATATGATCATTTGATTTATTTAATTGATGTGAAAAGCATGTTGTTCTTGTTGAATTCTTGATGATGCAACCTTGTTGAACATTCGTGTTTAATTGTTAATGCATGTCCATCTTTGCTTGATACTTGTTCATGATTGATGCTTGTTCATGTTGATTGTGTTAAAGCATGCTTGCTGCCCTGTTTTCTACAGCTGTTTTATTTAGAAAATGCATGATGTTGTATGTTTCCTTGCTTGCTTCCTGCCATTTACACCTGCTTTTTGTGTTGGATTAGTAGCTTTTAAATGTTGTTGTGCTGCCTTGCTGTTTTTTATAGCTATTCTTAGTTGGAAGCGCTGTTGTAGTTGTTGTTTTCCCTTGTTTTTGGCTTTTTCTTGCATGCTCCCTTAAGGCCTCCTAGTCCAACTTAATTTCCGATTAAGCTTGGAGTAGGATAGACATTAGAAGTGTAATTCATGCTTGATAACAAGTAGGTTAGTCCCTTTTAACCTCAACCTTAGGTCCATCTTTTGCATGCTAACATTAGGATATAAATTCCTTTCGCATCCCGACCTTAGGGCCACTTTGCATGACAACGTTAGGACCGAGTTTCCCTTAGACCTTTCATGCGTATTTCTCTCTTCTCATCTCAAAACAATTCTAACACACTTAATAAAGAAGATAAACGTTGTGCACCACAAGCCTTAAGCATATGAGAAATAATGAGTGAGGGGTCTCCTCTCGTTTGTCTAGAGTGTTTAGTGTAAGTCTCGTCTAGAGGCGATATGCGACGCATTCATTCCTATATCATAGTCTTTAGTGCAACGTGAATCATAAAGAAAATCAATTCACTTCTCTAAAACACACAAACAAACTTTAAACCTTTTTATCTTTCAGGATTTGTTCTTCAAACTCATTTTTAGAAAGAGTAAGTTACTTTTCCATTCTATCGCAAACAGGCATCGACCATAAATACTGGAATAGGAACTTAAAGTCGCTCATAAAAGACACTTAACCAACTTGTGGTTTCGTTACCCGAACTATGTTTGCTCTAATTTCTCATATCAGATGAGGATACGTAGGCACAAGACAACGATGTCTTGGCAAACAACCTTCCCCCTTTCATCTGTAGTTTTCCGAACTACGTTGACTATGACTTTCCCATTGCACGAGGGAATACGTAGGCCTAGGACAGCGAAGTCCTATCGAGTCTCCTTTTGTTTCTTTCCCGTTTCCATTTAGCAGTAGCTTTTAGATAACTCACCCTTTAATTAGACAACAAGCGTGGATCCCGTTGAGTACAACGAACGTGAGGGGTGCTCATACCTTCCCCTTGCGTAACCAACTTTTTAATCCAAGAATTGGTTGAGATGACCTTGTCTTCTCCCTTCTTCTCAGGTTTTCTTCAATCGTTTCCTTTCCCTGCTTTGGAATAAATAACGTTCGATGGCGACTCTTCTGTTTGTTTCCGCCAGTTGTTTTTCGCAGTTGCGACAATAGTCCATTGATAATATCTTTGTCATAAAAGAAGAAAAAATGTGTCATCCACTTTAACCTTAGTTCTGACCAGTTCCTTAGATGTAATAGTGTTCCATTGTTTCCTCTTAATTAGTAGCATGTTGCTTATTCGTAATTTATGAGACCCTTAGTGATGAAAAAGGTGTAATTTGAACGTCTATGTTATATCAACACGTCCTCTGCTGGAATGGTGATGGTAGGACTTCCCATGACATGTAAAGTTGTATCCAGATACTTGCCATAGTAAGGAAGTCGTCCCACCAACTAAAGGTCCCTCCAAAAAGGATAGGTTTCTCAGACACAACTACCAATTCATTCAACCTTTTTTTACTTGATCACCTCATGTACTTATTTTTCTTCTGGATACATTTTTTTGTCCTCAAATGTCTTCATGAGGTTTATCAAGACACCATTTGTGCTTTTTCGCAAAGAGAGATCTCATCATCTGCATGTGTCATACCCCAATTTTGTCTTTGCATTTTAAATTTTTATGCAGCCAACTTTATTTTGTTTTATTTAGAATAAAATTTTGATTTTACTGACAGACCAGTTGAATCGATTTCTTAGCCGCGCGTAAAATATTTGAACAATTTTTCAGTTAGGGCATATAATTGTCTATTTTATTGATTTATATTTCCCGTAGTTTAATCTGGTATGCTTGTTTTATTTTTTCATGCCTTCGTGCATTCACATTTTGATGTGTCTGAGTCTTTTCATCAGAGTATTTTTAACTGCAAGATTTGATCTACGACTGTATATTTTACTGAACTTTATTTCGCGTAGATTATTTTAATGCGTTCATTTTATTTTTTGGCACACTTTCGTATTCGATTTTTATTATTTTTAATTCCTTTTATTTTTGTTTTTAATCAAAATAATCATGAAAAAATAAATAGAGATAAATAATTAATCTATTTTATTTTATTTGTTTTTATAAAAAATATTTGAATTATATTTCATTTCTAATTAAGACTCATTTTTATCACTCTAAATAACTAAAGGGATATTGTTGACTTTTAACTAAAACCTAAAACCCTAAAATGTGATATAAATAGTAACACGTTAGCCTTGAGAAAAGCATCATCTAGCGACGCCAATTTACCTAACTCTACCTCACTTTATTTCAAAAGCAGAAAAACTACATGCAAAAAAGCTAATAAACTCACGTAAGCCACCCAACCACATTACTCTCTCACCATCCCTCACTCTAACCACACTTCATCTCAGGATAACCTTGATTTTTTTCTCATAAATGCACAAAACATACGCCCTCTTTTTTTCTCAACGCAGTGCCCTCCTTTCAATCTTCTTCAAGCACAATTCCTTTCCATCTTACTACATACCACCAACTAACAACAATTCCACCACATGAGTTTTTTTCATACGCTTCCTACAACCTACCTTCATTTCACTTCTTCACCAATAGTAAACAACACTCAAACCACACTCAACTTCTTCTTCCACCTAACATACACGAAATACCCTCTTTCTACCATATCTCCTCCTTTAGAAAATAGTAAACAAATACGAGCCACCATCTCCCTCCTTATCAACCACCGTTAGAGCCACCATTTCCATCAACGCCGATGGGGAACATGCAACAATCATGCATCAACCTCAAAAATCGATTGACCTTCATTTCACGCTGCTAACTTACATACACCCTCCAAACCAATTCACCGCCAAGAAAAATCCACCATTAAACATGATCATTGTTCCCACATCCTTCAACAACCTTCATCCACAGCCGCACACCACCAACAAACTCACCTTTGGAGAACTAAGCTCACTCACCTCTATTCAAATAGCAAACTCCGACCATTCCAACAACAACGATAACTCTGTTCTATTCATACTCACAACAACCAACATATTTTTAGAGTTCAAAATTAAATTTAAAGCAAAAAAAATGATGAAAGAAGATTCCTGTAACACCCTAAACCCCAACATACGATTTTAAAACATAATGCAAAAATAAAATTAAAAAAGGGTGTCACATTTTCACAGCATAACATCTTTCTCAAAATATAATTGCAGCGATATTAAACAATTAAAAATATCTTCAATTATCTAATGAAACAATACTCAACTTTATTAAATTTATAAGTCAAATAAACTCAACAATTTGCATAAAACATCATCAAATAATCCCAACCCAAGTGTTACACTATCAGAGCGACTCGCGGAAACTAAACAACGCAAAAATAATAAACAAAGAAGGCCAACTACATCATCCTCCAACGTAAGAAACATCTAATGCTCCTCAGGCTTTACCTGTGTATTTGCACCATAGGAGTAAATAACAATACAAGAAACAAACAGGGGATGAGAATACATTCACATATGTTAATGGTGTATAAACAGCAATGATATTCCATATTAACATATAATCAATCCACATAATGTACAACATACAATCATTATGCAATGCATAATTCTTCTACTCCCATGCATGTGGTACCATCCTACAACACTGGACCGAACTCCTACAACACTAGATATCAAGGTTATGTTACTAAGGGATCCTCAACAATGGACTAAAGTTCTACAATACTAGACCGAAGTCTTAAGCTAATCTCCAATATACATGATGTATGATACTACAAACAAATGAAAACAATCTCCATATGAACCTCTCACTCCCATTATCAATTATCAATCACAACACTGGACCGTAGTCCTTCAACAATAGACTGAAATCCTGCAACACCTCAAATTCAATTAATTAATTAAATTAAATTGTTTAAAATTTTATTTGATTAATTGGTGTTTTAATTAATTGTTGTGTGGTTGTGGGGGTAAGTGTCCTTGAGGTAGAAGTACAGAGAGAGTAAGAGTTTGGTATAGTTGTTTAGAATTAATTAGAATTTTTATAAATTAGAATAAATTATATTTTATTTGAATTAATTAAATAAAAAAGTAAAATGATAGAATTGGTCCAATATGGAGAATTTGGAGAAATAGAGGGGAGCAAGGAGTTAGGGAGTTGGGGGAAATAGTATGAATTAAGAAAATTGAGGGTTAATAAGGTAATTGGGACGAAGTGCGTAGAAAACTCGAAGATACATCTGAAGAGAGTTTGGAGAGTTTTACATAAAAGCAAAATTTTGTGGTAAGAAGAGGCAAAGGTTGAGGCTAAAGGAAGACTCCATTGTTAGAGCTTGAAGTTGCATCTTGTTGAAAAATCTAAGGTAGGGGGTGAGAGAATGAGCTATCAATTATGTGTAGTGTATGATGGGGTAGAGATGAGAAGTCCTTAATCTCATTAGGATTCCATGATTTTTTTTCTATGAATTGTTGTTGTGTTAACAATTTGGAAGTTGGTGATTTGTTTGGTTTATGCATGTGATTTTGTGACTGAAATTATACTTGAATCATTATGATTATAAATGTATACATTTCTACCATTGATGAATGTGGGAGTATTTCTTTTAATGCATTATGGGTAGTGTTTAATTGATGAAATTAGATGCTAATTCATGAAATTATGATGACATTACAGTAGGAGTTTGATCTATAATGTTATAAATTCAAAATAAGTTGTTTAGGTATGTTAGGGCATGTTGAGATGGGGTTTGAAAGGGATAGAGACTGCAAAAACTGAATATTTTCGTCATGGATTTTGTGGTCATCGATTACCACTTAATGGTAATCTATTACCAGCTTAAAATTAAGCTTTTTCGGGTCGGTAATCGATTACCACATATTGGTAATCGTTTACCACAGGTTGACAGGGAAATTTTGTCAAGGTAAAACTAAATATGTTGTAACTTGAGATCCGTGATTCCGTTTGAGACGTGGTTCAAAGCGTTGGAAAGATGACGTGAAATAATAAAAAATGGTAATATTTTAAGAGGCTAAATGTAAGGGGATGACCTGAATAATTAACAAAAATTGCATGTGTAATTACCCAACGTTTGAAGCGTTAGAAAGCTAACGCTCAGAGCTACATAATGGTAGTGCTTGGTGAGATAATTGAGAGGTAGTCATGTGCCTATTATAAGGATGTTTATGCTGACTTGTATGATCGGTTAGTGGACCGTTATGTTTATACGATGATGTGTTGTTATTTTGGTGAAGTGAAATGAATGAATGCATGTGAAATTAAATTTATTTAGTTATTGTTGTTTGTTGTTGTTTATTGATGTCGTAACATTGATTGATAGTTGCGCATGATTAATGTTGTGGTACATAAATGGTGAGATGTGTATGGTGATCCTTTTGGTGAAATTTTTGATTTATTCCTCTCAAGAGGAAATGGTTGATGAGGATTCGACATGTATGTCTTGATCTAGTCAAAATCCTTTTGATGCTTTTGTTCCCATTTGAATCCTTCTTCCTTCTTTAAACATAGCAAAGACAAAAAAAACTTTTGTCTTGCCTCTTAGATTCAAGGTGAACCTCCTTAAGAAGTTTGTCTTTCCTAACAAGGACTGAAGTAACTTTTTATTTGACGGAGTCTTGATGTTGAATGTAACCTTGGTTTTGTTTTGGTTGATCTCTATGCCCTTTTTGTGAACCAAAAAGCATAGAAAATCACTTGCATGAACACCAAAAGCACATTTTAATGGATTCATTTTAATTTCATATTTCCTCATCCTTTTAAACAACTATCACATGTGGTATAGATGACCATTTTTTGACGAGAATTTAATGACTATGTCATCCATATATACCTGCATAAAGGTTTGGATGAAATCATGAAACATATAATTTATCGCCCTTTGGTATGTTGCACAAGCATTCTTTAGGCTAAAAGGCATTACCACCCACTCATAAGTTCCTAAGGTCTAGGGCATCGAAATTTCATTTTCGACACATGTTCCTATGCAATAAAGATTTGGTTATATCTAGAATAACCATCTAAAAGACTTAGATACTCAAAGCCTGCAATTGAACTGGCCAACATTTTTACCACTGACATTGGGTATTCATCTTTGGAGTGGTATCATTTAGGTCTCTAAAGTATATATAGACTCTAAGAGTCCCATTCTTTTTAATCACAAGAACAATGTTTGTAAGTCATTCAACACACTTAGAAGATCTTATGAACTTATTCCCAACGGGACCATACAAACATGGAAGGAATTAGAAGAGAAATTCCTAGAAAGATATTATTCGAATGTGCAGTTTATCAAAAGAAAAGTTTCAATTACGAATTTTAGCCAGGATTATAATTAGTTTTTGTCATATGCTTGGGAAAGGTTGAAGCTTCTACTCAGGAAGCGACTGAACCATAACCCAAGTTCAATGGATCAGTTGTCTCACTTTATGATAGGGGTGACAATTGCCACCAAAATGCTTATTGATGCCTTAACTGGAGGTACTCTGAGAGAAAAAACTGATGAAGAAGTGAAGACACTCATTGAAAATATGTGTTTGAACGAATACCTCTCAAATGAGTGAGCTGTGAAAGAAAAAGGCGTGTTGTTGGATGTAGACACACAAATTGCTCTACTCGCCCAACTGAACACTCTCAACAAATAGTTAGCTACTTCTTAGTTGAATCAAGGAAACATGAGCCATTTACAGACCTTAAAGTGTGATTTTTGTGGGGCCAAACATCCCAACAGTAATTTTCTTCCAAACATAGAGAATGTAGAAGTTTAGTATCCTAATTTATAAAAAAAATAATTTGTACTCTAATGCGTACAATCAAGGAGGGAAAGATCATCCTAACTTCAAGTGGAGCAACATAGCCAAACACTGAATCCTACTAAAGGTTCTCATCAAGAAACTCAAGTTCCACAAAAAAACCCTAAATCTTGGAAGAAACTCTCAAGGGATTCATGCTTACCACTCAAGAGAGTTTTTAAAAGATAAGTAAGATAAAACAAGAGATGATGAAAAGTCAACTGATAGTAAATAAGAACACAGATGCCTCCATAAAAATTTTAAAGGTACAAATTGGTTAGTCATTGAAGCAAATAGCAGCTTATGCAAATTCAGGAAGGAGATTTAACTGTAATATTGTAGATAACCCAAAGAATGAAAATTGTAGTGTTATTGGGTTGAGGAGTTGATTAGTAGAGACACCCACAAGAGTTTGTAATGAAAATAAAAAGAGTGAGAAGAAATTTTAGGAAGACCATTCTTGGAAACAGGAAAAGCTTTTATCGATATAGAGTTAGGGGAGCTAGCATTGAGATTCAATAAAGATCAAGTGGTTTTCAATGTGTTTGAAGCCACAAAGCATCCTCAATGCTACAAGGTGAGCAAACTGTCGCAATCACTCAAAAAGCAGACACTGGTAATATAGACTAAAATATTTGTTTGGTGTGTTTACATGTAAGGTAGCAGGGCTTTACATAATTAATAAAATCTATGAAGATGGAAGTGTTATAGTGAAAGATCCTGGAAACTCAAAGGTCTTCACTGTTAAAAGCAATGAGCTCAAGGTCTTACCAGTTACTAACAAAGCATCGAAGATGGAATCACTAATTCTCATAGATCCTTAGGCTCTAGAGTCAGTCTTGTGACCTTAAACAAGTGATGCATGGGAGCCAACCAAGGGTTCGGCAACGCTTTTTTTTATTTTTCAAACTAGTTAATTTTAATTTCCGTTAATTTTAATTTCTAGATGGTTGCATTTTATTGTGTTGGTATTTTTTATGTTTGCTGGTGTTGTACCCCAAATTTTGACCAACCGTTTCTTGTACTTGGCTTATGTTTTCTTTTCATTTTGCATAACATAACATTTGCTCTTGAGACAGGGGATCAAAGGTTTTTCTATGGCTCAGGTCTCTTTTTTAGTGCAAGAGACTGAACAACGAGCATCAGGAGCTCTGGCATTTATTTTTCCCGGCGATCGAGCGACCGATTTTATTTTTATTTTGCAGGATAATTTGTAGCTCAGGAGGCAACATTCAAGCTATCTCAGGTATTCTCACAGTTTTGATATTCGAAAGCAAGTTTCAAAGACTTAACAGAGCTCAGAGCGGAAAAAAAACGGACCAATGTGCATATTTCCGTCCAAAAGGCGCCAAAATTCAAAATTTCAAGGTGTTAACCGATTAACCAATATGGTTAACCGGTTAACCATAGAAAAATCAGACCAAATTTGAATTTTCAAGGGTGTTAATTGATTAACCAAAATGGTTAACCGATTAACCAAGGCAAATTTTGCCTCTGCACATGAGTTTTTCAAGTGTGCCACTTTGGGGTCCATTTTGATCACTTGTGAAGTTGATTTTACACCAGAAGAAGGATCTAGAACCACTTTAAATTTTGATTAGTTTTCAAGTTAATTCAAATTCCCTCCAATTTCCCACTCCTAATCCCATTCCAATTTTCATAACCATACTCCAAACCATCATTCTACTCCTAACCTAGAGCATATTTAAATGATTTGTGAAGGAAAATTGCGATCTAAACGCAGCGGGAAACAAAAATTTCCTTTAGTGATCCTTACGAATGAGCATGGTCAGTGATAGAATCGTTACCTCTTTGTGGCGATTCAGATCTTTGATGCAGCGATCACAAGCGTTGATGAAGTGCAACGCCTCTACTCAGTCCACACGAACAGCTTCCGGTCACAGTGCTAGCTGCTTACGAACAAAATTATTTGAGTGAGAAAAGAGAATCAAAAACGAAATTGCATCAAGTGAAAGCTTCATCACAAGGGTTCCTTTTATAGACTCGCTTGTGGGCTGCGGGCTAAAAACCCAATTCACATGATCCATAATAACTATTATTATAATAAATATATTTATTTTATTATTATTTTATAACCATTATAAAATAACAATAATTATTATTATATTATCCGAATTTCTATTTTTCACTTAAGTGCACCGTACCTTACGGTGTTCCTTTGATTTCTCTATCTCTCATCAAACTGTCCTTATGTGTGTGACCCTGTAGGATTTCGTAACGTTGGTAATTATATTAAATTATATATTTAACATAATAAACAGTAAGCGGTATCTAGCAACACATCACTGCTACCCAAGTCACGAAAATGTCATGTGATCTGACAAAACCTTTTTCGTGATAATATATGTTTGTACAATTACCCTTTTGCCCCTATGTCTATATTGAACACAAGGCATACACTGTGTCATCCTTGTCCAGTTCAATATTGGGCCCTTAGACATTTCTCCTGTTATGCAGGATTGGCAAATTCCATCTAGGACACTCATGTCCCTCAGCATGCTTCGTGGAGTGCCCATCAACTGTCTTTATGATCATCCAGTTACGGATAATGTTTGATCAGCAATAAAGCACCCGACTCTACATCTAGGGTCCATAGTGGTTTCAGGTCGAAGGGTGGTAATACACCATTATCACCATGAGAATAACTTATGACACTTTGCATAACATACTATGTAGTATTCTCATAGCGGGTCAATCCGGTATAAATATTACTCCTAATATTTATACCTATGTCAAGACTTGATAACTCTTTATCCATGATCCATGAGATGTGATCATCAGTCTATCTTCATAATAGTCTCAATGCTTTTAATGTTATCCCACTTTGCAATAAAGCTTGACTACGGATATTTTAAGAATAATGTCTTTATGTTTAATGGGATCTCATGATTAAGTCACACTTAACATTTCATTAAACAAACTAACTATTCTAGGGACTTTATTATTTTGAAAGACAAACATAATAAAGAAATGCCTTTTATTATTAAACGAATAATCCGATACAAGTACCAAAAAGTATTGGCCTCTAGGGCTTACACCAACAATCTCCCACTAGCACTAGAGCCAATTAGGCATACCCTTAATACCCATAGATCTAGTATGACCATCATGCTTCTGTTGCGCAAGAGGCTTTGTTAATGGGTCAGCGATATTGTCAAGTGTAGGTACTCTGCATATCTTCACATCTCCCCGATCGATTATCTCTCGAATGAGGTGATAACGCCTAAGTATGTGTTTGGATCGTTGGTGAGATCTAGGCTCATTAGCTTGTGCGATAGCACCATTGTTATCACAATATAAACCAATGGGATCCACAATGCTAGGGACTATGCCAAGTTCACTAATGAACTTCTTGATCCAAACAGCTTCCTTTGCTGCATTTGAGGCAGCAATATACTCGGCCTCAGTTGTAGAATCAGCAACTGTTTCTTGCTTTGAACTTTTCCAGCTCACAGCGCCACCATTGAGACAGAACACATAACCAGATTGTGATCTAAAATCATCCTTATCTGTCTGGAAGCTAGCATCAGTGTAACCAATTACATCAAGCTCTTCCTGACCTCCATATATCAAGAATGAATCCTTAGTCCTTCTCAAGTACTTAAGAATATTCTTGACAGCTACCCAGTGAGCATCACCGGGATCAGATTGGTACCTACTCGTTGCACTTAATGCATACGAGACATCTGGTCGAGTACATAACATGGCATACATGATAGATCCTATTGCAGATGCATATGGAATCTTATTCATGCGATCCCTTTCTTCCTTAGTTGAAGGGGATTGTGTTTTTGATAAACACAGACCATGTTGCATAGGTATGAATCCTTTCTTGGAATCATGCATATTAAAGCGTCTCAACACTTTATCTATGTATGTACTCTGACTTAGGCCAAGCAGTTTTTGTGATCTATCTCTATAGATCCTAATTCCTAATATATAGGCTACTTCACCTAGGTCTTTCATAGAAAAACAATTCCCTAACCAAGTCTTCACTTGTTGCAAGGTAGGGACATCGTTTCCAATGAGTAATATGTCATCTACATATAATACCAGAAACACGATCATGCTCCCACTAACCTTCTTGTAGACACAAGGTTCATCTTCATTTTTGATGAATCCATATTGTTTTACTGTTTCATCAAAACGAAGATTCCAGCTTCTGGAAGCTTGCTTCAATCCATAGATTGATCGCTGTAACTTGCATATCTTTTGGGCATCTTGTGGTATGTCAAATCCTTCAGGTTGTGTCATGTACACATCCTCAAGAAGATTCCCATTAAGGAAAGCAGTTTTGACATCCATCTGCCATATTTCATAATCATGATATGCAGCGATGGCAAGTAAAATCCGAACAGATTTAAGCATTGCAACTGGTGAAAAGGTTTCATCATAGTCAACCCCATAAATTTGTTTATAGCCTTTTGCAACCAGTCTTGCTTTATAGGTATGTACCTTACCATCCATGTCAGTCTTCTTCTTGAAGACCCACTTGCATCCTATAGGGTTAACTCCTATAGGAGGTTCTACCAAGGTCCAAACCTGGTTTGTGTACATGGAATCCATTTCAGATTTCATGGCTTCTAGCCACTTCTCAGACTCAGGACCAGTTATGGCCTCTTTGTAGGTCACAGGCTCATCTTGATCCATGAGTAATACATCACCCTGATCACTTATGAGATATCCATATCTCTCAGGTTGGTGACGTATCCTGCTTGACCTACGCTGGTCTTGTTCTACTTGAGCAGGTTGCTCTTCCACAACTACTTGTGTTTCCCGCTCTAGTTCCTCCATAGGTGTTTCAATGTTTTGTGATTCTTGAATTTCTTCAAGCTCTATTTTCCTCCCACTGTTTCCTTTGGAAATAAAATCCCTTTCCAGAAAGACTCCAGTTCGAGCGACAAACACTTTGCCCTCAGAAGGATTGTAGAAGTAATATCCTCTTGTTTCTTTAGGATACCCCACAAATAAGCATTTGTCAGATTTGGGCTCAAGCTTGGTTGAAATTTGTCGTTTGACGTAAACTTCGCAACCCCAAATCTTCATGTAAGACATATGTGGTTTCTTACCACTCCATATCTCATATGGTGTCTTATCAACCTTTTTGGATGGAACACGGTTAAGTGTGTAAGCTGCTGTTAATAATGCATGTCCCCAAAAGGAGTTTGGAAGATCGACGTGACTCATCATGGATCGGACCATGTCTAACAAGGTTCGATTTCTTCTCTCAGATACACCATTCCATTGTGGTGTTCCAGGAGGAGTAAGTTGGGATAGAATCCCATACTCTTTTAGATGGTCATCAAATTCTAGGCTTAAATATTCACCGCCTCGATCTGATCGAAGAACTTTAATATTCTTACCTAGTTGGTTTTGTACTTCATTCTTGAATTCCTTGAACTTTTCAAAGGACTCAGATTTGTGTTTCATTAAATACACATATCCGTATCTACTGAAGTCATCAGTAAAAGTGATGAAGTACTGAAAACCTCCTCTGGCTGGTATGTTCAGTGGTCCACATACATCAGTATGTATAAGTGCCAAAAGATCATTAGCCCTTTCACCTTTTCCTGTGAATGGGGACTTTGTCATCTTTCCAATTAAACAAGATCTGCATGTCTCATATGATTCATAATCAAAAGAGTCCAAGAGTCCATCTTTATGGAGTTTGGAAATGCGTTTCTCATTTATGTGGCCTAATCGACAGTGCCAAAGGTAAGTTGGATTCAACTCATTAGGTTTCAACCTTTTAGTATTAATGTTATAAATTGGCATTTCAAGATCAAGGACATATAGTCCATTATTCATTTTTGCAGTAGCATAGAATATATCATTCAAATAAATGGAGCAACAATTGTTCCTTATTATGAATGAAAAACCAAACTTGTCCAAACAAGAAACGGAAATAATATTCCTGCTAATTGCAGGTACATAATAACAGTTCTCTAACTGAATTATTAAACCACTAGGTAAAGTTAAAACATAAGTTCCTACAGCTAAAGCAGCAACCTTTGCTCCATTGCCAACTCGTAGGTCAACTTCACCTTTTGCCAAATCTCTACTCCTTTTTAGCCCCTGCACATTAGTACAAATGTGAGAACCGCATCCAGTATCTAATACCCATGATGCAGAAGTAGATAAATTAATTTCAATAACAAAAATACCTGAATTTGAAGTCTCTACTCCATTATTCTTATCTTCCAGGTACTTTGGGCAATTTCTCTTCCAATGTCCGGTCTTACCGCAATGGAAGCAAGTGCCCTCCTTTGCTATTCCTCCACTAGGCTTCAAAACAGGAGGAGTGGGTTTGGGTTTGGCAACTTCCTTGCCTTTCCCTCTACCACCCTGTTTGATGGGCCTCTTGTTCTGTTTCTTTCCATTACTGACCATCAGAATGGATTTCCCTTTTGTCTTCATATTCTGCTCAGCAGTTCTCAACATGCCTAGCAGTTCTGGAAGACTTTTGTCCAAGTCATTCATATTGAAATTCAGGACAAACTGACTGAAGCTCTCTGGCAACGATTGCAAGATCAGATCAATCGCAAGTTCTTTTCCAAGGGGAAACCCTAATCTGTCAAGGTTCTCCACATACCCAATCATCTTGAGTACATGGGGACTTACAGGGGCTCCCTCAGCTAACTTGTTGTTAAAAAGGGACTTTGAAACCTGAAACCTCTCATTTCTTGCTTGCTCTTGATAAAGCGTTTTCAGATGTCCGATCATATCGAACGCAGACATGTTCTCGTGTTGCTTTTGCAACTCAGAGTTCATGGTAGCAAGCATGAGGCAAGCGGTTTCATTGGCATCATCGAAATGCTTCTTATAAGCATCTCTTTCTGCCTTTGGTGCAGAACTAGGAGGTTCCTCCTCAGGAACTGGTGTCTCCAAGACATACAGCTTCTTATCGTGCTTGAGGACAATCCTCAGATTACGGTGCCAATCCAGGAAATTTGTCCCAGACAATTTTTCCTTATCTAGGATGGATCGCAAAATATTGTTCGATGTGTTTGTTGTCATGGTAATCTACAAGAGAAATATGAAAATATAAGTATCATTAAAACAACATATTTAATTAGGCCTTTAATCAAATATGCTCCCACTATTTTATTCAAAACAAATGACCCTCATCATTTGATTCAGAAAATCCCGTTGGAAGACTTTCTAGTGGGTCGAGATCCATGTTTCACTTTGTTTTAAGTCAGCGTTAGGCTGATTACACAAAACTAAGTTATTTAGGTAGGAACTCCTTCCAATTGTATCTCATACAACTCTCGAATATTTTCAATTGGGTGAATAACTCCTTATTCTGATCCATCACATGAATCATTCCCAATTCTTGCTTCTAAACATATATAATCTTATTATAATTTATTTAGTTAAGTTTGACCCATTGTTTTAGCAATTGGATATTACAATTATCCCATCACACCTTACTAATATAGAACATGCACCTCGCGTAGGCGAAACCTACAATGCTCGATACTAGTCTTGATGAGTGCTAAAAATTGGAAAGCATAAACTTAATATTTAATTTTGAGGGAATTTGTTATTAGTTTGATCTCACCGGCTTAACATGCAAAACGTCTCTCACATGCATCAACATACAATTACATGCATCAACATACATATAAAAAGATACAATTATGGCCCCTAACGCAATTGTTCTCTCAAGCCAATGAGAGAACCTAAGCTAACCTAATAACGATCTAAGCTTCTCCAAGCATGATCTCCAAGGTTATCCTCCTTTAATATTGAATACTTCCTTTTTTTTTTCATAACATAATATTACATTATATATAAGAAAACTCGTTTTACATACGAGGGAGTGAGATGAGAAAAGAAGTTACATAAAGAGATTGAGAGAGAGGCACGACACGCAGGCCGTATTCAAAAAATCCCAAAACAATAATAAAGGATAAACTAAGGCCATAACTGATCACCACAAATAAATAATAATAAACACACTTTTATTATTAGTTTAAAATTCCGATAATTAAATAAACTAAATTAAATTTCGGCTGATTGATCACACTTTGCAGACTTAGCCGGGGGTTCCGCTGCCCGGCGAAAAATTTTATGAACACTTCATTGTATTTCACGTCGTTTCCTGCACAACTTTTGTGCATTTACAACCCCAACCGGAAAAGTCTGCGGCAATACAACACTTGTACTGCCATTAATCCTAATGCAACAATTTCATGCCGTCAAACACAACTCGATTGATAACTCAATATGATAGATCAACATGTCATTGCTTCACCATACTAACGTCGGATTCCGAAGCGAATGAAAATGATGATCTTTCAAAAGAATTACAATCCTTATGTGATTGAATGGATGAAATCAAAACAGTATATCCCATATACCATCTTTGCATCAGAATTTCTTATATCTTATATAAAAGTGATCGATCTAATTGTGTAACCTATGGATGATCAATGTATCGCACAACTTCACCATACTAATGTCGGTTTCTGAAGCATAATCAACATTAATCATCCAAATCGTACACAACAGATGCCAAATTTAATTAATCGTTTATTGTTAAATTCATTCTGTGTTTTAATCGAATCAAATACAGAAAAGACGAAAATTTAACAGCTATCAGATCCATGGTTTCGTAAGTGGCTCTGATACCACTGAAGGAAAATTGCGATCTAAACGCAGCGGAAAACAAAAATTTCCTTTAGTGATCCTTACGAATGAGCATGGTCAGTGATAGAATCGTTACCTCTTTGTGGCGATTCAGATCTTTGATGCAGCGATCACAAGCGTTGATGAAGTGCAACGCCTCTACTCAGTCCACACGAACAGCTTCCGGTCACAGTGCTAGCTGCTTACGAACGGAATTATTTGAGTGAGAAAAGAGAATCAAAAACGAAATTGCATCAAGTGAAAGCTTCATCACAAGGGTTCCTTTTATAGACTCTCTTGTGGGCTGCGGGCTAAAAACCCAATTCACATGATCCATAATAACTATTATTATAATAAATATATTTATTTTATTATTATTTTATAACCATTATAAAATAACAATAATTATTATTATATTATCCGAATTTCTACTTTTCACTTAAGTGCACCGTACCTTACGGTGTTCCTTTGATTTCTCTATCTCTCATCAAACTGTCCTTATGTGTGTGACCCTGTAGGATTTCGTAACGTTGGTAATTATATTAAATTATATATTTAACATAATAAACAGTAAGCGGTATCTAGCAACACATCACTGCTACCCAAGTCACGAAAATGTCATGTGATCTGACAAAACCTTTTTCGTGATAATATATGTTTGTACAATTACCCTTTTGCCCCTATGTCTATATTGAACACAAGGCATACACTGTGTCATCCTTGTCCAGTTCAATATTGGGCCCTTAGACATTTCTCCTGTTATGCAGGATTGGCAAATTCCATCTAGGACACTCATGTCCCTCAGCATGCTTCGTGGAGTGCCCATCAACTGTCTTTATGATCATCCAGTTACGGATAATGTTTGATCAGCAATAAAGCACCCGACTCTACATCTAGGGTCCATAGTGGTTTCAGGTCGAAGGGTGGTAATACACCATTATCACCATGAGAATAACTTATGACACTTTGCATAACATACTATGTAGTATTCTCATAGCGGGTCAATCCGGTATAAATATTACTCCTAATATTTATACCTATGTCAAGACTTGATAACTCTTTATCCATGATCCATGAGATGTGATCATCAGTCTATCTTCATAATAGTCTCAATGCTTTTAATGTTATCCCACTTTGCAATAAAGCTTGACTACGGATATTTTAAGAATAATGTCTTTATGTTTAATGGGATCTCATGATTAAGTCACACTTAACATTTCATTAAACAAACTAACTATTCTAGGGACTTTATTATTTTGAAAGACAAACATAATAAAGAAATGCCTTTTATTATTAAACGAATAATCCGATACAAGTACCAAAAAGTATTGGCCTCTAGGGCTTACACCAACAATTTGTTCCAAACCTCACACAATCAATCCTCATAATTCCATTTCATTTTCAGAATTCAATCTTACTCTTTGAATTTTGCTCTCAACTTTTCCATCTCCAAAACCTCCATTAGAGCTCTCACTTGAGTTCTTTGATTCTTCACTGGAATCATAGAATTCTAGAGCTAAACCTCCATCCTTCATCTCCATTATCTTCATTTCACCATTTTATTTTTGTTTGGATTTGGATATGAATTTGGAAGCTAATTTGGAAGTGCTTATTTGGATTGTTTTTGCTTGATCTTCATTTCTACAACAAGGAAGCTCTTGGATCTTGAAGAATCTCTGGGTTTCTCGCTTGGATCTACTCATTTCAAGTGAATCAACATTTACCAAAGCAAATCTCCGCTTTGTAGGTTGGAAATTCTAGATCCGATGCTATTTTGAGCTTATTTTGCATAATTGACGTGGATCCTTAATTTTTGGTGGATTTTGATTCATGTGATTTGTGATCTTGCTGTTTGAATGTGTTTACATGTTGATTGGATCACTGATTTTTGGTTTAAAATTCGTGCATAATTGATTACATGATCATTTGGATGATTTCACATTGGATTAATTGCTATAAGTCCTTTTGAGCTGCTGTTTTTCTGCTTCTAGTACAGTGTTAATCGATTAACCAGTTGCAGTACAAACTGGTTAACTGATTAACCTGTGCAAATTTTCAAAAATCTTTAATGGTTAAGCGGTTAACCAATAGTGTTAACCGATTAACATTGAAGCAGAATGCTACTTTTGGTTGTTTTCAAGCATGTTTTGGTTGCTTCTCACTTTGAATCTTCATGGATCAATATGATGCATTTGAGTGAGCTGTTTTGGGTATGTGTTTCTATTCTTGATTGTTTAATCTCGATTATTCGACACGCGTGGTTCGATTTCCATTTGAATGCATACTTTTGTAGATGTTGTTCAAGTGATGATCATTTGCTTGAGTTTGAAGAATTGTTTGGTTGAGATGTGCTTGTGGTGGCTGCTGTCCCACACTTTTTTCCTCCCACTTTTCTTTGATGATTGATGGTAATGGTCGTAGGAGCTCGCTTCTCCCATTGCATCTCATCCTCGCATCTTTTGTGCTTGTATTTCATGTTGCATTTTACCTTTCATTTCTTTCATTTTGTGATTGAATTGCTTTGTGCTTTCTCGGTCTTTTGTCATGATCCCTTAGGATTCCTAGTCCCTCCGTTTAGGATGGTAGTAGGAGAAATATTAGGTGTTCAATTCAAGCATGCTAACATTAGGATATATTTCCCTCTTAATCCCAATCTTAGGAGCATATTGCATGATAACATTAGGGTTGTTTAGTTTCCCCTAGAGTTTGTGTCTTCTCTTCTCATCTCATAACCTCTTAAGACACCTAATAAAGGATAATAAGTGTTGTACGCTACGAGCCTTAAGTACTTGGGAAATGATGTTTGGGGGGCCTCCTCTCAAATGTCTAGAGTTTTTAGTGTATGCCCTTTAGGCGATATGCGACGCATTCGCTCTCAAGTCATAGTCTTTAGTGCAACATGAGTTACAAACTTAACTCAATTCACTTCTTCATTAAAAATACAAACCAAAACATCAAACCTTTTTATCCTTCGGGATTAATGGAAAATCATTTTCAGAAAGAGTGTGTTAAGTCTTGATTCTACCGCAAACAGGTAAAGCCTGAGTCTCCAATGGTCGAGCAACAATACACCTAACTTCTAGAAGGAAGGTTTAACTCTACTCAGTTAAAACACTTGAACCAATATGTGGTCGTGTCAGCCGGAACTATGTTTGCTCTAATTTCTCCTACCAGACGAGGATACGTAGGCACAAGCTGGCGATGTCTTGGCGAGCAACCTTCCCTACCTTCACCCGTAGTTTGCTGAATTACGTTGACTCTGACTTTCCCATTGCACGAGGGAATACGTAGGCATATAGCGGTGATGCTCTATCGACTCTCTTTTCTTTTCTTTTTCCCTGTGAGCCAGCCTTATATATTAACACCCTTTTAGATAGACAACAAGCATGGATCCCGTTGAGTACAACAGACGTGGGGGTGCTCATACCTTCCCCTTGCGTAACCGACTCCCGAACCCAAGATTTGGTTGCGATGACCTGTCTTTTCCCTTTTTTGTAGGTTTCCTCTGATCGTTTCCTTTCCATCTCTTTGGGATAAATAACGAACGGTGGCGACTCTTCTATCCTTGCCGGCCCCTCTTCGCAGTGATGCGACAACTGGTTACGGAGAACAATAAAAAAAAGGCAATGGAGGTAGCATGTAGCAGGAGGAAAGTAAGAGAAAGCAAAAGGAAAAATTGCAATGTAGAAAAGAGGATTTTCCCCTAGAAATAACGCGGGCACATTGCCTGCTAATGTGGGCGTGTTGCTGGCTAATGTGGGCGCGTTAAAGGAGTTGGCCGTTGGGGATTTTGACCGTTTGCTTTTGACCGCTGGCTAACGCGGGCACGTTGGACATGAAATTGGCCTATAAAAGTGGCTTTTTAGCCATTCTTTTTAATTCCAATCTCAATTCTATTTTCTTCTCATAAAATACTCTTATATTCTTGCAAATGATTCTTGTTGTTTTCACCCGTGTTTTGCATAATTACGGCACCGCCAAAGAGAAGTCATACCTCTAGTCAATCCACATTATCTGCTCCTTAAGCAACCCCATCTACCCCAGCCTACTCCTCATATTTGTTTTTGGATGAAGCAAGCATAGAAAAATTCATGCATATAAATAAGTACATAGTTATGATGGAGTGTGATTTTGATTTAAAGCATCTCTCTAGATTTGAAGAACTCAACCTCATGTTGGAGATAATAGGGTAGACGTATCTCCAAAAACTGATTAAGGAGACAAATAAAACTATTGGGTTTTAGTTCTACATGAACGCTACCAACCAAGACTCTTTTGAGTCATACGTTCGAGGTAAAAAAAATTATTCTCCTAAAGCCATCAACTCCCATCTTCGTCTCCAAACACCTTTAAGTTGTAGTATTCAAAATAGTAAGAAGGTGTGTTTATCTGATGAGATGAGTTAGTTGATGTTGGCTGAGTTTTTGTCATCCTGGGGAAGAGTGACTTATGGCTCATGATAGGTTTACTAAGCTAAAGGTGAGAGACATGCTCTCAATACCTAAGGCTTGGGCTTCATTTTTAATCCAAATCTTAGAGGCAGTTTCAACTCAATCTGAGTTGACGGTGAGAAGATGTCAGACTCTCATGGCTATCTTACACGAGGAGCCTATTAGTGTGGGAATGCTAATTGCAAGGAACATCAAATTTATTGTTTATGACCTCAAAGAAATAGGGGGCACTTTTACGTTATTAATGAAATGTGCAGGTTGGCAGGATTCCAAACACACCCAAAAGATGTGATGATCAACAATATGCTTTCAATCATAGGCAAGTTCCATTCGCAAGACCCTTCATCCACCTCATCCACTCAGATGCCAAGAGGAGCAAGGAAATGACGGTGTTTACAGTCTTAAGATGTAGCAGCAGCCACCTAAAGGAGTCTTTCAGTATCAGGAGCAGTCTGTGCAAATGCAATGGTGGGAAGATCTTGTTTTGGGTATGGCTACTTGAGCAACTGAAGCATCGCCTAATTTGTACATTGACCCACCGTGGTTTGGACCTAGGTACCAAAGCTCTTAGAATGATCATATAGATCATATGTCAGTCAAAAACCTAAGGGAAAGGTTTCCTACTTCATTTTCCACAGAGACCTACTTTCCAAGCAAGATTAGACCTTAGCCAACAGAAAAATAAAATAGAAAGACCACAAATTTGAAAAATATCTAGTACCCCATATGAAAGAAAGAATGATATGAAATGGAAAATATAACGGAGGGACAAAGAGGCACATAACTCCAAGTTTTAAGCTAATTATCCAAAAATTATCCTATCTTGACTTAAGTCATGTGACAACCGAAAAAGTCCTCAAATGTATGTGTTTGAATATAATATGATTGATTTTGAAGATAACTTACAAATTCACTTATTTTTGCCCTTGTATGTTGATTGAGTGAACACCCTTGCAATTGAGTGCATCTTGGTGAGTAGAGAGACAGGTTAAGCAGTGGAATAACTTATCATATTTAATTAAAGCAAAACGGGAAACAAAGGTCTCGGTCAGTAAAATCAAGTGACATTCATATGGTAAGGTTTGTAATTTATTTTTGACAAAGTTTCAGTGTGAAGACATGTTACTTGAGGACAAACAACAGTTCAAGTTTATGGTTTTGATGATGGGATATCAGTGCACATCCTTTAGCAAGAAAAACCGTCGAATTCTGACAAGATTGAGCAAGTTATAAGCATTTAAGTGAAAAATCTGGAAAAAGCGCTTTTGAATGAAGAAAGGGACTTAGTATTGATTAAGTTCTTCAATGTCTTCAATGGATTCAAAGAGCAAGTTATAAGCATTGAAGAGCTTCTTCTTTAGTGATTTTTCATGCTCTTTGAATCTAAACTATTGGTATTGATTAAGTTCAATATGAGTAACTAGATTCCTCTAGGTTAGGTCAAATTTGATGATGAACCAAATTTTGCTTGATTGGGACATATGATCGGATGATGTTAATGTTATTATTCTTCATATTGTTTTTTTATTGTTACAATATTCGAATCGATATTGATAAGTTGTGACTACTAACTCTAGGTCTATTTATCTGAACTACTTTAACTGTTGAATTCGATAATTGGCTATGGATAGTACGATTAGGAATTGTGACTTAGAGATTAATGTGTTTTATTGCCTAATCTGATGGGACAATTGGTCTGAAGGATCGGGCAGTTGACGCCTAGATTAGTGAGCTACACGCCAAAGGATTGGGTGTAGTGGTATAGTTAGTCATTCGTGTAACTTTGTAGTCAACGCATGTATGTTAATGTTTGTTTCATTAATCAAGTAGAAATAGGGGATTATGATAATGTGACTTCACCACTTTTCTCGTCAACGTTTTTAAAATATTTTTTTTGTGTTTTCGATAAATTTTATTACTTCGATAACAACATTAGTACATATAAAGAATTTCGTAAAGGTTAAAACCCTAACATATTTCTAGAGTAGATATCACTACCCAATGTCCCACCGCCGATGGTGAGTTTCTCCATCAAGATCTTGTTTTCTAGAAATCCTAGAGATGCAAACATATATAGAATGAGAGAAAGATTTTGAAGGGTTATCTTGAAGGAGATGGACTTGAAAGCTTGCTTGTTGAATACTCCTCTGGATGAAAAGGCACGAATGGGTTGAAGCGATAAGCAACCGAAGGATGTTAACACACATGAAAGGAGCTGTAAACACATAATAAGAGTTCTCAAGATCCACAAGTAACAAAAAGGGAATGGTAGGTCTATGGCTCTCCATATATGTTACAGCAATGCAATCGTACACGATCCATAGTAAAAGATATTAGGAAGCACGAACCATACCACCAATGATCATTATCTTACTTTAAATTGGTCAAAATACTTGAATACTCTAATACAAGAAGGCATTGTTATTTCCAAGCATAAGGCCACGCGTCGAGGTTCCTCGATTAAACGTTTTTAATCTCGGAAAAGGTATTTAATGCACTTGTTCTCAATGTTACTAGTGTCTCATCGAAGCTCTTCCACTTCCTTCTGTCGGAAGCTAGACAAAAGACATGTACGGTGTACTTGTCAAAAAAAGTGCAAATGCACGGAAACCCTTAGTTAGAGCAAGCTCACAAGGGTGAAAAGATTTGTTTTAGGGGTGTTTTCTATAAATATGAGATTTATCTCCCTCAACCCTAAGGTTAAGGTATTTATAAAGACCTATAGGCCTGGATTTAGGACTCCTAAGAAGTAGTAATTGTCCCACCTTGACCATGGAACTCTTTGATTGTCTACTTCTCATGGAATCATGGTCATGGCTACTTTCACGTGTGAATATGAACTGCATACACGTCACCATCCATGCTTTTCCATCAGAGCGAGCCATTTAGTGAGTGGGAATCATGTCTAAGAGACATACCATTAAGTGTGTGTCTAATACGGGATGGTCCTCGTGTCTCCTCATGTGGGCCTTTTACAGATATATCACTACATACGACAAACCCTCATTCTACAAGTATGAATAAGGATTTTGGGGACAATCGTTATGGGTCACTCATAAGGCCTACGACGAAAGATCTAATAGCAAGAATTATGCAGAAAGACATGCATAACAGGTGAGACTTCACCCAGTTGAGGGTACGTGATTCAGGCCTCTAGAACGCTTCCCACAATTGGATTTGATCAAATGGTTACCCGTATAAGACGTTGAGTCTCATGGAGACAGTTTTAACCATTCGTCCTATATAAAGCACAACATGCATCATTTCAAGTATTTTCTCATTCACACACTCAAATCACTTTCTCACTCATTCACAAATTGAGCGTTGGAGTTTTAACCTTACAAATTCATCCCAATTCGTCGTATCAGAAGTTCACTCCACCACATCAACTGTTCAATCTACACCTATCTCTAGTTCTTGCACAAAACATAAAGTATAACTTCAAAGGAGTAGTTTAGTGACACAAATAATTCTCGTCAATCTCGCCATATCTTGAGCATGAAGAATTAGAAACATAATAAGATGTATGACATACAGACCGAAGTTTCAATAGATATGAAATCTATAACATTGCAAGCTAGCTATACTTCTATTATAATTTTAAATGAAGTTGTCAGCTTGACTACTAAGTGCAAGCTATAGTATCAACTTCTACCTAAAGTTTTCGAATATCGATTTGAATCTTACCTTCTCCAGCAGCCACAAACTCAACTCAAGGACTCAGATAGTCAAATCACCGTCTTATATATATATCAAGAAAATGTCTTGAAATCATCAATGGGGTTTTCGATACTGTGTTTTTTTCTGACCTCGTCCATGCACATATGTTCCAATTCAAATTGTATGATTTTCAGATTGAAGATGTTCATCATCCAGGCACAGATGTTCCACAAACAGTAGTGTTTTAGTTAAGAGCTTGTAGATGTATGGAGCAGCACCAATATAAGGGGAGAGATTGGAAGTTTTTCTGAATATTTTGTTATTCTTTTCATTACTGCAGTGCATAATTTACAGATACAAAAAGTAACTGCTTCCTAATTCTAACTGTAAAACTGCACAATAATTATTGTCTAAATAATAACTACTGCCGCCTAAAACTGCCTAATAACTGCTATAACTGCTTTTGTTAAGATTAAATGAAGTGTTTCCAAATCCATTTATTTATTTTGTATTTTGTTGAGTTTAAGGTCAAATTTTGCTTAATGGAAGAAGAAAGGGAGAAGAAGAGAATGTAAGTCAATACAATACTAAATCCTTTTTCATTGGGTTTTTTTATGAAGTCTTGTATGGTTCCCAAATAAGTCATTATTAAAAGACGAATTTAACAAGTTTTAAATCTCTACACAAACACACCTCATATATATAAATTATGCACTGATGAAAAGAATAACAAAATATTCAGAAAAACTTCAGTGCATAATATTCTCTGTACTATTATTGCACTGCACAATAGATACCAAAATATATATCTTTTTTATTTAATAATAATATTCTCTTTACTATTTTTTTTTCTCACTCTCTCATTCTCTCTTATTATAAAGTTCTTTAATACAAATTGTGTATTAAAAAAATTATACTAACAAATTTATATGAAATAGGCTTAAATAAATAAGAAATAGATGTTTCGAACATGTAGAAAATAGACATGTAGATTTTGTTGCAAGAGAAAATTGATTGAATGGACAAAAGTTAATCAATTAAAAATAAAGGAAAATATAAAAAAATCATAAGATAAATTTTTAACATTTTTCTCAAACTCATAATATATTAACATTAAGCATCGAGTATTTATTAATTAAAAAATGAAAAATGTTTAATGAAATTATCTTTGTGAATAAGTGAATAATCTACAACGAGAATGAGGCATTCAATAGAATAATTAGTTTGTACTATCTAAAAAAATACAGGGTGTGTGCGTGTTCCTCATGCAAGAGCAGAGAGATTCAGAGACCCTAATAGGTATATTACACGAATGGGGTGAGGGCTAGTTCACAATGGCGAGTTATATGGTGGTTTTTTAGGTTGTTTAACGGACCAACTCGTAACTCGATGCTGCTGAGTTGCAGACGAGCGGTTAAGTTACTGGTGTTAGGACTGATGGGAGCGAAATGCTCTTCGAGCACTATAGGGCGGTTTTGAGTGAATATGACTTGAACTCCCTCCCTTTGAGGGATGAAGTATTTATAGGGATTTTTGATTCTCAAGGACTTCTTGAAAAAGGTCGTCGCATATCTAACTAAAAGGTGGACTGTTGAATTCTTATTTTCAAGAAATATGTGGGTCAGTAACTATCTTGACTTTCCTGTTATCCAAGACATGTCTTATCCCATGTTTCTTCTTCCTAAGGGCAAGGTGATACCTCCCTTCGAGCGACCTTGTGTCATCGCTCATTTTTTCGGATGGTGGTGAGAAAAATACACAAGAAGAGGGGTTGAATTGTGTTTTCTGTTTCTTAACATTGCCTATGATCAGAGTTCAGAATCTAAACTGATGTTCAGATTCTGATTAATACGTTGCAACGAAATGTTAACAAAAACAAATAAAAGATAAAGAATACGCAGATTTATCCTGGATCCTCCCAACTGAGAGTAGTACAGTCCCCTTGCAGCGCAAGAGATTTTTCACTATAATCAAATCATGATTACAATTGCTTATGCACTTAAGCATAAGACTTTTCTTTGCTCAGACCCTCAGCCCGAGACTTCCTAGTTAAACCTCTCAAGTCCAAGACTTCCTTACTCAAGCCCCTCAGACCCAAGATTTCTTGCTTAAACCCCTCAGGTTTAAGGCTTCCTTCTTAGATTCCACGAACCCAAGACTTTTGCTCAATCCCCTTAGGTCCAAGACTTCCTTGCTTAAGTTCCACAAACTCAAGACTTCCTTGTTCAGGTTCCACAAACCTAAGACTTATGTTCATACTCTCAAGTACAAGACTTCTGCTCAGACTCGCAGTCTTAGACTTTCTACTCAATCAACAACTGATCAAGACTTTCAATGTTCTAACACATAGCGGGAGACTTACTTGGCTCATTTTTTTCAGCAAGAGACTTTGATGCTCAAGCACATAGCAAGATACTTTATCTAAACTACTAAACAACATGTTTAGCATAATAGAGAACAAGGTGTACTTGATAAAAGATCAGAGGTACAGGGTAATCACCATAACAAAGACCTTAAACACTTAAGATTCCTAAGATATTCAATGTTTAAGAAATCTTAAGGTTTTGTACAATTTACAACATATAACAAAAAATTTGCATACTCAATTGTGTTGCTTATTGTTGATCTTATTATTCTTCAATTCAGATAAAAGTTTAAAACACTCATATCCTTCTTGGTTTTCCGTCTCTATTTGCTCCTTGTTCCTTGTTGAATATGTAGTTTGAATCTTCATTAGCTTATATAGAATTTATAGAAGACTAGTCATTGGAAGAGATAATTTGAATAAGTATCTTTGTTTTTCCATAGTACAAGAGATGTTGAAGATAAATACACTAAAAGATCTTAATCCATTATGTAACATTGTTGCGGTTAGAATATGATATCAAATTATTAATTAATTTGAATCGCATCTTTAGTTCACAACCGCTCTTTGATTTATCCAAAGGAAAAGGTCAAAAGAGGAAAACCTAATTTTGCATCGTAAAGACAATGCGGGAAGAGATCTAGGTAAGGGGTTGGTTAAGCTCAGGGAAGGTACTAGCACCCTAAACTTCTGTAGTACTCTACAGGAACCTTTTGTTTAATGTATGCTTTTTTATTTTATTATCTGCTTTAATATATATTGCTAAGGGATAGAGTGACCTAAAGACCTAAGGGTTAGTCCTAAGTTTACTCGGCAAGACATTGCATCTTGTGCCTACATATCCTGACGGGAATGGAATCAGAGTAATTGTAGTTCCCCTCGATAGGGAGGTTAGAAACTTCTTGACTATGGTCAAGGTTTCAAGGGGAGTAAACGTATCTTAAGGACACGCTTACGTGGAGTTTTGAAACTCCTATTTCTATGTTGAATTTGTTAAATGAGATTAGGGTTAAATTAGGGATTCCACGGTGGGAAACCCTAAACAGAGTACGGCGACTCTTTGACCTAATGCTAGGGTAAAGGATATTTTCGTCCACAGCGGGACGCCTAGGCTAAATAGGGTTTAGAAGCTGTTGAAACTGGGGTTATTGACTCGGCAGTCAAACGGCTAAACCTAATTCCTTCGGAGGGAAAATAACGGTAAAACATGCAAACATGGCAAGATATTATATGGCAAAAATTAAAATGCAGAAAGTAAAGAAAGCGTCGCGACGATCACTCGCGTAAATTACAAATTCCCAAAAAAAAAAAGATAAAATAAAACCGCGACCATGGCCTCGCGTAAATTACATCCATGGAACAAAATAAATTGAAATAAATATGAATCAGAATCTATGTATAATCTGAGGAGAGAAACAGAGAACATTAGTGAAAAGTTAGACGGAAATATGGCAAACACAATTTATATTAAAAGAAACACGAAAATGCAATTTGGAATTTTTATTATTGTTTTGTTAATTTTTATATTTTGTTTTTATTAAAATTTTAGTCTTAATTTTAAAAGGTTTTAATTTTTAAATAAACAAAACTTTAGTTTTAACTTTTTTATCTTTAGAAAGTTTTAATCTTAATTTAAAAAGAAAAGTTTTAATTTTAATTTTTAAAAGAGAAAGTCTTAAATTAAAAATAAAAAAAAAGATCTAATCATAAGTTTTGTTTAAAAGAAGAAGTTTACATTTTAAAAAAAACTCGTTAGTTTTACTTTAAAAGAATGTTAGTTTTAAAATTTTAAAGAAAGTTCTAGTTCAAAAAAAAGTTTTAACCCTTTCTAACATGTTTTAATTTTTAATCTTTAAAACTTAATTTTAACATAAAAAAATGTTAATTTTAATACTTAAAAAAAAGAAGGTTTTAATTTTAGGAGTGGGTTAATTTTAAGTTAGTAAAAATGTTTTCACTCAACTATAAAAGTGTTTTAAACACTGTTTATTTATTAAAAAAAATGCTAGTGGTTAGTGTTTTAATTAAGAAAAAGTTTTAAGTTTTTACTTACTGTAATTATAATCAAAAACTGGTTTTAGTTATAATTCCCAAAAAGGATTTTTTAGTTAGAATAAAAAAATGGTTTAAAAAATGAAATGGAGGTTTAATTATTTGGAAGAGGTTTTAATTGGGATAACAGAAAAGCTTACATTTCAGTTGCCGGTTGGTGATGCTTTCGCTTGTTCTTCGCCGGCGGCAACGGTTCTCGACGAACTTCTTTGGATCTCTTTTCCTCTTTCTCAAATGGAGGTGATGATGATGAGCTTCGAAGCTCTTCTGAACCTCCAAATCTTGACGGCCGTCGTTTTTCTTTTTGTCTCCTTCTCCCCCTTTTCTCAAATGCAACTCATGTTTATATAGGTAATAAATTAGGGTTAACTCTAACCTAATGCCCACTTTAAAGCCCAATTTAAAGAATTAGTCAAAACTAAAACAAATTAAAACAAACTTAAAACCCTATTTATTTACTAAACATTAAAAATATTATAAAAAGAATAAAATCTTTTCTAATATTTTTAATTTTATAATTTTTGAATGTTTTTATGAATAATATGAAAAAAAGTGAAAAAATAATATTTTTTAAAACATAATTTAAATAAAATACGAAAATAATAATTAAATAATAAAAAAAACTATTTTTGTTATTTTTTTTTTATGAAAATCGAAAAGTTAGAATAAAAATAAAAGAAACAAAACAAAAAGTGATGAAGGTGGGATTCAAACTCTCGACCTCTCACACTCACAACTCCTTACACACAGTCTCTTGCCAATTGTGCCATTTTATTCATTCAAAATAAAGTGGCACTAGAAACTATGTAAAGGTAGGACAAATTTGGGGTGCAACAAACATGTTTAACCATTGCGTCTTCCATATAATCTTGTACTATAGATCCATTGAGTGTAGATATTCGTAAAGCATGTCAACTCTTCTTGAGCCTTGTGAACATAGACTCTAGCTGACAAACTGATTTGACAATGCAGCTTGCTTTCTGCAGTACAGATAACTTAAGGTTTATTACTAACTCTAAATGTTCACCAGAAGCTGATACATTAACTTAGTGTAGAGATAATATATTTCTCTTCTGATGTTGAGGCCTTCAGCTTCAGAGCCTACGCTAGACATCACTTAGAGAGTGTTTTTTAGATTATGATCCACCAGAAGCTAGTAACTCAGCTCCTCTCAATGACGTCTTTATATCAGATTCTGAATGCATTCTTTTTAAGCTTTAGAACTTGCATACTTGGAACACTCATTAGATAACACCATTATTGTTTTAATAATTTATTATCCTCAAAATCCAAGGGATATATGTCATGAACAAATCTTGTTCTAACGGTCTCCCTCTTTTTGATGATGACAAACACAAGTATTTAAAGAACAATATTGGGCAGTTATAATTTTCTTGGAAATATCAGAGTAAGAGGTTTATAAGATCCTCAAGAGTCTAATAGTCCAAGGTTGAGTTTTGTAAACTCCCCTTATGTACTATATTCAAGAAAAAATATTTTAATTTTTTAAGCAACGTCAGAATCTGAGGTTTGTAAGCTTCCTCTGAGTCTAATAATCCAAGGTTTAGGTTTGTAAGCTCTCCCTTAGTTCTATATTCAATAAAATTAAAATATATCACTCGGACAAGATAACTAAAATAACTAAAATAAAAGAAATTTAAAAGTACATTAGTTATAAATGAACAACATTAAATCTGAAGGGTTCAGATTCTTTATTAAATACTACTATATCTTTCTCCCCTTTTTGTCACATAAAAAAGAATAAAAAATGAAAAATAAAAGAATTACAGTCATAAATGCATAACAGAGCATCTTTATGTGACCAGTTTTCAAGGAAGAGAAAACGATCAAGTAGCAGAGATAAGAGTTGTACAATGCATTTTTATTATTTATTGGTCGTAACAGTTCCAAGAATCATGAAAAGGATTTTATTCTGACGTTTGGATCATAAAAGCAACTGAAGTATAGGTCATTTTCATCAACATCCTACAACATAATGTGGAGGCAACATCAGAGAGCACTAACATATCTATTTTAACAGAAGTTTCAAAGAGTGCTACTGATTTGGAGACTCAAGGTCTTCAAAAGCCAGCAGACTCTAAAGCATCTGCGACTGGTCCTTTGTCCACTACACCGAAATCTTATGATGAGGATTTATTCTCAACTGCTCAAAGACCTACTGAAGAAGTTATGTCATCCACTAAGTTGAAACCAAGAAAGAAATTAATGAAAAAGAAAAGTAAGAAGAAGATCAGAGATGAGATATTATATGAGTTGATTGTCTCATAGGCAGAGGATGAGAATATAGATGAAGATGAACCTAACGTCGACTGGGAAAATTGGATAGGTCACAAGGCATTGGAGGAATTAGATTAGTTATAATCTTTGTACTTTCCAGTCCTTTTTGTAATCCTTTAAAATGATTAATGAAAAAATTATTTGGACCATTTTTATTTTGTATGTGCACTCTTTAAATTTTTCTCTATGATTTTTCGATAACAGCATAAATGAAGTAAGAAAATAAACAGATACAACAATTAACTTGTTAACATAACATTTACAGTTGTTAAAAGAATCTTAATACGACTGAACACTAGACACCATTTCATAAGAGACAGACGTTAAAATATTGATTTGACTAATTAATATTAAAACAATAAATACTCAAGGTAATCAGATGAATAAACTCTATAAAACCCTTAGCAGACTAACTTTCTTAATAACTTAATCTTTTGAACACAAAAATGTATAAGCAGAAACAAATTTGGGTTCCAAAGAGAGATTTTAGAAAGATAGCAATATTAAATGCAGCAGCTCAAGCAAACACAAAGAATGCAACAACTAAAAGATCTGCAAGCAAGCAGGCAACTTCAGAAGCACATACTTCTACAACAACCTTTATTGAGACACAAAGAAGGAAAACTTCTAGTTCAAAATGCAGGAATCTTTTGAGGAAGGAGGATGTCGAGTTTGCACGAGAAGATTGGGAAGATTATTTAAACAATCTGGATATGTCAGATGAGCCTAGGGAATACCTTAGGACAGATCCAAATATCTAGAATGTTTAGTTAAAAAATATGTAACAGTTTCTAATCTTTTAATGAGAATGATGCATTTTTTTTAGTTTTAATCATATTTATTATTCTCTTGAACAACAGTTAGGACACACAAGAACTTGAACAAGAACAAGAACAATTTTTTTTATAACAAAAATGCATAATACAAGATGTTTAACAATTACAAGGCATATATTTGCAGAAATCAAACATAAAAACCTCTCATAGATAGCTTCAAGTTTTTCTTTCCAGATTTTAGAAGAATCGTCCTCTAAACTTATGATAACTCCCTGTTGGATCAGCAATTCTGAAAGAACTTGCCCATAAGGAATGAAGAATGTTTTTCCCTTGTGAAAGGATGAAAGAGTCTCTTTCTAATAGTCAAACATAACTTGAGGAAGATCAATCTGCAAGTCTAAATTGAGAAAATGTAGCAAGTCTTTTTCAATAGGGTCCACAAGCTCCAGACCTTTGTCCTTAGGTAGCAATTTGAGTTTAGAATCTGATTCCAAATAATTGCATTAAAACAAAGATTTGAGACCTGAGAGATGTTTGATGATCCGCAAAAGTACACCAAGTAGGAAGATAGTATTCCCAAACAAGAGTACCTGGAATTTCTCCAATCTCCTCACAGTTGATTACATTAGCAATCGTTTTAGAGGTAATTGTTATAGAAACACAAGAAACCTTGGAAAGAATAGAACACTCAGAACTCAACTCAATAATGGAAGCATTAATCTAACACTCTTTGACAAGACTTGGATAAGTGAGTACATACAGTATGCCAAAGTATCCATTCCAACCTTGTTCAGACACAGTCTTCAGAAATTTTAAACCAAGCTTAAGCAGCTCATAAAAATCCACAAACTTTTCATTGATGACAACTAGTTGATTCAAAGGAGAATTGACTAGAGAACTTATCTCAAATTTGATTTGAACAACACAGAAGAAAACAATAAAAAAGAAAAGAAACTGAACAAGATTTTAAAGGAATAATAATCTTGTCAAAAGAACAGAAAGAAGACACGAAATGATGTTTCATAAGGACAATGGATATAGACAATAAAATATATAAAAGAAAACATCATTACCCTAAGGTTCTTACCCAACAGATTTCTTGCATCCACCAGATGATAATCAACTTTATGGATTTTTAAGTAAACAGGGTTGTTTTTAAAAAGGTTTTTACTTAAACTAATTTATCACAAGTAAAGATTCCTTTTCTGAATCTCAATGACTTGCAATTTTTAGAAGCTATCTATCATTAGAGTCTAGTAGGATTAAACTTCGAGTGAGACATCTTATATTAGTCATCAATTCATGATATTCTATTCAGAATCAAGATTTTTCTCTTAGAACTAGAGTCGTGCTTGATTAATGAATATTGAATTGGTTTCTTAACAACTAACTAGCAGCAGTATTATCACAAAAGGTGAAGGTAATGATTCCATAAATATGATCATCATCTAGTTAATGATATATTCAATATAGAAAAGTAGAACATAGTTTCTTTTTAAATATCTTGGAAGATTCTTAAAAGAATTTCTGTAGAGATCTAACAGAGACTTTATATTTACTCATGCATAAATATTTCGTTGAGTCAAGAAGTTTGCAAGGAAAGAACAAAACATACCTTTTTTGTTGTTTTTCTTAGTCATGCTTCAGATGAGTATTCATACCTAACCATGGAATCTAAATATTGTCTTGAGTGGATTCTAATGCATTTCTTTTATACCAACGATTCTACTTTCTTCACCAAACTCCATGATTTTAGCTCTTGAGTCTGGGATGTAGGCTCTTCTTCCATCAAATGTTGTAAACAACCTTTGATCAAGTAACATGGAAGATTCCTTACTCCTTTCTTCTGTGATATTTGCAGCAAATATAAATTTGAATATTGGTACTCATATTTCTATGAGTCCAAAAATGTTAGTCTTGATAGGCTTTATTTTGCTTTATGGCTCAACCTGATAGCAGTACCATGATTCATTCCAGAGTATGAGTCATGGATGATTAATGGTATTAACAAAATCTTGTTCTTAGCAGATGTAATACCCTAATTTTTAACCCTAAGATCTCACTTATCATTTTGTATCTCTGCATCACAAACAAGATCGCCAGTTTTGGTTCTCTAGCCCTCCTCTGTAGGCTTTCTTCTGAGAGAGATCACCAAGCACCCATGTGTTTCTTAGTTGCTTTAATGCTTATTTATATTTACTAACCCTTAACCGAAAATCCAAAAATATGTTTGTTTTTCCCTTTACTAGCTTTTTTTTAGGAGAAGGATGGATCAAGAACACCAAATAACAGTTCCTTAGCTCGAATAAAATTCATCTGAAAAAAGTCAAAGTTGATTTGCAAACAATTAAAAATCATTTGATCAAGAGTTTCCCAAGATTTGATCATTTATTACTCAAGAGACTCTAAGGTTCATGTGTTTATTTCCATGCCTTCTTTGACAATTCAAAAGAATCGAGCGAGAGCCACGACAACACAGCAAAAAGCCATTTTCCTCATTTTTTTTCATTGTGTTAATCGATTAACATCCTGAGGTTAATCGAGTAACACGTGAAATTTTGGCCATTTTCAAATTCTGCAGCATTTTGGCACCAATTTTCAAATGTGACCTCATGTGGAATATTCTAGATCATGCAAAATCATCACAAAAATGATTCCCCTACATAATCACAATTATTTCTATCATACACCATCCTTTAATCACCACTCAATCTTTGATTTTGCTTCTAATCCAATTTCCAAGCCTAGATTAAATTCCAAACCAAATTCCTAAGCCTAAATTCTATAAATAGATCCCTCATATCATTCATTCTTCAAGCTTTTGATAGTCAAATTCACCTTGTCAAAATTCTTCCTCATTCTTAATTTTCTTTATCTATCCAAATTCACTCAAAGCACTTTCTTCCATTAAAAGTTAATAAGCTTTTCATTGAAGCTTACTAATCTTTGAGCTAAACCTCCATCAAAACACTTCATCAACATCAAATTCTATAGATCAAGCTTTGGAGTTTAATTCTTGAAGTTGATTTGAAGCATTTTCAGATTTGGAAGTGGTAAACTCTTGTTCCACCATTGTTGTGCTTAACTTTCATCTTCCACAATGTGATCTCTTGTTAATCTTTGTTGATTAACTCTTGTTCCACCATTGTTGTGCTTAACTTTCATCTTCCACAAAGTGGTAACCCCCTCAATCTTTATTTTTTTTCTTTTATTTATTTATTTCAATCCTTTTTATTATTATTAATTATGATTTTCCTAAATAATATTTTGGTTTCTTTAATCTTGCTTTTAGTTTTTCTTTTGTTTATGTTTGATCCATTTTTATTTCGTTTTTTCAATTTCTATTTTTTGGTCAATAATAGTCTAAAATGATAGATTATTGATTAATCTTGATTAAGATAAGACTAATCTCATTCCCATTTTCATTCTCAATTAAATTTAGATCTTCTTCATTTTTTAATTTCAATTATAGGGTCAATGAAGAGACCTCAAAAATTATTATCAGTCAAGCTATTGATAGATAGTAATGAGTCCGAGACCACCTTCTTTTTCTCTTCTCACTTTCTTCTTCATTTCGATTTTATTTCATTTTTTGATCTATGAAGTCTTTCGATTCACGAATGTTAGTTCTTGAGGTTGTTAACCTTCATTATTTCAAATCTGTAGAAAATGATCATTTGGATCATTTTTCTATACTTTGGGATCATGAGAGGTTACCCTCGATTAATTAAAACGAGTTTATGATTAAGACGAGATCCCACCCTTCTTTTGTCTGTGCGACACGATTTAATCGGAGAATGATCCTCAATATCATTTCTCTATCTTGTTTTTAGCACGGATATCAATTCACATGGCCTTCTATAGTTCGACTTTCGTCATAAGTCGAGCTACGATGGTTTAGCGTTATATTTCGTCCCGATTCAATTCATAAATCGACTAACCACTAACTTTACTTTCCGTCAATGTACAACTGCTTTATTTTCAGTCAAATATACACTGTTTTACTTTCAGTCAATATTATCTTGATTTATATTATCTTGTCCATATACTTGTTGATATTTATCTCGATTATATTATTGTGAATATTATCTTGTTTATATTGTTATATATCTTGTATATTATTCATATCTTATTCACATTCTTTTAAAACAAATAATAACTATCGAAATCATAAAATTCTAAATTGGTGGATTGTTGGTTGTTTGTTCGAGTGACGGATCATTGGACTTTGTCAGAAACCTTAGCTTGGAGTTTTGTCCGACTTTTTCTCAAGGCTTAGTTTAGGACACATTGCACACACACGGCTTCCTCTTGGGCTACCTGACAATGAGACCTTTTATTTCGTGCAATCACGTGTAACTTACATGTATCCCTCTCCCATTTTTGATGTACGCTTCCGTATTTCTTTGATTGTGGTTTATCTTCTAGGAGCATCCCAAGGGACTAGCATAGATTAAAATGTTTTCAAACTGATTCTCGATTCGTCATCGAGCCATCTTCAAAACCCTCTCTGTAAGCCAAGTGCTCATCCGCATTCGCCATCAACCTATCGCACACACTGTCACACTTCATTATGGTTTCGATATTAGGAGCACCCCCAGGGACTAGTATCGTTTCTCACACTTTAACCCTTGATTCGTCGTCAAGCCGGTTCCATTTTTAATCAAAACCCTCGACTCGTCGTCGAGCCATTCTTAAACCCTCTTCCGTTCCACCACGGTTTTGCACACAAATATAAGTCAAACCTTTGATCTAACGTCAAGCAGATTTTCACAAAAAAAAAACATTAAACCAATTAACAATTATTCAAATTTTTTTCAGAACAAAAAGAGGGAGAGCCAAGTCTTTGACTCTTTCTCCCGACTACTTGGGCCCGATGAGCCTTTCTTAAGCTTCAAGTAGTCGTCATCCAAAACCAATTCACCACCTTTTCTTTTTACAATGTTTCTCTATTTATTTTGTCTCTGTGAGCCTAAAAAGCCTTGGTCTTGTACCAGGCGCATTTTGAAAACTCTTTTCCTAAATAAACTTGGATGGTTGTGGAGTGGTTAGGCAAAGGCCTTCTCCTATCCCGAGTACTCGACATTACCTTTAGGGTTCATTGTCGTAAAACGCTTACCATTCAAGATCAAAATATCTTTAATAAGATAATGAAGTTCTCTTTGTATTGAACTAAAGAAAGAGGATTGAATGAAGACTTCTTCCTCTCCGAGTATTAGGATACTCACTTTTGAGTGTGTGGTCTCGATACTCGTATTTCAATATGAAGACGTGACTATATTCGCCACACCATTTTCACAATAAATCTTTTGAGATAAAGAATTGGGTACTACCCGCAAGGGGTTACTATCTGAGGACTTATTCCACCCTTAAAAATAACTTTCACAAATCAAATGTGACATCTTTCCTCGATGGCGAAAACTATCTATTTTCAAAAGGATATGTTATGTTCGTTCTACCGCAAACAGGTAACGCCTAAGACTCCACAAGCGAGCTGCAATACACCTAACTGCTAGAAGGCGCACACTAACATCGTCCACAAAAACACGAGTAAACCGTAGGCCGAACTACGGCTGCTCTGATTCTTCACTTCTTTTGAAGTGAAGATACGTAGGCACAAGGGCCCCAATCCTCGCCGAGCACACCTTCTCGTCTTTTATCTGTAGTTCTCCAAACTACGTTGACTCTTTGAATTTTTCATATTTGTTGAGAATACGTAGGCATAGGATCGCGAGATCCTACCGAGTCTCTTTTCCCCCTTTTATCTTCTCTTTTCCCTATTTCCAACCTTACTTTCTCCCCTTAGAACACTCTTAGAAAGCAATACTCCTTAGCAAATACCTTCACGCATAGACAAACAAATGAATTCCATCGAGTACGATGGATGCGAGGGGTGTTAATACCTTCCATTCGCATAAACGGCTTCCAAACCCTTTCTCTTGGTTGTGAGACCATCGTATCCGTTTCCTTTTTGGGGTTTTCTAGATGTTTCCCCTTTCCCTTTTGGGATAAATAAAGTTCGATGGCGACTCTCCTGTCTTTCCATTTTCGCCTCTCCGTCGTTGCATTTTCGAGTAGCGAAAACTACCTTTTAACAATTTAGAGTATGTTTGCTTATGATAAGTCTTAGAAGAAGATTATTTAATAAACATGTAATCATGAATTATTGATGTATTTCTTGCATGTGATTAGTGTAATATCTTAATTTTTACCCCTAAGATCCCACATATCATTTGCATCTCATCCCACAAACAAGATTGCAAGCTTCGGTTCTCTTGCCTTCCTCTATGGGTTTGTTCTTGAGCGATCATCGGGCACCTTTGTTTTCTTGCTTGTTTGGTATTTTATTTATGTTTATATTTACTAACCATTGATTAAAATCCAAAAAATGTTTTTTTTTCCTTTACTAAATTTTTCAGGAAGAATTTGGATCAAAGATATCAAATATCAGTCCCTCAGCTCGAGTGAAATTCATTTGAAAAAAGTCGAAGTTGATCTACAAACAATTCAAAATCATCTGATCAAGAGTCTCCCAAGTTTTATTTGGCTTATATTCAAAAGACTCCAAGGTTCATGTTTTTATTTCTATGCCTTCTTTGACAAGCAAAAGAATCGAGCCAGAGCCAAGACAACACCTCAAAAAGGCATTTTTCACCATTTTTGCCTGTGGTAACCGGTTACCCAATATGGAGTAACCGGTTACTTCATGTAAATTTTGTGAAATTTGGGCAAATTCAAATTCTGTAGCATTTTTGGTACCAAATTCAAATATTGCAACATGAGAATATTCTAGATCACTTCATTTTAAATCCCCTACCTCATTATAATTAACTCCCACCATACACCTTCACTAATCACCCTTTGATCTTGAATTTCCCTCTAAATTCAAATTCCAAGCCTAATTTTGATTCTAAACCAAACTCCAATCCACCAAATTTTCCAAGCCTAAATCCTATAAATAGAGGCCTCATTTCTCAAGCTTTTGATAGCCAAAATCACCTTGTCCAACTCTTTCTTGACTTTCAATTTTTCTCCAATTACCAAACTCACCAAAGCTCTTCCTCCTTTGAAAGATTAGTAAGTTCATCACTAGAGTTTACTAATCTTTGAGATAAACCTTCATCCAGACACTTTTCATCCTTAATTCTAGTAGATCAAAGCTTTGAAGTGGTGTTTATGGAGTTGATTTGAAGAATTTTCATATTTTGAGTGGTAATTTCTTGATCCACCATTGTTGCTCTTGATGCATCTTTCACAATGTGATCCATTATTGATCCTTGTTGCTTGATCTTTGAATCTTGGATATCATGTTCTATTGGTGATTAATTGTTGTTATTTAACTTGAATTTTCATGCTCAATTGCACACTTGATCGTGAGGTGTTTGTAGAAATGATTGATCAAGTTTTTGCCACTTTTTGGCCATGTTTTGTTGCTGTTTTTGCTGTTTTTTCGCTATTGTTTGCAGAGTAACCGGTTACCTTATATAGGGTAACCGGTTACTCAGTGATATTTTTGAGTTTTTGGTTTTATTTTGGGACTATTTTGGTTCCCACCTCTTCTTCTTTCATTTCCTTTTGGTTTTGGTCATGAAATACACTTTTAAAGGTCATTTTCCTCTTTAAAGTCATTAGACTTATAGGGTGTAGATGAAGTTGGATAAACATTCATCAATTTAAATTTATCTTTAAAGTGAATTGTTCAATTCATTTTAGGTGCTTTGATTTAATGATATGTTTAGTGCTTTAATCCACCAAGATGAGTGGATGAACTTAAAGATGGAATGATCTTGAACTTGTAATTCAATTTGGCATTCCCTCTCCTCTTCTCCTTTTCTTTTGATCGATGAAAATCTTCGATATCTTTTGAACTTATTTTAAGTTCTTCATGAAGATGAGATCATTACCTATTTTCTTTTCGTGCGGAATTGCTTTCGGAAAGTGATCTACATATCACTTCTCTAGCATGCATTACCACTAACATTTTTATTGACCGGCCTCAGATAGTTGTGATTTCTACATAAACCCGATTACGATTGCTTAACATAGCGCTAAATTGTCCCGTAATTGGAAAGTTATCATTTGTGGCTCAAACCTATGTTTGAAAGTCCAAGTATAGTTGATTTCTTGTCTTAAGTCCATCATCTATGAAGCTTGTTGTTAGAAGGCTTTGGTCTTATCAGTCCTCTAATAAGTTTTCATCAACTTTGGCTTAAGTGCAAGAATTAATCGTCGTTGATCATTTTCTCTAACGACTAACTACTAACTCACTAACAATATCTTTGTTTTAATTTTGTTTATGTTTCCTTCTTGCTCCCTATCTCTCTTTTATCTTTATGCTTCATTATTATCATCTCATATCATACTTTTGTTTATGCTTCCGTTATTTTTTCTTTATCCGTTGGACACATGTTTATATTTCCGCCATTTTTCTTTTGTCCACTTGGACCATATCTTTTTTAAAACACTAATAAAGGATTAAACCTCTAAAAAACTTGGTGCTCTTAACTTTTTTGCCATGCTCTTGGACTATTCTTGGACCCTTGGACCCTTGGACTTAGAATTAGGACCCTTTCTCTATGCTTGGAGTATTATGGATCTTTGCCTTTATTTGGCTTGCTCATTTGCTTATGCTTCAAGACGGATGGAATTCTTTTATCTTGCTGGAGTGTGCTACAAGTTGGTTAGATCCTTCTTATCTCTAACTTTTATTTTGCTTTCTAGGGTAGTCACTCCATCTTCTCTCCTTCTTAAATTTTCATCTTCTCCCTCTTTCAAAACTTTCTTGTTTTCAAACTTCAAAACCACTTTCACAATGAAACCTTGACTTTTGTCAAGTTGATTTTCAAACTTTATTTTTCTTAATAAATGTCAATCAATTTAATCATACTTTGACCTATTTCAAAAGACATAAAAATACAAAAGAAAACTCATCACTCCTTTTGTGCACTTTTCATTTTAAAAGTTTTCATAAAGTTTAGACATGAGTCATTTCCATAGTTTAGATATAATTCTCCTATTCTCCATAGTATTAAGATGTTTACATTTTCCACTTTGATGTTGAGTGATAGACTTGTTGATAATCCAAGCAAATCCTCCATCTTTAGGTGATGTGAATATTGTCTTATACTTGTGGGCGACTAGTCGTAGTTTTCTCCTTAAAATGACGACTTGTCTTTACATTTAAAATCAATCAAAACTAATAAATTTTTGTTACTGTACCACAAACTATAAGGTTTTGATCCTATATTGCACTTTGTGGGTACGTAGACATGAGGCGATAAGTCTCTCCAAACACACAAAAAATCTAAAAAATAATTCCCTTCTCATCTCCCCAATCTTCTTTTCAAAATAAACCTTTTTCAAACCAAAAAGCGTAAATATTTCAAAGGGCTCCTATAGAGTACTATAGACATTTTGGGTGCTAACACCTTCCCATTGCATAACCAACCCCCTTACCCAGATCTCTGTTTATTTTTCTTGTTTTAGAACACTTTGGTTTTGTTCGCTCTTTTTCCTTTCCTTTTTTGGATAAAATAAAAGTGTGGTGGTGACTCTTGTTTTTTTGGGTTAAGTTAATCAATAGCTTACACTTATAAATTTCCCCGCTACAAAAAAGTGGCGACTCTGCTGGGGAATTGAGTTCCTAGTGGGTTTCGCCTACTTTGATTTATTTATCGCTTTTTGTTTGACTTGTTTGTTATTGTTTGTCCTGTTTTAGTGTCTGGTGATCTGTGTGGTGAGATAAGTCCTATACCCGGACTTGAGTGCACTTATGATAGGAGGGTGGTATAGTCTTGTTGGCTTATATGGAGTAGTCCTTACTAAGCTGACTTGAGATCCCCCGCTCAATGGAGGCCCCTTTGGGATTATTGATGTCTTACGAGTAGTCATAATTGGCATTACTTTTTCTGACCTGGGAGCCTGAGAAGCTGAGGACCTTAGAATCCCTTAACCCATCTTGGCCTTATTAGGACGTGGTTTGGTGGCTATTCAGGTGTAGACTTGAATTAGTTATTACGTGATACCACACTCAAACGAGTTTCTCTTGAGAATATTGTTGGCCGACAAGTAGTCGTTTAAGCCGATAATATCCAAAAGATGGAATTATGACTCTGGCAAATTTTTAGAACCTTGTTCTACAAGTGATGATATAACATTAGTACATACCATTGTGGGTTGGTTCTTACCTTTGGCTCCATGCTCGTGCTGAACCTTTGAACATGTGTGCTTTGTGTGTCTTGTTTGTGGGTGTTGCATCTTGCACTCATGCATTCATGGGCATTTTGTTTCAGTCGATTTTTAAGGATATCAGATATTTTCTTTTACAAACATAGCAGATATTGTGATTATGGATATTAGAAGGAGAAACACTCGGAAGTACAGTTTCCGAACTCTCGATCTTACAGATTTGAGAAAGCTAATGTCCTTCGTAGTTGATCGTTCAGGCTTTAGATCTCGTTATGGGAGGCTTCTATTTGTCCTTTCTACCAACATTGAAGACGGAATTATGAACACCCTTGTGCAATTCTATGATCCTGTCTACTGATGCTTTACTTTTCCAGATTATCAGCTATTGCCAACCTTAGAGGAGTATGCCTATCTTATGGGCGTGCCATACTTGATCGAGTTGCTTGAGTGACACGTTGTGAAGAGACATATAGAGGATTTATTTTCCTCTACTACTTCATCATCTCATCCTCCTACTTCCGATGCTTGGAAGGGTATTGTGGATCAACTCGTGTTAGAGAAGACCACCATGAAGAACAACTATGAGAGAGATTAAGAGACTCCGAAGGAAGTATCAGCTCGGATTGTCATCAGATGTTCCTTAGGATCTAGCTTTTTCTCATTGAATGTTGATATTATATAACTTGCACTTCCAAGTGTAACTCTTTCCAATATTCAATGAAATGAGATGTTTATTAGAATTTCAAAAAAGTGTTATTTCTTTATGATGTTTGTAATTGCTTTATATCTTAAAGATCCTTGAAAACTGATTGAAACATTTGCATTTTGCATTTGCATTCGCGTCATTGTAAATTGTGTTTTGCCTTTTCCAGGTGTCTTATTTGTTTCTTTTGGATCATTTGCAACAAGAGAAATGCGAGCTCCATAAAGAGGTATCAACTTTGAAGGATAGTTTGGAAAGACTCATTGCTATGATGGAAGCTCTGGTGGCTGCTCAGAATTAGCCACCACCGCCTCTTCCTTCTCCTGTGCAGAGAACTGTGATTTCTGAGATCAGATCAAGGCCCATTTTTGTGGTCCTGGTTAATGCTTCTCAATATCAGATGCCTACTAGTTTCCCTTGGGGAATACCTTTCAATGATGTGTCAGATGGATATCAACCTCCTGCTTCTGAAGGTCCGAGAATTCCTGCTGTTATGATTATACCACCTCCTATGGTTAATATTGTTCCTAATGTTGAGATTCCAATTGTTCCTACTATTGTACCTGTGCCACCGCCCGTGGTTCACACTTTGCCTTATGTTGAAGAGAAAATTTTCCACACTGCTCCCAGCGAGAGTTAGGATGTTATTGATCGTATGGATAATTTTCAAGATCAGTTTGCTGAGGTACAGAGAGAAATCGAGGCTTTAAGGGGGAAAGAGTTATTTGGGAAGAATGCTCACAAGCTTTGTCTTATTCCTAATGCGAAGATTCCTGCCAAGTTCAAAGTTCCAGATTTTGAGAAATACAAAGGGAATACTTGTCCACAAATCCATTTGGTCATGTATGCCAGAAAGATGTCTACCTATACTGACAACCATCAGTTGCTGATTCACTATTTTCAAGATAGTCTTACTGGTGTTGCACTGAAGTGGTATATGGGACTTGAGAGTTCCTAAATCAAGACATTTAATGATCTCTGTGAAGCTTTTGTCCGTCAGTATAAATACAATCTGGATATGGCGTCGGACCGTGATCAACTCTGCGCAATGTCTCAGAAAGAGAAAGAAACTTTTAAAGAGTACGTGCAAAGATGGCACGAGATTGCAGCTCAGATAAACCCTCCGCTTGAAGAGAAAGAGATGACCAAGATCTTCCTTAAGACTTTGGGTCCATTTTACTATGAAAGGATGGTCGCAAGCGCTCCGAGTGATTACACAGAAATGTTTAATATGGGAATGAGATTAGAGGAAGCTGCCCGTGAGGGACGTCTGACTAAAGAAGGTAGTTATGGAAATACAAAGAAGTTTGGTTCTGGTTTTTCTAAGAAAAAAGATGGAGAAGCTAATGCCATCTCTCAAGAGAGGTCTAGAAAACGCAGGGTTGTGAACAACAATGGTAGTCGTTGTCAGCAACAAGTAGCATCTGTTACGCCAGTCATCAATTTTGCTCCTGCTGCTCAAGCTACTTCAAGTTATGAACCACATTTCCAACATAAAACAACTCAGCAAGGTCGTGCGCAGAAGAAAGCACAATTTGATCCCATTCCAATGATTTATACTGAATTATTTCCGGCTTTGATAAAGAAAAATTTGGTTCAGCCTCGTGACCCGCCGGATGTTCTTACTAAAATTCCATGGTGGTATAAGCCAGATGCCCATTGTGAATTTCATCAAGGTGCCCCTGGGCATGATATTGAAAATTTCTATCCTCTGAAATATGAAGTTGCAAAACTCGTAAAAAGTGGTATTCTGTCTTTTGAAGATACAAATCCAAATGTGCAATCAAATTCGTTGCCTAATCATGGTAACGCGGGTGTCAATATGATATATGGGTGTTCTGGTACATACCGTATTTTTGATATTTGCTGGATTCGAGGTCGCTTGTTGAGATGCATGCTACTTTGAGTGAATTCCATGATATTGAGCATGATTATGCTGCTTGTTGTATTTGTTCGGTAAACCCTCGTAGATGTGTGATTGTAAAGAGGGACTTATAAAGGATTATTGATCAGAACCTGATTCAAGTTACTGCAAACAGAAATGAAGTTGATAATGAGGTGAATGTCATAGTTCCGCGTTTCAACATCCTGGAACGAGTTGTAATTTCATACAATAGTCATAAATTTGATTTGACGCCTTTGGTCATCTGTTTGCCTGGCCCAGTACCGTATGAATCAGATAAGGCAGTTCCCTACAAATACAATGCTACTATGTTAGAGGATGGAAATGAGGCTCTCATTTCTTCTCTTCCCTCAGTTGTGACTATTGTTGATGTAGGACGTGTGACTAGAAGTGGTCAAGTCTTTGCTAATGTACCCTTAAAGACAAGTGAAGATGTTGTGGGTAAGCAAGCTCAGTTGAAGACTTTTGTTGAATTTGGTCAATCAAGTGATGTGAACCAGAAATCAGAAAATGATGAAGTGTTGAAATTGATCAAGAAGAGTGAGTATAATTTGGTAGATCAACTGTTGCATACACCATCAAAAATATCTATTTTATCTATGTTAATGAGCTTTGAGGCTCATGGTGAATCGTTGCAGAAAATATTGGAACAAGCTTATGTAGATCATGATGTGACTGTTAACCAGTTTGATAGCATTGTTGCCAATATCACTGCGTGTAATAATCTGAGCTTTTGTGATGAAGAGTTGACCGAGCATGGAAGAAATCATAATTTGGCTCTCCATATTTCCATGAATTGTCAGGAAGACGCTTTATCCAATGTACTGCTTGATACCGGGTCATTGTTAAATGTGATGCCAAAATCTACTTTATCCAGATTGTCTTATCAGGGTACTCCTATGAGGTTTAGTGGGGTCATTGTGAAAGCCTTTGATGGTTCAAAAAAAAACCGTGATTAGAGAGGTTGATCTCCCTATCAATATATGTTCGTGTTTATTCCAGATTACTTTTCAAGTCATGGATATTCATCTTGCTTACGGCTGTCTTCTAGGACGCCCATGGATCCATGAGGCCGAAGCTGTCACTTCGACACTCCACCAAAAATTAAAATTTGGCCAGAATGGAAAACTTGTTGTTATTGGTGGAGAACAGGCTATGTTGGTAAGCAGATTGTCATCTTTTTCTTATATTGATGCCGACGAGGATATTGGAACTCCGTTCCAAGCTCTTTCTGGGGTTGATAATGCTATTAAAAAGATTGGGTGTCCATATCTTCTCTGAAAGATGCATAACATATGTTGAAGAGTGGCCAAGCTGATAATTTGGGCCGAGTTATTGAAGTTGCTGAGAAAAGAGGTAGAGCTGGTTTGGGTTTTACATCTGGTTCAACCCGCAAAGAGCTGAATAATGTTCATGATGTTTTTCGAAGTGTTGGGTTCATCCATACTAAAGATCATTCTATAGTTGTAATTGTTGAAGATGACTCTGAAGGTTACATCTCATATGGTTCTGAAAATGATTCCATTCCTACTGAAGACTGGGAGCCTTATTTGGAAGATCCAGGATATGATTCTGAGACAGAAGATGCATATGTACCATTCTACTCTCCTCGACCAAGACTTAAGAGATTTGAGTATGAATTTAATGATATCACTGAGGATGATCAAGAGGAAGAAACACCCAACTTTGTGACGCGTGGATTGATCTGCCAGAATTGGATCGTTGTTGATATTCCTACTGTTGTTCATGTTTCAAAGTAATTTGTTTTTGTTTCTTTCAAAAATCCTTTCACTCTGCCCAAGGTGAAAGTGAATTTTTGAGGGCTTTGTTTCAACTTTTATCATCATCAATAAAATGTTATTCTGTTTATCCATATGTTGTTTTCCCTTTTGCTTTATTTCTGAAAAATGGTAACATAAAGAACCAAAAAAATAATAATGTGATGATCACTTTTATCTGCATAATACTTGCACTTCTTGTTCATATTCTAAAATCAAACATAAATCATTGTGCAGATTGATTATTAAACCTATTGAAAATAATGACCATATGCCCTCTCCCAACTTTGAGTTCCCTGTGTTTGAGCGGAAGAGGAGGATGTTGAAGAAATTCCTGATGAAATTTCCCGATTGCTTGAGCACGAGGAAAATACCATTCATCCTCATGAAGAGCCGGTGGATTTGGTTAATTTGGGTTCTGAAGATGATAGGAAAGAAGTCAAGATTGGGGAACTGCTTCAGTCATATGTTAAGAAGAGGATGGTAGAGCTTCTTAGAGAATATGTTGACGTTTTTTCTTGGTCCTATCAAGACATGCCTGGTCTTGATACTGATATTGTGGAGCACCGTTTACCATTGAAGCCTGAATGTTCACCTGTGAAGCAGAAATTGAGAAGAACTCATCCTGATATGGCTGTGAAGATTAAGGAGGAGGTTCATAAGAAAATTGATGTTGGTTTTCTTATGACTGCTGAATATCCTCAATGGGTGCCCAATATTGTGCCTGTTCTAAAGAAAGACGGAAAAGTTCGAATGTGCGTTGACTATAGAGATTTAAATAAAGCAAGTCTAAAAGATGATTTTCCACTGCCACACATTGATTTGCTGGTAGATAATACTACTAAGTTCAATATCTTTTCATTTATGGATGGATTTTCCGGTTATAATTAAATAAAGATGGCGCCTGAGGATATGGAAAAAACAACATTCATTACACCCTGGGGAAACACTGGCGTTTAGGAAAATATTCTGCTGGGGTCAGGCCGAAGCTTCACTTTTGATGCACTGGAAGCATTGTACTCCTAGAGAGGGTTCTCAAAGGGAGCTCGAACATTCAGATTATCGCATTATATGTCTCTTGTTCTAACATCTGACGTCTATAGTTAGCTCTAGTCTGATATCTATGTCGAGGAATCAGCTTGACGACTCAAAGGGACACTGGAAGATAAAGACAACTGGACATGAGTTACCGGACAGACATATGATATGCAAAACATGATGCTACAATGCAGAATCCGGATAAGATTTCATGGAATTCAAATATTTACGAACATCACAGAATACCAAAGAAAGCTTTATTTTTTATTTTTGAAAATGAATTACAAGCGAACATTTTTAAAAGAGAATCTTGACATAATAGCTAAATAAAAGCTAATAAAGTCCCTAAGGAAGCTTCATGTTCTGCTCCTTGCTCTGCTCTTCTAACTAGGCCTTGCCGAGGATGAGCCTGTCTTCAAAAGATAGATTGAGGGTCGGAGGAAAATAAATCCTCCATTAAAACCAAGCAAGGGTACGCTAGAAAAGTTTCCACAACTGTTGGTGATTAATGTCCTTGATGTCGGATAACCTCAAACATAAGGATCTAGCAATGTCCTGCTCTTTTAGGGTCCTTCATCCACTTGAAGTTTACACAAGGATAATAGCCTTCCATATTTGTTTCGGAATCCCTCTTGATCTTGAACCAAAGCTCTTAACTTCCTTAGGTCATCCAACTTAAGACCCTTAAAAGAATGTTTCAAAGTATTTTCTATTGTAATCCATGGTATCCTTTAATGTTCATAAGTAAAGTTTGAATTCCATGAAATCTAATGCAATGTGATGCTTTATGGATGCAATGCACAAATACACACAAGCAAACAAAAATCCTTGTTAGGGGAATGTGAGCGGAGCCAAGGTCTACCCATCCCAAAATGTATGTACTAAAGGTTAGTTGTACCTGCAGAACAAGGGTTCTAAAGAAGTGCCCAAAGTCATCAGTCCATCTTTTGGATATTATCAATATCCCAACTGACTCGGTGGTTAATAATATTCTCAAGAGAACCTCTTTTGAGTGTAGTATCACGTAGCAACTATTTTGGGACTACTCCATCATAGTCCCTGCACTACGTCCTAGATAAGGCCAAGGTGGTGTTAAGGTAACTATGGTCCCCAGTATCACAGACTCCAATCGAAAATAGTAAGTGTTTTTACGACTACTCGATCAACAGAACCATTTTCGAGAGGATCTCAACTGAGCGGTGATTCTCAAGTCAGCTTGGTCGGGAATCACTCCCTATAAGCATCGTCAAATATATCACCTTCCTTTAATAATGTCACTCAAGTCCGGGTGTTGGACTTATCTCACAATAAAGACACCCCAAGCAATATATATTAAACGAGAAGGTTAGGAATTCTTTTTTTTTTATTTTTGGGGTAGAAATTAGATCGAAAGTGTTAGCAAATTAAGTTAGAATTATTTTTAAGCAAAAGTTTTAAAATTAAAAAAAAAATGATTTTTAATTTTTAGTTTTAAGGATAAATTTTAATTTAAAAAGAGGTGTAATTTAGAAAAAGTCTTACTTAGAAAAAGATGGTTTGCTTTAAACTATGTTTTAATGAAAAATGGTTTAATTTTAATCTATTAAAATGGTTTTTAATTGCAAGTTTTATTTTTAAAAAAGTTTTTAGTGAATTTTAAATAAATGGTTTTAATTTCTTAATTAGAAAAAGGGTTTAACTAAGAGTTTTAAAATGCTTTTTTTTAAAATAAATGTTTCTTCCTAATTAAACTATACTAACTCATCCTAAACTACAAATAATTAAATATAAAAATTAAAAACATAAAAACAGACTAAATGAAAGGGGGAGGGGTGGTCAGCGCATTGTCATTAGGGTTTGTTTTGTTGAAACCCTCTGCCATTTCCTCTTCTTTGAAGCCGGCGGTGGCTATCCCCATGGATGGCTATCGAAGCTTTTCCTCTCCTTCAGTCCTTGCATGTCAATAGCTCCTTCTTCTATTTCTTCTTCCCATTCATCTACAATCAACGAGCAAAACAACACGCAAAAATCGTAAAAATGCCATAAATTAAAGGAAAAATAAAGATTACATTAACAGTGACGACGACGGTTTGGTGGTGTTCGCGTGGCGATGACGAAGCCTAGATTTCCTCCTTCGTCTCCGAGTCGCGTGTCCACGGTTTTCCAGGTTTGAATGTTTGAGGAGTTTCACGATGGGTCTAATGGTTTGTGTTTTTTGGTGGTGATGTTTGTGGTTGACGGCGATGATGTTGAAAAACTGAGCCTTTGTCGTTTGGAATTTTTCCCGTCCCCCCTTTGATGAACTTCTGGGTTCTCATTTTATATTGTGGCTTTTGATTCTTCTAGGCTTGAGCCTTGTTACGATTTTTCTGCTAAAATTCTGGCCGGATTGTTGCTTGGATTCATTATTATATTGTTATGATTTTTCGGTTTTGATATGGTTTTGGAACAGAGGAAAATGCGGATTCCTTGATGGTTTATTTTGGTTGTTGTATTTAGACTGAAGTTTTAGCTTGACTGTTGTTGAGGCTGAACGTTTTTCACGGAACTTTTTCTGGTTGAGTTGCTTCCTTTTTGTTTGACGGTTGGAATTTGCATTTTTTCAAGATGGGAGTTACATTCGTTGGCAGTTCAGAACTTTGGAAAAAATGTGTTTATGCCCTGTTTGGCAAAAACCATTTTTCCCAGAATAAGCACTTTTCAAAAAAGAGCTTTTCAAAAAATCATTTTTTCCAAAATCACTTTTTCTCACTTCTCTCTCTTCGGGCTGCCTTGAACAGAAATCTGTCGGTCTTGTGCCGAGGTCGGAAAAAATATAAGTCGGGAGCTGGCGACGGACTATTCTGTTACCCTCTCGACGTACCCGATGGTGATAATTAACTGAGGGTATCGGGACTGAAAAACCAACTTCTGATTAAATTTTTTATTAACACTTGCTTTCATCTTGTTGTTGACTTGTTTTGCAAGTTCGGAAAAATCGAGGATTGAAATCGGACTCGAAGACGACTTTAAAAACATAAGGAAATTTAGAAAATTTAGTACTCAGGACTTTGTAATTGAATTTGTAATTTCCTTTGTAATAAATAAAAAAATAGAGTTTATATAAATAAATTCAATTTTTTAATTTATCTTTCCGGTCACATTTCTCCGATTAAAATCTCCAAATAATTCATCCGATCACCTCAACTGAACAACTTCATCCGACTAAATTTATTAGATTGGATTCACCAGATAATTCATTCGATTAAGCTCAACCAAATAAATCCATTTAATTGAATTTATCTGATTAAATTCCTCCATATAAATTCATACGAATAAATTCGTCCAACTAAGTCCATCCACTTAAATCCATACCAATGAACTCATCTGCTTCACTTGTCCAACTAAATCCACCTGCTGAGTTCAAAAAAATCCCTTTGCAAATTCATTCGTAGCCGATAATAAAGTCATTGAATATGTCCTTGAATAGATAAGTAGAGAATCCATTTTCCTGCAAAAACCAACAGACTGAACAAACCGGTTAGCAGTTAGTTAAAATGCCATGCAGAATGAGATGACGTACGAAATGAACCTAATAATCTCGAGGCAAAATTTGGGGTATTACAATTGCCCATATTTAATTAGCTTCATCGGATGATTTGAGCAACGTAGGCCCGAAAACTCATGGTAAAAGAGATTTAAATACAGATGACCGAAAATTTTGCCCTCAGATGCAGTGATAGACAATGGTATGGACAAAGAAACGAACTATAACACTAACAATGTTATGAATCTAATATGATGCGTATGCTGGAATGATAAATGCAAGAATGCAGACGACACGACAAACAAACCAGACTGGGGAATACGACACACTGGGGAAACAGCACGACACTAGGGAATTCTAAAGTGACGGCCAACTGGTGCGAGCACGACCAATTGTCATTTTAGAAGGAACGGTAAGAATGGGATCCTCAATGGAGATGGCACCGGCAAGACGGCCTTCCCTGGGGAATATCTAAGAGTAATTGTGCAACAGATTCAGGCATGACTGGCTGACACTCTAAGATGACAAGGTAACGCAGGATCCACACGGCGGTAGGATTAGGTAAACGACAAGTGCTGAAGTTTTTGGACATTCCTTTAAACGAAGAGATCGAGCGGGATCTTCAGGAATCGTCGGAAAATATACAAGGAGAAACAAACATCAGAAACATCCGGAAGAACATTGAATGAACTCTAAAACACACCAGAGACACTCGGAAAAACATCGAATAAACTCTGGGACAAAGAAACAAATTTCATGGACATTCGAAAGAACATTGAGTGAACTCTGAAACACACCAGAGATACTCAGAAAAACGTCGAATAAACTCTGGGACAAAGAAACAAAATGAGAACATCTATAAGAGTATGAAATGACAACAAGGTGTCTAAAGGTACATCTGAAACATTTAGGAAAGCAATAAATGTACGGAACAAGTTTGATGACATATTTAGAAGAACATCAGATAAGCAACAAAAGAGTTCTGGAAGAACATCAGAACCAAACACTCAATCTGGAAAAACATTAGGAAGAGAAACAAATCCGGAGAAACATCGGGTAGATTCTGGGAAAACAACAGGATCAACAGGAATATTTGGAAAACCATCAGATAGGTTCTGGAAGAACATCAGAACAAAGACTCGATCTGGAAAACCATCAGAAAGAGAGCAAATTCGAAAAAACATCGGATAGATTCTGGAAAACCATCAGAATCAAAGGAAATATCGGGAAAACTGTCATATGAGTTCTGGAAGAACATCAGAACAAAGACTCAATCTGGAAAACCATCAGAAAGAGGAACGTATCCAGAAAACCATCGGAAAGATTCTGGAAGAACATCAGAATCACAAAGGAATATCTGGAAAATCATCAGATAAGTTCTGGAAGAACATCAGAACAAAGACTCAATCTGGAAAACCATCGGGAAGAGGAATGTATCCGGAAAACCATCGGAAAGATTCTGGAAAAACATCAGAATCAAAAGGAATATCTGGAAAACCATCAGATAAGTTCTGGAAGAACATCAGAACAAAGACTCGATCTGGAAAACCATCAGAAGGAGAAACAAAAGGTGACATCCAAGAATGACATTGGATAAAAAGATACCAGACATCCAATCATGGCTTTGAATGAAAGGTATAAACACAATATATGAGAATAGTATTGGACGTAAAAGGAACAGACATATCTGGAAGAACAATCAGATAAGAAAAATGTCCTATCTGGAAGAACATCAGATAGACACGACACAAAATTGTTTGGTAGGTGCCAAGTAAGCTGGACTTTGACCACAAGGTAAGACGTGGATAACAACACGACCTCGGGAGAAATGCAAATGAGGATGAAACACTCATGATATGCATATGTATATGAATTATGGAGATGATATATGATAAAATGTAGATGCAGATGCCGACTACAAGGCTCGACTCTTCTGGTAAGATGACAAGACTAGGAGATTGATTCCTCAATATGGAGATCACTGTCATGCTACTTGGGGACTAAAGATGCTACAGTTGGGCACATCTCTAGCACCATGGTAAACTGTATCAAGTTGATGGTCCTTGTAGGAAGGATGAAGAGCCGCCTGGGGATCCTTCAAATAAACTGCCCCAGATTAAACCGTTTGTTATAGATGAACTGATAATGCTTCAGCTTGTCTGGTTCGTGAAAATGACTGTTTTACTGTGCCTCTGGAAGGTCTACCCCAGTCTGAGTCATGAAAATCTTCTGGATAAATTGATTCTGAGAAGGTCGTGCCATGAACAAATCTTGAACTGATTCTTAGACATGATGTAAAAGGACCTTGCCCCTGATAGGATCACCGACCAAGTTTCTCATTGTTTGAAAATTCCTTAGAGGAAAGCCAGTTTGCAAACAAAAATATTCATACAAACATGGTAATGCAAAGTTCATGCAACTTTTGAAACCAAAATCATTTTTGAAAGATGAAAAATAAATGAGTCGTTGGTCAGAACACTGTGGTTCAAGACGCTCAAAATTTTAAAAACAAAAGTGTACTGCCAAGATAAATGATTTTCAAAGATCTTTTGGAGTCAGCTTACACAACCTTGTTGTAGTATGCTTTCAAAATAACCTTGATTCAATTAGGTCTTTTGAGGATTATAACGTGGCCTGGTTCACGGTTTATGAAACAAAAGATAAAGGCTCAAAATTTATTTGTACCCACCCCATCTACGTGATAGTCTTCAGTCGTACGCTCAGTTAACTCATATTATGTTCAGGTTTCTATAGGTTAGGAATTGCACTAATGGTAGCAAGGATGGTTCAGAAGTCAAGGGACCTATGAAAAGGCAGCCACTACTTCCCTATAACATTTAGTTGTTTTTGCATTGAGGATTTACATGGTGAAGAGTTTAAAGGTCACCTCTTTTTATTATCCCTAACTTTTGCCTGAACTGTTTCTTTTAAAGCACACAGTCAGCGGGATGCCCCAAAATTGCCTAAGTCTCCTTCATAGGTTTTGACTTAGCGGGCTTTTTCTTTTGATTTTTTTTGAAAGAAAGTGACTACCTGGATTAAATGATCACGGTGAACCATCATCGGCTTTTGACTTGGAAACATCTTCGACACTTACTTGTTGTGTGTGAAGGAAAATTTGTGAATGCGACATTTATATGAAAGGTATATTGCAGGAACCCACAACCAAGTTAATTGAGAACTACCCATCCCAAGGTTAAGATTGCAGGTTTTTTTAAAGAAAGAAACTCCAACTTCTAGGCTCGAAGGGGGTGAAAAGGGATTAACTTCCTTATTTCTCCAATGTTTGGGATTAAAACAATGCCTTACATCGTCGACAAAGTTTGATTGAAAACATACTGACAGCAGTTATGGGTATAAAGTTTCGTCATCCTCCCTCCAATCTTTGCATAATCACAAACTTGGACAAGGAGTAAATATTTGAAAGATAAATCATAAATATGCAAATAAATGGACAAAATGAATTGAAATCAAAAGTTGCAACGCTCAGTTCATTAATATAAAAGTACAAACATAATTTGAAGGCAAACAGCTATTAAAATAAAGTACAAACAACGAGAAACAAAAGTCCTAGTGACTAAATCAGTACAAAGATGAGTCGTCCTGTTTGAAACACTAGCGTTTAGGAAAATAATCCGCTGGGATCAGGCCGAAGCTTCACTTTTGATGCACTGGCAGCATTGTACTCCTAGAGAGGGTTCTCAAAGGGAGCTCGAACATTCGGATTTCCACATTATATGTCTCTTGTTCTGACATCTGGCGACTATAGTTAGCTCTAGTCTGATATCTGTCTCGAGGAATCAACTTGACGACTCAAAGGGACACTGGAAGATAAAGACAACTGGACATAAGTTACCAGACAGACATATGATGTGCAAAACATGATGCTACAATGCAGAATTCAGATAAGATTTCATGGAATTCAAATATTTACGAACATCGCAGAATACCAAAGAAAGCTTTATTTATTATTTTTGAAAATGAATTACAAGCGAACATTCTTAAAAGAGAATCTTGACATAATAGCTAAATAAAATCTAATAAAGTCCCTAAGGAAGCTTCATGTTCTTCTCCTTGCTCTGCTCTTCTAACTAGGCCTTGTCGAGGATGAGTCTGTCTTCAAAAGATAGATTGAGGTTCGGAGGAAAATAAATCCTCCATTAAAACCAAGCAAGGGTACGCTAGAAAAGTCTCCACAACTGTTGGTGATTAATGTCCTTGATGTCGGATAACCTCAAACATAAGGATCTAACAATGTCCTGCTCTTTTAGGGTCCTTCGTCCACTTGAAGTTTCAACAAGGATAATAGCCTTCCATATTTGTTTCGAAATCCCTCTTGATCTTGAACCAAAGCTCTTAACTTCCTTAGGTCATCCAACTTAAAATCCTTAAAAGAATGTTTCAAAGTATTTTCTACTGTAATCCATGGTATCCTTCAATGTTCATAAGTAAAGTTTGAATTCCATGAAATCTAATGCAATGTGATGCTTTATGGATGCAATGCACAAATACACACAAGCAAACAAAAGTCCTAGGTTAGGGGAATGTGAGAGAAGCCAAGGTCTACCCATCCCAAAATGTATGTACTAAAGGTTTGTTGTACCTGCAGAACAAGGGTTCTAAAGAAGTTCCCAAAGTCATCAGTCCATCTTTCAGATATTATCAATTTCCCGACTGACTCGGTGGTTAATAATATTCTCAAGAGAACCTCTTTTGAGTTTAGTATCGTGTAGCAACTATTTTGGAACTACTCCCTCATAGTCCCTGCACTACGTCCTAGATAATGCCAAGGTGGTGTTAAGGTAACTATGATCCCCAGTATCACAGACTCCAATCAAAAATAGTAAGTGTTTTCACGACTACTCGATCAACAGAACCATTTTCGAGAGGGTCTCAACTGAGCGGTGATTCTCAAGTCAGCTTGGTCGGGAATCACTCCCTATAAGCCTTGTTGAATATATCACCTTCCTTTAATAATGTCACTCAAGTCCGGGTGTTGGACTTATCTCACAATAAAGACACCCCAAGCAATATATATTAAACGAGAAGGTTAGGAATTCTTTTTTTTTTTTATTTTTGGGGTAGAAATTAGATCGAAAGTGTTAGCAAATTAAGTTAGAATTATTTTTAAGCAAAAGTTTTAAAATTAAAAAAAAAATGATTTTTAATTTTTAGTTTTAAGGATAAATTTTAATTTAAAAAGAGGTGTAATTTAGAAAAAGTCTTACTTAGAAAAAGATGGTTTGCTTTAAACTATGTTTTAATGAAAAATGGTTTAATTTTAATCTATTAAAATGGTTTTTAATTGCAAGTTTTATTTTTAAAAAAGTTTTTAGTGAATTTTAAATAAATGGTTTTAATTTCTTAATTAGAAAAAGGGTTTAACTAAGAGTTTTAAAATGCTTTTTTTTAAAATAAATGTTTCTTCCTAATTAAACTATACTAACTCATCCTAAACTACAAAAGATAAAATTAAATATAAAAATTAAAAACATAAAAACAGACTAAATGAAAGGGGGAGGGGCGGTCAGTGCATTGTCATTAAGGGTTTATTTTGTTGAAACCCTCTGCCATTTCCTCTTCTTTGAAGCCGGCGGCGGCTATCCCCATGGATGGCTATTGAAGCTTTTCCTCTCCTTCAGTCCTTGCATGTCAATAGCTCATTCGTCTATTTCTTCTTCCCATTCATCTATAATCAACGAACAAAACAACACACGAAAATTGTAAAAATGCCTTAAATCAAAGGAAAAAGAAAGATTACGGTAACGGCGACGACGGCGGTTTGGCGGTGTTCGCGTGGCGATGTCGAAGCCTAGATTTCCTCCTTCGTCTCCAAGTCGCGCGTCCACGGTTTTCCAGCTTTGAACGTTTGAGGAGTTTCATGATGAGTCTAATGGTTTGTGTTTTATGGTGGTGATGTTTGTGGTTGACAGTGATGATGTTGAAAAACTGAGCCTCTGTCGTTTGGAATTTTTCTCGTCCCCCCTTTGATGAACTTCTGAGTTCTCATTTTATATTGTGGCTTTTGATTCTTCTAGGCTTGAGCCTTGCTACGATTTTTCTGCTAAAATTCTGGTTGGATTGTTACTTGGATTCATTATTATATTATTATGATTTTTCGGTTTTGATATGGTTTTCGAATAAAGGAAAATGCAGATTCCTTGATGGTTTGTTTTGGTTGTTGTATTTTGACTGAAGTTTTAGCTTGATTGTTGTTGAGGCTGAACGTTTTTCACGGAACTTTTTCTGGTTGAGTTGCTTGCGTTTTGTTTGACTGTTGGCATTTGCATTTTTTCAGGATGGGAGTTAGATCCGTTGGCGGTTCAGAACTTTGAAAAAAATGTGTTTATGCCCTGTTTGGCAGAAACCATTTTTCCTAGAATAAGCACTTTTGAAAAAGTAGTTTTCCAAAAATCATTTTTTCCAAAATCACTTTTTCTCACTTCTCTCTCCTCGGGCTGCCTTGAACAGAAATTTGTCGGTCTTGTGCCGAGGTCGGAAAAAATATAAGTCGGGAGCTGGCGACGGACTATTCCGTTACCCTCCTAACGTACCCGATGGTGATAATTAACTGAGGGTTTCGGGACCGAAAAACCAACTTCTGATTAGTTTTTTTTGTTAACACTTGCTTTCATCTTGTTGTTGCCTTGTTTTGCAGGTTCGGAAAAATCGAGGATTGAAATCGGACTCGAAGACGACTTTAGAACATTAGGAAATTTAGAAAATTTAGTACTCAGGACTTTGTAATTGAATTTGTGATTTCCTTTGTAATAAATAAAAAAATAGAGTTTATATAAATAAATTCAATTTTTTAACTTATCTTTCCGATCACATTTCGCCGATTAAAATCTCCAAATAATTCAAATAATTCATCCAATCAACTCAACTGAACAATATCATCCGACTAAATTTATTAGATTGGATTCACTAGATAACTCATTTGATTAAGCTCAACCAAATAAATCCATTTAATTGAATTTATCTGATTAAATTCCTCCATATAAATTCATACGAATAAATTAGTCCAACTAAGTCCATCCACTTAAATCCATACCAATGAAGTCATCTGCTTCACTTGTCCAACTAAATCCACCCGCTGAGTTCAAAAAAATCCCTTTGCAAATTCATTCGTAGTCAATAATAAAGCCATTGAATATGGCATTGAACAGATAAGTAGAGAATCCATTTTTATGCAAAAACCAACAGACTGAACAAACCGGTTAGCATTTAGTTAAAATGCCATGCAGAATGAGATGACGTGCGAAATGAACCTAATAATCTCGGGGCAAAATTTGGGGTATTACACCTACACCCAAAACAGAAAAACAAGTGAGGGGATTCTTGGGGCGTTTGAACTATATCTCCCTATTTATATCCAATATGACTACCACATGTGCGCCGATCTTCAAGCTTCTCCGCAAGGATCAGGGTTGTGTATGGGCAGAAGATTGTCAGAAAGCTTTTGAATGAATTAAAGAGTATTTGCTTGAACCTCCTATTTTGTCTCCTCCCGTGGAAGGAAGACCTTTGATCATGTATTTGACCATGCTAGAGGAGTCTATGGGCTGTGTTCTGGGTCAACAAGATGAATCTGGGAGAAAAGAATTTTCCATTTATTATTTGAGCAAGAAATTCACTGATTGTGAGTCTCGGTACACCATGCTTGAAAAGACATGTTGTGCTTTAGCTTGGGCTACCAAGCGCCTCCGCCAGTATATGTTGAATTGTACAACTTGATTGATATCTAAAATGGATCCAATCAAGTATATCTTTGAAAAGCCTGCTTTAACTGGGAGAATTTCTCGTTGGCAAATGTTGTTTCAGAATATGATATCGAGTACCGAACTCAAAAAGCAATAAAAGGAAGTGCTTTGAGTGATCATTTGGCACACCAGCCAATTGATGATTATCAACCTATCTGGTTCGATTTTCCTGATGAGGATGTGATGTATCTAAAGGTTAAAGATTGTGAGGAACCATTACCTGAAGAAGGGCCTGAGCCCGGATCCCGTTGGGGTTTGATTTTTGATGGAGCTGTTAATGAATATGGCAAAGGTATTGGAGAATTTATTGTTACCCCTCATGGTTCTCATATTCCTTTCACTACAAGGTTGGTTTTCACTTGAACGAATAATGCGGCTGAGTATGAAGCGTGTATTATAGGCTTGGAAGAAGCTATTGATCTAAGAATCAAGATCCTCGATGTATATGGAGATTCAGCTCTGGTGATTAATCAGATTAAAGGGGAGTGGGAGACACGTCAACCTGATTTGATTCCTTATCGTGATTATGCAAGAAGGTTGTCAACTTTCTTTAATAAGGTTAAGTTTCACCACATACCAAGAGCATAGAATCGAATGGCGGATGCTTTAGCAACTTTATCCTCCATGATTATGGTAAATCATTGGAATGATGTGCCAAAGATTGATGTGATGTGTCTTGATAGACCAGATCATGTGTTTGCAGTTGAAGAGGTTGTTGATGATAAACCTTGGTATCATGATATTAAATGTTTTCTTCAGAATCAAGAGTACCCACTTGGGGCATCCAAGAAGGATAAGAAAACTTTGAAAAGATTGGCTGGTAGTTTCTTCTTGAATGATGATGTGATGTATAAGAGAAATTATGACATGACCTTGCTCAGAGGCGTGGATAGTCACGAAGCAGACATGTTGATGAAAGAAATTCATGAAGGATCCTTTGGTACCCATGCCAATGGATATGCAATGACTAAGAAGATGTTAAGAGCAGGTTACTATTGGATGACAATGGAATTTGACTGTTGTAAATATGTGAAGACGTGTCATAAATGCCAGATTTATGCTGACAAGATTCATGTGCCTCCAACTCCTCTCAATGTTATCTCTTCTCCATGGCCTTTTTCCATGTAGGGCATTGATATGATTGGAATGATTGAGCCTAAAGCGTCAAACGGACACCGTTTCATATTGGTGGCTATTGATTATTTTACCAAATGGGTTAAAGCGGCATCATATGCCAATGTGACCAAGCAAGTAGTGGTCCAGTTTATCAAGAACCAAATCATCTGTCGATATGGTGTTCTGAGCAAGATTATCACTGATAATAGGTTAAACCTGAATAACAAGATGATGAAGGAATTATGCGATGAGTTTAATATTAAGCATCATAATTCTTCTCCTTACAGACCCAAGATGAATGGGGTTGTTGAAGCTGCTAATAAGAACATTAAGAAGATCATTCAGAAGATGGTTGTTACATACAAGGATTGGCATGATATGCTCCATTTTGCTCTGCATGGGTATCGTACATTTGTTCACACTTCAACAGGGGCAACCACTTTCTCTCTTGTTTATGGTATGGAACCAGTGCTCCCTGTAGAGGTTGAAATCCCTTCTATGAGAGTTTTGATGGAAGCTGAATTGTCTGAGGTTGAATGGTGTCAGAGTAGATATAACCAGTTGAATTTGATCGAAGAGAAGAGAATGAAGGCTTTATGTCATGGCCAATCGTATCAACATAGAATGAAGAAAGAAATTGATAAGAAGGTTCGACCTTGTGTGTTTAGAGAAGGCGACCTCGTGCTCAAAAAGATCTCGACTTTTACTACTTATTCTAGGGGCAAGTGGGCTCCTAAATATGAAGGCCCATATGTTGTTAAGAGAGCCTTCCCTGGTGGTGCATTAATTCTTACAATTATGTATGGTGGAGATTTCACTCGTCCTGTGAATGCCGATGCAGTCAAGAAATACTTCGCCTAAAAAGTAAATAAGAATAGCTCGCTAAGTTGAAAACCCGAAAGGACGGCTTAGGCAAAAATGAGCGTCTCGGTGAATTGAAAACCCGAAAGGGAGGTCCAAGCAAAAATTAGAGAAAAAAACAGAAATAATCATCCTGGTAGATTGAAACCCCGAGAGGGCAATCTAGGAAAAAGTTAGGGACTATGGCAAGTAATTGTATTTGGCCAGTCTTGATCGCTTGAAGTAGCATTTCATATCAAGGATTTTACTTTAATTACCCTCAGCTGAAGTCTCAAGCACAGTTGGAATTCAAAGTTGTTAGGGAGAATAGTGGTCATTGTATTTCAATGTAGCCCTTTTCCATTGTATTTACCATTTTTCAAACTTTGTAATGATCCGTGGAGTTACGCCTTTTTGTGGACTACCATTCTATCAATAAAATTTGGGCCTTTGTCTCTTTGTTTGCAATTCTTATTTTGTTTCTGTTACATAATTTCATTTTATTTTTTATGATGATTTTTGAAACAAATGTGAATAATTGATTTAAAATTTTGAGAATTATAAAAACATTTTTCTTTGATTTATGAATATAAAGAGGAATGTCGACAGTAATCCCAAGAACGGTAGAATCTCAAAGCGAAAAGCTTAGTGTTTTCCCCAGTGGAATTTGTTCTTATTGATACAGCTCCCCAGTAGAGTTGTGTTGAGGTTTCTCCAGTAGAGTTTGCTGATACTCCCTTAGCAGAGTTTTGTTCCTAAGGATAACCAGATGTGAATTGTTCGGTTTTCCCAGCTAAGTCTTGATTCATGTTTTTTCTAGCTGTGATGTTTACTTCATCCAGCCAGGTTATTGTCAGGCGGTTAAGTAGTTTAAAGACCACCTCTCCTTGATGTTATTACCCATGCAGAGATTTGTCTTTGTTGATTCCTGGTAGAGGTTATGCCTATTTACTTTAGATTATTCCACAAGTAGAGAACAATGTTGCTTACTTCTAAGAAGTGTTGATATAGCAGTCACCTGTCGGGTTTTCTCTCACCTTGTGTTGGGTGTTGATTTAAATCCCTCACAACTTGACTTTTTGCTATGATGTTAACTTCTTATTCCCCGGCAAGTCCAGGATGTTTCTCTCAATGTTGCATAATATTCATAGAACTTTTTTTCAGATATCCCCAAAAGACTTGTGTTATTCCCTAGAGAAGTTTTGTAGTTGTTTACATGATTCCAATCCTTAGCAGATCTCTTCATCCCTTTGAAGCAGATTTCATATGGATTTTTCTTATCCCCAAGCAGAATTGGAAGATTTGCGTTGCCATGTTTCCTCCAACAGATCTTTCCCTAGAAGCGAAGTTTATATTGTTGTTCCCTCTTGTTGGATTATTGATGTTTGAAGATTGATCTTTGGGTTTTCTCCCCAAGCAGTATATCCATCTCCTCACGATATTTGAGCCCTGTAGTGGGATTTATTTTCCTTTGATGACTTTTGTTTATCTCTTGCAGGATTTCTTTTGTTAAATGCCAGCATGATCTTCAGTGATCTCTCCATCTTAATGAGATTAGCCGAGTATTTTGAGTGGTGTTGTGATGTTTTTTTCACCCTCTGTTTATCCTTTTTGTCTATTTTGTCAGCATACCCATACCCATATGCATTGCATGCGCATTCATTTTTGTTGAGCATAGCATGTTTTTGTTGCATTGTGCAACCTGCATTTTGGTTGGTATTTCTTTGCTCTTCGGTATTGTTATCCATGTGGAGTGCATGTGTCCTCTCTCTATTAGAGTGTTGACCCCTAACTAGAAAACGTACATCCTTTCTAATTCCCCACTGAGTTTATGCCTCGTGGAAGATGTTTGTTTTAGCTTTCCTCCCCAACTTTTATCTAGATGGAATTATTCCTTAGTTGAGTTATTTTCTCATAGGGTCGAATCTTATTTGATCGTTTTCTCTCCAGTTTGTTTCTGGATTGAACTTTGGTCTCTTGCAACAGTTATTTTGGATTTCCCTGGGCTATGAAACCTGGATGATGAAAGTATTTATTTCTCCCTTTTGAGGATTTATTTTCCTCGGCAAAAGTTTGTCATTGATCCCCATCAGAAGATGAAGATTTGAATTTCCCCGGCGGTGTTTTGATAACACTCTCTTGGTAATTGCTTGTGTGGCTTCATGTGGCAGCCTCTTTATTTGAGCAACTTGTATGTCCCCAGCAAGATAAACCTCACCTGGTAACAAATGGAAGCCTCTTTATTTGAGCAGCTTGTGTAATCTCTAGAAATTTATTTGTACCTTCGTAATAAATAACATTTCTCTAGTTCATCCTCAGCAAAGAAGTGTATTATGAAATGTTGAATCCTTATCCGATCAGCTTTTCCATTAAATGGCGTCTCTGTGGAAGAAGTCTCAGTGAGAAGTTTGTTGTGAAATCCCCAACAGATGGTTGTCTCTTTATTTGAGAAGTCTGTTGTATGATTTAACTTGCCTGTATCTCTTTTGAAGATTTCCGACAGAGTTACTGATATTTCATCCCCAACAAATAGTTGTCTCTTTATTTGAGAAGTTTGTTGTGTGATTTGAGCTGCCCAATGACAGGTAGCTGATAATGTACCTCTTTCTCCTACCAGTGATAGGTAGTTAACAATTGTAATACCCTACCCAGTGATAGGTAGTTGCTAATGTTTCTTTCCCTTTTGAGTATATTTCCTTTGCTTTACCTAGTGACGGGTAGCAGGTAATATTTCTCACCCCTTTTGGTTGGTTATCCTTTGTTTTTACCCAGTGGCCGGTAAAAGGTGATTCTTCCTCTAGAGCTTTGTTGCCTTTATTTTCTACCCAGTGACAGGTAGCAGGTAATATTTGTCTCCCTTTTGGTCAGTTACCGTCATATTTTTCTACCCAGTAACCGATAGTCGGTAATCTTTTCTTGTGGTGATATTCCTTTTTCTACCCAGTGGCAGGTAGTTGATATTTTGTTTACCATATCTAGTAATCGATAGTTGGTAACTTTTTGCTTCAGGTTTATTACCCTCGCTAAACTACTCAGTAGCTAGTAGTTGGCATTGTTTCATTTCCTACCCAGTAACAGGTAGTTGATTATCTCTCAACGAGTGGATTACTTTTTACCTAGTAACTGGTAATAAGTAATACATCTCTTTGTTTTCTACCCAGTAACCAGTAGATAACAATTCTCTTTCATTTATTACACTTATTTTCTACTCAGTAACCAGTAGAAAGTATTTTACCTGTTCTCTTTGGTTCGAGTATCTTCGCCCAGTAACCAGAAGTTGGTATCTCTTCCCTGGTTGAGTCGTTTCCTTTCCTTTATCGGAATAAGATCTTGCTCTTTTGTTTTCCCCTGTGGAGTCTCTTTTCTTCTTTTGCTCCCCAGCGTTTGTTTGTCTCCTGTGGCATTTTTCTCCCCATAGAGGTCTTGTGTCTGCATATCATTAGCATAATCATATCATTTTCTGGCCTCTTAGGGCCAAAAATTGGGTTTATTTTTTATATTTAAGTCTCTTCTATCTGGTCGAGACAAAGATGCCAATCTTCATATCTTCGGATAGAAGAAACTTAAATAGGGGCATATGTAATACCCTAATTTTTAACCCTAAGATCCCACATATCATTTGTATCCCATCCCATAAACAAGATTACAAGCTTTGGTTCTCTTGCCTTCCTCTGCAGGTTTGTTCTTGAGCGATCACCGGGCACCTTTGTTTTCTTGCTTGTTTGGTATTTTGTTTATGTTTATATTTACTAACCACTAATTAAAATCCAAAAAAATGTTTGTTTTTCCTTTAATAACTTTTTCAGGAGGAATTTGGATCAAAGATATCAAATATCAGTCCCTCAGCTCGAGTGAATTTCATCTGAAAAAAGTCAAAGTTGATCTGCAAACAATTCAAAATCATCTGATCAAGAGTCTCCCAAGTTTTGATTGACTTATATTCAAAAGACTCCAAGGTTCATGTGTTTATTTCCATGTCTTCTTTGACAAGCAAAAGAATCGAGTCAGAGCCAAGATAACACCTCAAAAAGGCATTTTCACCATTTTTGCCTGTGGTAACCGATTACCCAATATGGAGTAACCGATTACTTTGTGTAAATTTTGTGAAATTTGGGAAAATTCAAATTCTGCAGCATTTTTGGCACCAAATTCAAATATTGCAACATGAGAATATTCTAGATCACTTCATTTTAAATCTCCTACCTCATTATAATTAATTCCCATCATATACCTTCACTAATCACCCTTTGATCTTGAATTTCCCTCCAAATTCAAATTCCAAGCCTAATTTTGATTCCAAACCAAACTCCAATCCACCAAAATTTTCAAGCCTAAATCCTATAAATAGAGGCCTCATTTATCTCATTTCTCAAGCTTTTGATAGCCAAAATCACCTTGTCAAACTCTTTCTTAACTTTCAATTTTTCTCCAATTACCAAATTCACCAAAGCTCTTCCTCCTTTGAAAGAATAGTAAGTTCATCACTAGAATTTACTAGTCTTTGAGCTAAACTTTCATCCATTCACTTTTTCATCCTCAATTCTAGTAGATCAAAGCTTTGAAGTGGTGTTTGTGGAATTGATTTGAAGAATTTTCAGATTTGGAGTGGTAATTTCTTGATCCACCATTGTTGCTCTTGATGCATCTTTCACAATGTGATCCATTATTGATCCTTGTTGCTTGATCTTTGGATTTTGCATATCATATTCTATTGGTGATTAATTGTTGTTATTTTACTTGAATTTTTGTGCTCAATTGCACCCTTTATCATGAGGTGTTTGTAGAAATGATTGATCAAGTTTTTGCCACTTTTTGGCCATGTTTTGCTGTTGTTTTTTCGCTGCTGTTAGCAGAGTAACTGGTTACCTTATATAGGGTAACCGGTTACTTAGTGATATTTTTGATTTTTTGGTTTTATTTTGGGACTATTTTGGTTCCCACCTCTTCTTCTTTCATTTCCTTTTGGTTTTGGCCATGAAATACACTTTTAAAGGTCATTTTCCTCTTTAAATTCATTGGACTTAGGGTGTAAATGAAGTTGGATAAACATTCATCAATTTAAATCTATCTTTAAAGTGAATTGTTCAATTTATTTTAGGTGCTTTGAGTTAATGATATGTTTAGTGCTTTAAACCACCAAGATGAGTGGACGAACTTAAAGATGGAATGATCTTGAACTTGTAATTCAATTTCGCATTCCCTCTCCTCTTTTCTTTTTCTTTTGATCGATGAAAATCTTCGATATCTTTTGAACTTATTTTACGTTCTTCATGAAGATGAGATCATTACCTATTTTCTTTTCATGCGGCATTGCTTTCGGAAAGTGATCTACATATCACTTCTCTAGCATGCATTAGCACTAACATTGTTATTGACCGGCCTTAGATAGTCATGGTTTCTACATAAACCCGATTACGATTGTTTAACATAGTGCTAAATTGTCCCATAATCGGAAAGTGGTCATTCGTGGCTCAAACCTATGTTTGAAAGTCCAAGTATGGTTGATTGCTTGTCTTAAGTCCATCATCTATGAAGCTTGTTGTTAGGAGGCTTTGGTCTTATCAGTCCTCTAATAAGTTTTCATCAACTTTGGCTTAAGTGCAAGAATTAACCGTCGTTGATCCTTTTCTCTAACGACTAACTACTAACTCACTAACAATATCTTTGTTTTAATTTTGTTTATGTTTCCTTATTTCTCTCTATCTCTCTTTTATTTTTATGCTTCATTATTATCATCTCATATCATACTTTTGTTTATGCTTCTGTTATTTTTCCTTTGTCTGTTGGACACATGTTTATGTTTCCACCATTTTTCTTTTGTCCACTTGGACCATATCTTGTTCAAAACATTAATAAAGGATTAAACCTCTAAAAAACTTGGTGCTCTTAACTTTTTGGCCATGCTCTTGGACTATTATTGGACCCTTGGACTTAGAATTATGAATCTTTCTCTATGCTTGGAGTATTATGGATCTTTGCCTTTATTTGGCTTGCTCATTTACTTATGCTTCAAGACGGATGAAGTTCTTTTAGATTGCTGGAGTGTGCTACAAGTTGGTTAGATCCTTCTTATCTCTAACTTTTATTTTGCTTTCTAGGATAGTCACTTCATCTTCTCCCCTTCTTAAATTTTCAAAATCTTCTGCCTCTTTCAAAACTTTCTTGTTTTCGAACTTCAAAACCACTTTCACAATAAAACCTTGACTTTTGTCAAGTTGATTTTCAAACTTTGTTTTTCTTAATAAATGTCAATCAATGTTAATCATATTTTGACCAATTTCAAAAGACATAAAAATACAAAAAAAAAACTCATCACTCCTTTTGTGCCTTTTGTGCACTTTTCATTTTAAAAATTTTCATAAAGCTTAGGCATGAGTCATTTCCATAGTTGAGATATAATTCTCCTATTCTCCATAGTATTAAAATTTTTATATTTTCCACTTTGATGTTTAGTGATAGACTTGTTGATAATCCAAGCAAATCCTCCATTTTTAGGTGATTCGAATGTTGTCTTATACTTGTGGGCGACTAGTCGTAGTTTTCTCCTTAAAATGACGACTTGTCTTTAAATTTAAAATCAATCAAAACCAATAAATTTTTGTTATTTGTACCACGAACTACGAGGTTTTGATCCTATATTGCATTTTATGGGTACGTAGGCATGAGGCGATAAGCCTCTCCAAACACACAAAAAATCTAAAAAATAATTCTCTTCTCATCTCCCCAATCTTCTTTTCAAAATAAACCTTTTTCAAACCAAAAAGCTTAAATATTTCAAAGGGCTCCTATAGAGTACTATACACGTTTTGGATGCTAACACCTTTCCATTGCGTAACCAACCCCCTTACCCAGATCTCTGTTTATTTGTTCTTGTTTTAGAACTCTTTGGTTTTGTTCGCTCTTTTTCCTTTCCTTTTTTGGATAAAATAAAAGTGTGGTGGCGACTCTTATTTTTTTGGGTTAAGTTAATCAATAGCTTACACTCACAAATTTCCCCGCTACAATTAGTTATTGGTGATGTATTGTTTGCATGTTATTAATTGTTGGTAGGTTAATATAAGCTACAATATTCGTTATGTTTTGTTGAAGATTATGTTTTGGTGAAGCATGTGTAATATCTTATATATTGAATTATTATATTAAATGTCGAGTCAGGAATTAGGGTGTTACAGTTTGCCCCTGTCATTGGTTTTGTGGTAGATAATAAAATGAATAGGTTCTCGTGTTTAGAGGGAGGCTCTAAATAAAATGTCATTGTATAGTGTTAGGAAGAGACATTGAACAACAAAGAGTTTGTTGTTGCTTGTAAGACTAATTATACTAAACTACTAATATGTGGTTTTCCTTTCTTGGTTTTTGGTCTCAACCCCCAGACGTATGTGTAGTTTCACCGAACTAGGTAAACAATTGATTACTGTTTTTTTGCTCCATCATCTAGAAATTATTATTTTAGCGGTTCTGGTGTATCTTGTCAAACCTGTTGTCGAAGTATTGTGTTCGACATCTATCCCATAAGGAATGAAATTACACTTTTCACATTCTTTGTGATGTGATACCTATAAATTAATGCGTAAGATGTAGGAAAGACCTTTAAAACCAAATTCATCAATGTGGTATCGTGGTCAGTGACAATAACTTTAGGCATGTCTTATTTGTCCTTCAACACTATCTGACACACTTATAAAGCCAAAGAACATTTTTCTCTTTTTCACTCTCGAGAAATGCAAGCCCAGCAGAAAAAGTCTTCTCGGTAGAGGTAAAACCAATGATTTCCAATAGTGAAAGCTTATACTTGTTGGTCTTATACGTTGAATCAATGATGAGCATAGCAGGAAACATGTTGAACAACTTTATCGAATCCAGATAAGTTCAAAATATATCTTGAACGGTTACTCCATCATCGCACGTGTGATACCTAGATACATAATTGTTATCATCCACAAGTTTTAACAGTTGTTGCATTTCAATTTTATCCCCCTTTAACACCTTATTGTTATTTACACGAATATTGTACACTTATTTGATATTTGAGATGTTTTGGAGTCTTTTGCATTTTAAATTTGCAAGTATGTTTTTGGACTGCACCATATTCAATGTCATGTCTGTAACGATTTCCTTCTCTTCCAACATAAGGCGAAATGTAATTGGATGACCGACTAACTTGGCACACATGTCTTGGTTATGTAAATCATAAATGACATTAAATTTCCATTTATTATTTGACAACAGATAACCACGCAACTTAAAGGGACACACATTTTCTCGAACCGATGTCATCTCGTTTGAATTTTCGAAGATGAGTTCTATACATCCCACTTCTTTCGCATCTCATTGTCACAAATGATATCTTCTATCCGAACCATTATTTGACATTCTGATTACAACATCAAATCCTAATTTAGATGCCTATGTGTGAATCCATTGAAGCATATGTGTCATACCCTAAATTTGTCCTACCCATTTTTTTATTTATTTATTTTCACCTTCTTTCTTTTCTTTTTTTTTTCTGTTTTACATTGCCCGCTTATTTTCTTGTTATTTAGACACGTGTCTGCTCACAATTGGTTGATTTTTTAGAATTTTATCTTTTTGACCAATTAAGGTGTGATACGTGGCCTAAGAACATTTTGTGAACATTATTTTCTTAAACTTTTTTTTTCTTTTTAACGTTACTAATAATATATATTTGTTTTAGTAATTATTTTTTGTTTTTATAAGTTTCAGTTTATTTTTAAATACTTTTTTTTTAATATTTATTTAATGATTATTGTTAATATTTATGTTAATATATCAATTTAATTGTTACTTATTATATTTGTTAATATTTAATTGTTTTGTTAATATTTATTTATTATTTAGTCATGTTAATCAATATTGTAATTATTAGTTTATATTATTAGTCTTTGTTTATTACTAATTAATTGATTAATTGCTGAAAAATTATAAATAAAAAAAAAAAGAAGAACTTTGGATTTGAAATAGGCCCATTTGCGGTTGGCCCATAGAGACAGGAGAGTCTCATCTAACTCCTTTTAAAGGAAACTGAAGGAAAACCCTAGGGGAGGAGGGGGAACTGTTCATCCCTTTAGCTAAACGGCGCCCCAATTCCCACAGAGAGAAAAAAACTAAATCGGATTACTGTTCACGAACTCTCTCAAAACTTTAAAACGGCCGCCCACAATCAAAATGGGAACCATAGCTGTCGTTAACCTCATACGAAACTCCTTTCTCCTCCGATCACAACCTTCTGCCGTTTTCACTCACCATCACCCTCAAAACTCAAACGGCCATCATCACCTCCTCCTTCTTTCCTCCCATTTTTCCGTTGCACCATTATCAACCCCATCAAAACCCTCAACTCCCACCACAAAAACGGTATCTGATATTAAACCACCACCACCCTTCGCACCGTCGTCATCGGATTCATCACCAACTTCAACTACACCAACATCGATACAACATCGTCTAATCCCGCACAATTTTGACCTGGCAAAAACGTCGACAACGCCACGCCCCAGTTTGTAGCAGCAGCGAAGCGATGATTTCACTCGTTTCTTCAAATCAACTTTGATTTCAATGCAGGTGACGATGTTGCGAAGTTCCTCCTCGACCTGATTTTCGGTCACGACTCAGCAAGACTACGAGCAGTGCACCACAAAAACGAGTCGACAACCTCATGTTTGTACTTGTCTCAATATAGTTGAGAGGTGATTAGCGATTTGGTCCGAATAAAACCGGTTTCGACAACTTGCGTGTTGCTATTGATGTGGGTCAAGAATCAGCTTTGCAGCAGAGAAAAAATTATATTATGGAGGAATATCGATTTGAGTCGATAGCTGTTTAAAGTTGAAGCTGCTGCTGTTGAGCTTGCTGCGTTTCCGCCACTACATCAAACATCCAGACTGAACCATATTCAACAGGAAAGAACGCCATCTCGTTTCTCTCAAACATCAATCGGTCCTGACACAGTGAACACAACAAGGCATTCAGCGTTTCGGTTTCGATAATATTTCGATATGGCGGCTTCACGCTTTCCCCTTATCATTTATTGTGTTGTTTATATTTCAGATCACATGATGTCGTATGTTGTTGTATTTTGCCTAAGATTCAGTCCATATTTTTCAAAAGAATATTTTGCTGTTTGTGAGAAGGTATTAACTGATATAGTTGTGTACTGGATTGTGATGCTAGCAGTGTTCAGGTCATCGCAGATCCTAGGCCATATTGATTTCAAACGCTTCATTTAAGTCATAAAGATGTTGTTATCTAGTTTATTTTTGACATGTCGTTGCTGTTGTTGTTTGTTTTACTTTTGGTTGTGGTTGTTGTTACATTTTTCGATACCGTTGTGAGCATGTTGTGAGATTGGATTGTTGGTATATCATAGCGGTCAATATTGTTAGCTGAGGTTTTTTTTTCATTGAGACGCGGTTTGCTATGTTTTCGCACAAAGTTAATATAATTCATAAGTGATCACTATGTATGTTGGCTTTGTTATATTCTCTGGCGGTTTACGAATTCGTACAAGTATGCTATGTATTAATCATTTGCGGAATTGTTGTTTGCGACCCAGTTGCACGATTGTGTTGTTATTCTGTTAAAATCATTTGTTTTTTTTTTTGTTTTTTTGGTCACAAATCAGGTAGCACAATCTGTATATAAATTATGAGAGTGGTCTTGCAAGTAGCTATTAGTCATTTTATATGGTTTTCTTGAATTTAATTCTTGTTAATCGTGTGGTATGATGGTAGTAAGTTGAATTTAGCTTGCTGTTAAATCATATTGTTTGAATATATATCACCTTAATTATGACTTTTGATTATCTTGATAAATATCACTTCTAAAAATAACATAAAACCAATCATTTTCAATAAAGCGAAACTTTGGTCTAATTTTAAGTATCGTTCCAAAACTGACTTCATAACTTTCAATACGTTTTGTTTTGAATTATTTTTTCTAAATTAATTAAATATCGGAAGTAGTGAGTTCTCGGGGTCTAGCACCCCTTGGATTCTTGAACGACCGCTCTTGAGGCGCACGCTTCGGGTTGTGGTTATTTCGTCTTTCAGTTTTTTTGAATATTTTTCACTCAAATTAAAATTTGCAAAAGACATTTTTTTTTAAATCGATTTCATTTAATTAATTTTTATAAGAAATTCTATTCTTTTAAAGAAAATATACATTTTAAAATTATTATCAAGTAATATTTTAAATTTTTAGAAAATTATACTTTTAAACTTTTTCTAAAGTATACACGCTAAAAATTTAAATTCAAACCTCGACTCACCTTGAGTACTTTTTTCAAAGCAAATTAAATCTTTGAAGTCTAGCACTTGGATTTTTGGACGAACATTATTGAGGTGTACACCTTAAATAATATGTCGTTCTACTTTTCGTCTAGTACGCTATTTTGGACAAAGAAATATCATAGGAATCTAGCATTCTGTGTGATATTTCCGTTGTTCATCCAAACATTTTTGAATGAAAAAGGTGTTGTCGAGATCTAGCATCTCGATAATACTCCGATTAATTGGTTGTGAGGCCGACGTCTCATTTATCAAATGATTATCACTTCTCCTAAATTATTTTCATACCTCGTTCACTTCAAATTATCTTCAAAACATTTTATCGATTAAAACTCCGAAAGAAGGAGGTACTTGGAATCTAGCATTCTTTGTATCTTCGAGCGAATAATTCTCGAGGCACGCCCTTGAGTTGTTATTCACTCAACCTTTCGACTTTTTCAAACTCAAACATCTTCAAACATTCTCCTGAGTCGAGTGCTCGTACGCATTCGCAACTGACATTTCGCACACATTTCACAGCTCCTCGTGGTTTCGATATTAGGGGCACCCTTAGGGACTAATATCGTTTCTCACAGTCTAACCCTTGACACGTCGTCAAGTCGGTTCCATTTTCAAACAAATCCTCGACACGTCGCCGAGCTACTTCAAAACAACTTCCTCTTTGCCTCGCATTCTATTTTCGATTCAATCTTTTCACAAACATTTTTTAAACCTACGAAAGAGGAATATTCTTAGAATCTAGCATTCTTTGAATATTCGAATGAGTAACTCTCGAGGCGCGCCCTTGAGTTGTTAGTAGTTCATTCTTTCAATTTCAAAACATCCAACTCTTTATCTTCAACCTATTCAGTTAATTCCCAAAAGAATTGAATTCTTGGGATCTCGCATTCCTTGAATTCTTGAATGATAAGCTCTTGAGGCACGCTCTTGGGTTGCTTGTCAGTCCCCCTTTCGTCTCAAACTCAAACTTCCAACCCATTCAACCTCATCTTTTCGTGGTTGTTACCACGAACTACGACTGCTCTGATTCTTCATTCTCGTCCAAATGTAAGATACGTAGGCATAAGATTGCGATAATCTTGGCGAGCTACCTCTCCTCCATTTCCCGTATCCTTTTCGTGGTTGTTACCATGAACTACGGACGCTCTGATTCTTGATTCATTCTTGAATATAAGATACGTAGGCACAAGATTGCGATGATCTTGGCGAGCACACTTCTATTCATCTTCCGTTTTCCTCCATCCTTTCCCGTAGTCGAACTACGACGCTCTGATTTCTCATTCTCGTCCGAATGAGCATACGTAGGCACAAGGGCCCCAATCCTTGGCGAGCACCCTATCCTCTAACCACCCATATCTCCTTTGCGTCTTTAACCTTTTAACCTACCAATTCTACCTTTAACAACGAGAAGAAGACAAGTAAACCTAAACAACACTCCCCACATTTACCTTAAGAGGTTCCCGTTGAGTACAACGGACGTAAGGGGTGCTAATACCTTCCCCTCGTGTAACCGACTCCCGAACCCGGAACTTGGTTGCGACAGCCCTGTTCCTATCCTTTCGTTTTAAGAGGTTTTCTCGATATTTTCCTCTCCCGTTTATTCGGGAAAATAAAGTTCGGTGGCGACTCTGTCGAACCGCATTTCCGCGCCTTTCGCGCGAGGGTCGTTTCTCCGAAATGTCCCCGTGATTTTTCGAGGTGCGACAATATGATCACAAAACTCAAACTCTTGTCCATTTAAAAATTGTTTGCCAACATCTACCTCTTTTGCATCAACACGTTTAGCATACGTAGACATAATAGGTTTTGGAAAAACATCTGGGTGCATCATATCTAAATGCAAACAATAACACAAAATATTTAAAAAAATGGAATAAAATGAAGATAGACTTATTCCGAAAGTGCATTTTCGTTTAGAATCCAGAGATGCATATCCGTATAAAACGTTATTTTTACAACAACAAAAAAACAAGATTAATGTGAGCAATGAAGAATGAAATAAATAATCTTTATCTTAAATTCCAACTCCTTTTACTCCTTTTGATGTGATGAAACACAAGACTGAAGTTCTGGAGTGAAAATTTTGATTGAGAATGAAAGGATTTTTTACAAGATTTTGAGAAAAGGTGGCAATGGAGTTTGACCATGCATGGTTGTGTTTTATTAAGAATAACGTTCGACGTTTTCGAAAATGCACAAATTTCTGCTTCATAACTCTGTAAATGTACCTCCGAAAAAAGTCACTGAGTTATTTAATTAAGAATGGATTATTTGAATGTATTCAAAAATACATCTTTGAAATAAATTTTAAAAAAAAATCTAGAGTGAAACTTAATTGAGATGTGTTTTTGTAAAACTCTAAATACGTTTGAAGATAAATCTTCAATACCTAAAAAGACATTTGCAGATTTTTTATACAGCAGATATGATGAGATTAGCAATTCATGTGATTTTATTTCTCCTTTCAACTTTTCTCTCTCTACAAACAAACTAACCACTAACATTGCCTATTCAATATAAAGTAAAATAAAATAGGAAAGCATAACATTTGAAATTTGAAATTAATATAATTTTATATAATACTAGTATAAAAAATAACTCAATAGTCATCTTATATATTAAAATAAGGGATATACATGTTTGTGGTCATGATAAATATTTTAATTTTTAATTTTACTCCTTTAAAATATTTTTTTAAAGAATAATTCTCCTATAATTTTTTATCAACACTTTTGATTCCTCTTACAAATTAGCAAGGGTTTTTATAATTTAGCAACAATTTATTACTTAGCGACTCAATTAACTGACAGTTTTAGTAATGATTTTAGTATTAAGGATCAAAAGTGTGAATGCAAAATTTTAAAAGAACCATTCTTTAAACGAAATATTTTGAAAAATTAAAAACGAAATTGAGATATTTAGAAAAGCAAAAAGATATTTACCTCTTAAAACAAAACAAAACAAAATGTTAACTTTAAAAACACAAGACTTGTTATACTAATTAATTACTCATTAAATCATAATGATAAAATTCGTATCTTGAGCATGAAGAATTAGAAACATAATAAGATACACTTAGAAGCATCAAGTTTCAACACATATGTCATCTATAATTACATTGCAAGCTATACTTCTACAATAATTTGAAATGAACGTGTCTGCTTGACTACTAACTCCAAGCTATATTATCAATTTCTACCTACAGTTTTCTCCAGCATCGATTTGAATCTTACCTTCTCCACCAACCCATATAGACAGCAACCACAAACTCAACTTAAAACTCGGACTTTCGAATCACCGTCTTAGATATTTTGTTCCTCTAGCATCTTCTTGAATGATATTACAAAGGCTATCTGAAAAATCAACTGGCCACAAAACCACATCATTTCCACAAAGATCCATCTTTGCAAGATGATCTGCGGCTCTATTAGTTTCACGCCACGAGTGAGAAATCCGATACTCGTCAAACTTACTCAAAAGCTTCCAGATTTGTTTCAAACAGGTTCCAGCCTTTGGACAATGTTGGATTCTATTGATTGTATTAACAACACTCGCAGAATCTGATTCCACCCATATTGATTTAATCCCAAGACCAAAGGAGAGAACAAGGCCTCTCCATATAGCCCAAAGTTCAACCAAGAAAGTATCTCCTTGAGGAGCTTTCGAGACAAATGCACAAATTGGTTCGCCACGGTAATCACGAAGCAGACCACCAAAACCAGCGGTTTCTCTATTTACAGAACCGTCGGTATTCAGTTTTGTCCATCCGAATTCCGGCTTTTTCCATTCACACCATACTATGGATCTGGAAACTGGATTCAGAATGTTCGCGATTTTGTTGAAATTCCTAAGCAGAACCATTCCTTTGATTCTTTCCTGGTTAAAGGATATCACGTACGGTATATCTGTTGCATGTAACCCGACTCGAAGCTCTTTTTCCTTAGTCTTGTGTTGCTTCCCTTGAAGATGTGACCTTAAGCAGTTTTCACTTGTAGTACTAATTTGACATAAAGCACAGCTCCATTCCTTCTGGACTTTCTTTTCACTTGTACAACCGCTTTTTGTGTTTTCACAACCAGCAAGACCATCTCTTCCCTGATGCAAACAAATTTTTAGAAAAAAATATATCATATCATATCTATTAGGACAAGAAGACAAATGAATTAGATGGAATGTATAATGCAGTTCTTGTAACACCCTGATTCCCAAGTCTTGTGGTTTATATCCTATCTGACACGATGACTGATAGCACCTAGCACGATTCGAATATGAGATCTTGAGAGGACCACACTCTCAAGACCCAAGTCTTCACCATCAGGTCAACCCAAGCCTATTATGAAGTGTTACCATAACATCTATACAAATTTGCACGGTTACCATAACATCTACTCCCTCGGTCTCGTATAAAGTGTCTTTTGTGGTTAAACAGAGTTCTTAAGAAAATCATATCATTGAGTATACTAATTTTAAAATGAAGCAAAAACTTAAGAACTAGGAGTATACCTGATATATTAAGACTTTCTTTTCTTGTAAATGATTTGTGATAATTGTCTGACCAGAGATCTCGACTCTTTCACTATCATCAACCGATTCAAAAAATATTTTTCTGTCCGCATCCAATTCTAAATGCTCTTTTCTATCCTCGCCCAGTTCAAATTGTGTGATTTTCAGATTGAAGATGTTCATCGTCCATGCAAATATGTTCCGCGTACAGTAATATTTAACTAAGAGCCTGTAGATGTACGGCGCAGCACCAAAATAAGGTATTAACAACAGAATAGTTATCACGCCTTTCACATGAGGCCACCATTGGAGCCTGCAACAACATATTCAAACAACATTGGTGATGATTGGTTATAACTTATAAGTAGCTTAATGGCTAGGGTCCACCTTAATAAAGATGAACAAGTGGGATGTCGCAGCGTCCCTGCACTCGATGTTGCTATACAATTACCAACTGAACTGAGCTGTCTTAACGGAACAGTCCGTAAATATTTTAAAATTGCAGAAACACCCAGGTATATAGTGCTAAAAGTGAAATTACCAGTTAAATAAGAGTGGAAAATGAGATTCGATGATCATAGAGAAAGAAAAGAGAACCCAAAAAGCAAGACATCGCTGATTATTGGAACGGCAATCACTCTCCAACGCCCTAAAAGAAGCGTATCTACAACAAAATAAAACAAAACAAAACACCATAAAAAATTTGAGAGTCTTAATTCTAAATTCTCTTATTTTTCTTAAAAGTAACTAAAAATTAATCGATAAATTTACTTACAAGGGACAGAGCAAGCTAAACGGAGGCCTGCATGAGAAAAAAGAAAAGAAAGTGCAGACATTAACGTTAAGGCATTTTCGATAAAAAGAAAAGAAATAGAAGAGTTAGTTAGCGTACCAGGCAATGATGGTGAGTGATTTTGCTAAGATTGAATGGAGAGTTTCGAAATTCATTTGTTTTTGTTTTGAATTGAAGTTCGAATTTTGCTTAATGGTTAAGAAAGTGAGCGGTTTGAAGGAAGAAGAAAGGGAGAAGAAGAGAGAAGATCATAAGTCAATAGTCAATACAATGCAAACCTTTTTTTTCATTGGGTTTTTGATGGCTGGTACGGTTCCCAAATAAGCCATTATTACAGGAGGAATTTAACAAGTTTTTAATATTTAATGTGTAGACACGTGTATATTGTTTTTCTAAAATAATATTCTATTTGGTATTTTTGTTCCACTCTCATTCTCTCTCTTCTTATAAATTCTTTAATAAAAATTGTGTATATAAAAAAGTATACTAATACATTTAAATGAAATATATTATCTTAATATATTTATTTGTATAACTATTTCTATATAAATTTGAGAAATGTAATCAGGGGTGTATTTATGGAGGATTTCCTTTAACATCTTCCACTTATATCTGGTTCACTTATTTAGAGTAATTTTACTGTTATATTTTTGGATAAATTTTTTAGAAACTTTAGAAATATATAAGTTTTTATTAAAAAATTTCAATCAGTATCAAAAATTTAGAGTTTTTTATGCAAAATTATCATAAAAAGTCTTTGTGTGGATTCATGTGTCAAATGCAACCTGAATCCATAATCCACTATTTTTCTCGAGTCACCACTTGAAACCACAAGAACATCAGATGAGTCAAGTCATCTTGAACAATGTATGTGTTGTCATTACTTTCATGATCTTTCAGGCGTTCAGGGCACACCTTTCTTGTCTGACCCTCCTTCTTACAGTGATAACATCGAATACCAGATAATTCGCCACTATAAAATTTATGTTAACTTTTACCTTTCTTTTTGTCGAACTTACCATCCTTTCTCAAAAAATTTCCCTTAACGGTCAAACCTTCACCCACATTCGAAGGTTTATGCTCCTTTCGTTCAAGTCCTTAGAATACAAGGCTGATTGAACTTCTTCAAAGGTCAGGGACTCCCTTCCATACAAGAGAGTTTCTTTGAAGTGAGCATGTGTTCTGGGCAAAGCACACAGCAGCAACAGTGTTTAATCTTCATCATCGATCTTCACATTAATATTTTCAAGATCAAGAATCAGCTTGTTGAACATATCCAACTACTCAGTCAACACTTTGTCTTCACTCATCTTGAATGAATACAAAGCTTGCTTCAGGTAGAATCGATTCACCAGAGATTTGATCATGTACAAACTTTCAAGTTTCACCCATAATCCTGATGTTGTAGTCTCCTTTGGTACCTGTCGAAGAACCTTATCACCAAGGCTCAACAATATTGCGTTGTGGGCTTTCTCGATCATGCTCGTCTTTTCTTTTGTCGTTAACGCATCGTCCATGGCTGCCTCACCCTTCAACGCTTCCAAACAACTCTGTTGAACCAATAGGGATTTCATCTTCAAGATTACAAGTATACAAGAATAACAAAATAACCTCTCTCTCTTGAAATTAGGATTTTATCTTCCTATTTTTCCTTATGCCAAGATTGAGAAACTAGCATCCTATTTATAAGAAAAATAGCACACTAACCTAATGGGCTTTTTAACAATTACCCATTACAAGCTAACTTAGGGTACAAGCTAACTTAAACAATTGGGCTTATAAGCAAGGACCAATTCAACATGCTAACAACCCTATCAATATTGACTAATGCATGTTAGAATAAACTTCGACTACAACACGCATTACTCCGACAGCAGCATGCGAACATACTTCGACCTCATGCTTAATTCCTGTCGAACCAGAAGCTACCCTTCGACCATACTAGAGTTCGATCCAATATCTCACAAATGACAAATGTCTTGGTGGGATGGTTGACTACGAATTAATGGATTTACACATGTTCGATAGTTGCAAGAGTTCCACTACAAGAAACTAATGGCTGCATATGATCCTGAGCACAAAGACATATATGATTTTGAGACCTATTACATTATTGAGGAAAAGATATCCTCATTTTTCTAACAAGCCAAACTATCCTCTTTAGGTGATGACGAAAAAGTTATCCTAGAGGCGTGCTCTTCGGTAGAGATGAACAATATGACCTCCCTTAGACGATTTTCCTGACTCTCATTTCTACTTACACCTCCATGTTGTTTGTAACATAAGGGTTATAGTCTCATTTTCCCCATTTGAGGCATAGGTTCCAAAGGAGATCAACGTTGCCCGTCTTATATCTTGCCTAATGGGTGGAGTTTGATTCGGGCGTTCAGAATCATATATCGATGGGTGGAGGTCCATCATACCATATATATGTTCTTCTAGTTTTATGATACTGAAGTGGGTATTAAAGGCGTCAACCTTATGTGCCTTGCCTGGAGGATCCATGTTTAAGTCATATTTGAATCATTACACAAATTAGAAAGACAAGTTCATAAGAATTAAGGGGTGAGACAATGCCTTTATGGTAACTATTGGGATACATAGAGCCCCTCACTTTCATATGTTTTAGATACATAATCCAATGTCGATCACAGGGTATGACTTTAACTACCACACGCCTGACGAAATGGAGGTGGTTCAACTTTTGGATGAATTAAAAGTCATGAGTGCTCCACTACTATAAAAAGTATATATTACGACGCTCATTTTATCACAGTTGTTTGAAGGACCATGGTGATATCTATAAAATCATGCGTCATCATTTTTAATTAAAAATAGTTAATATATTACAATAGTTGGTCATAGAAATTGTGGTGACATTTAGTAAATCTTATATGGGTTTGAATCTCAGTATCAAGAAATTTGTGAATTTCAACTCCTTTCTTTTTTATTTATTTTTAAATTAAATATAATCATGATTTCACTACGGTTAGATATACCAATCGCGGTGATATGTTTTACCTCTTCTTTTTTATAGTGACGCCTTTCATTTTGATTTTTTTTAATCTAAAATTTATCCAGATTTCACTACGGCTGTTTAAACCAGTTGTGGTGATACATTTTCTTTGTTTTTATTTATTTTTAAATGGTCGAAAACCGGCGAAATATTTTATTCTTATTCAAGAAACACAGGTTAGTTAATAATGTATATTCAGTTGTCATTGACTTACAAAAAGAAACACATACTTAGCACCGGGAAACCATATAAACCCTAACATTTTTTCATCTACATTAATGAAAAGAACTGTCATATTGTTTCATCCTTAACTCGTTCAATATTATTTATTTATCGTCAAATTATTCTTGAGTGAATGTGAAAAAACGCCATCAACTATTGTTATTGACTAAACGCTTCTAGTACCCCAAAAATGCAAGAAAAACGAAGGAGGAACACGAAGCAACTTGCGAGAAGGAAGGACGAAACTCACATTATTTAGCTATTTGACTTCTTCTTCAAGTTTATGGTACGTAAAATTTATTTACCTTGCATGTACGTTAAAATACCGTTCTTGAATGTTGTTGTTGTTATTGTTGTTTATGTTGTTGTTATTGAATGTTTATGTTGTTATTGTTGAATGTTTATGTTGTTGTTGAATGTCTGTGTTGTTGGTCTTGTTGCTTGTGTTGTTGTCGTTGTTGTTATGGAACAAACCAATGAATATAGACTTAGGTAAGAAAATGGTGTTTTAGGTATAGAGAAAAGATTGGATTCCTTTTATTTTTACCGAGTTTGGATTTGATCAAAGTGATTTTACAGTTGAAGATTATAGGTTCTTGACATGTCTTGAAACGTATCTTGTTGGAAGAGACTTAGATATTGTCTTAGAGAATTTTAATGAGTGTATCATGCGTCTGTTGTTGTTGTTTTTGTTGTTAATGTTTATTGCTTAAACCTTATAGGTTTATTTGTTATTGTTGGTGATAATGATTAGAAATTTTGTTCCATGAACGTTTGAGGATAATATATGTTGTTGTTAATATTGGTTTAATGTTATGGTGTTATTTTCTTTTGTTGTTGTTTTAAACATAGATGGATTATTCCTATAGCGATGAAACTCATGCAAATGAATCTCAAACTATAGAGGTAAAAAAGAAAAGAAAAAAAGAGATGTTACAATGATGTCTAAATTAACAAAAGTTTACAACTCGGATGACAAATTTTAGATTGAGTTTAATGTCGTAACTTGGACATGTTATGATCTGAATTCTTTTCTTTTTAAGAGTTATGTGCGTTCCTTGGACATAGCAAAGTGAATATTTTGATAGATCATTTGACCCATGTATCAAAAATATGTAAAAGAAAACATATGGATAGACGTTAAGGTATTAATTTTAATTTACACGAGTCGACAATATTTTTTTACAATTACTAATACATACTTATTAATGTGACTTTAGTCGGTTTTTGAGTTTACTAATGATGAATAGTTAAAGAAAAAATGGATATCATATGTTGATGAGTGTTAAGAGGGATTTAAGTTACAACTCATGCATGATTATATTATAAAACCTAAGTCTGATTGTGAGCATTTAGATATGAAATGTAATTTTGTGTTGCTGAAATGTTGAATATGTGAGACAAATAGGGTTTTTGTGTTTGTGCTGAAATGCAGGATAAATAAGGTTTGATGTTGAACATGTTTTATGTTGTTGTAGGATGTATAGTGTTGAATCTATTTTGTGTTGCTGTTATTTTTATAATGCAGAAATTAGGTGTATTCGTCCAACCGTGTACAGATGAAGATGATGAATTGCCTGAAAGTGTTGTTTTAGGTGGTGCAAGTACAAAAGAAAGTTGTTCAACCGTCCATAATGAGATATTGGTTCCTTCAAAAGATTCAATTGGAAAATTGATATGTTACGTTATGGATGTTAAATAACTAATTCCTCTACAATTAGAGCATGATTAAGAGCTATAGGTTTTTTTATGTCGATCCAAGAGATATAAGGGATTTTATGTTTGGAAATGAGTGGTTGGACATAGGGATACTACAATTGTGGTGCATGTAAGTACAATTTCAGTTCTAATAAATGTCAATTTTAAGTTTGTGCATCATCACTAATTTTAATGTTAAGATTCACTTTTTTTTTTGAATTTGTTTAAAAATTTAGGTATATTCATCGTGCTTGTATAGAATTAAATGAATTGGATAGTTATGGATTCTTGTATTCATTTAGTATTCGATCTACAAATAATTCTCCAAAAGTGATTGAATCATTCAAATCATCATGGTTTAAAGACGAGAATAAAGACTGTTACTTAGCATCATTTATTGATTCGTGAGTAATTTTGAAATTATGGTTTCTCTATTATAGTTAATTTTCATGTTTTACCAAATAATAATTATGCTTTCATTTAGTAATCATTGACAATTGATCATCATCTCTCTTCGAACGAATATGGTAGTTATAATATGTTTCTTAAGCAAACCACTTGAACCAAAGACGAAATGTATTATTATTATGTAAGTTTATATTTATGAGACCTTTAATAATATTTTCTTTGATTTCGTAATTAGCTTATCATGTAATATGTTTAAGTCCTTTTCAATATACAGAGTCGTGGAGAGACATCATATGTTGATCAGAGTTTAAAATAAAACGCCTACATTTTGTACGCATTTGGTAAGTGAATTACTTGTGACATTCATTTATCTATAGTTACATGTGTGGTTATAAATTCATGTAATGTTTAAATTTGTAGACAGAGAAACGGAAAGGAGGATACGAGTGTGTTTTTTTTGTCATAAAACACATGTTAAACATTGTCTCTGTCGACATTGTTGATTTTTGAGATCATATATATATATATATATATATATATATATATATATATATATATATATATATATATATATATATATATATATATATATATATATATATATATATATATATATATATATATATATATATATATATATATATATATATATATATATATATACACACACACACACACACACACACACACACACACACACACACACACACACAATAATATATTAATGTTTAAACTTTTTATTATTTCAAATCATATGATCTTCAACTTCAGTCAACTTTTTATATAGATGTTTAACAACACTACATCATTCTCACAAGAAGACTTTAAACATGTTCTTACATGTTCGACATCTTGCTTTAATGCGCTTTGTAAGCCAGAGTGATCATATTGAGTTTGTAATATATGTTTGCAATATTTATGGGCTTGATGTAAATAATATTTTGGTTTGTTTAAAATTTTGGTATTATATTAAAGTCATATTTTGGTTACAAAATATGTGTATTTGTCCCTCTATATTATGTTGTGGTAAAAAAAAATTGTAAAATATACTGGTACTAAAAAATGGGGCATATATGGAATAATAAAAAAACTATTTTAAAAAATTATTCCACCACCGTTGAAACAGTCAACCATGGTGAAAAAGTGACGTGTCAATTATTATATACCATGATATCACTGAGAATCAAACCCATAACCTTTATATATTTCACCATGAATGATTAAGATGTCTGTGGTGATATGTAGCACGTTACCTAGTTTATCATTAGAGTCACACGCTTGTGGAAGAAAGAATCATACTTACTATCATCCCTACCTTACCACAATCGATCAACCGTGATGGTATCCTTTTTCTAACCATGGTGAAAGAATCTTTTCGCAGTAGTGCTCATACCATAATAATGTTAGACGAACGAGATGATAGTCACATAAGCAAATATATAAGTAACTTTAATATCATATTGACGCTTATTTTGGATTTTTTGTTGGTCATGTTACTTATATTTTCCCTTTTTGTAGAGAAAATATTTGAACCCTTTTAGCTAAAAGGAAATAACGTCAGACCCAGAGAAAGAGTGAGCGCCCCCATAGTCTCCTCGATGACCCGATCACAAAGAGGTTCAAAAGAAAAGATAAGAGCGACACACTGTTTACGCGTATTTTTGGTAAATAATTAATAATATTTATAAATGTTACTTGCAATATTAACCGGTGAATACTAAGAAATATGTGCATAAGTTCTTAAAAGAGCGTTTGGTCCTTTGTTGTAAAAATAGAAATATACCCTAACTTGGTAAGGCAACAACGACAATAAATTGTAAATAAAAGCAAGGGATTTCGACTATCTCGAAATCCTTTTAAAATGCAAGATAAAAAGACAAATGAATTGCTGGAAAAGTAAAATGAAAAGTAAGAAAAAAATATTTTTCTTAAATATGTAAAGACTGGTGTGCAGGATTATACATGTTTGCTCACTGACTCATTTCTCACTCTAGTTTGGGTACGTTGAGTTTTTGGAGTTTCTGTAATGATATTGCTACCTTGAATCCTAACACTAAAATCCCTATATATACTAATACATAAATAACTATTTGCAACGGCTCCATTTCCAAAGATCGACATGTGTCCCATTGCATGGTTTCCAATCTTCTAGCTAGTTTCCACGTGTCTTTAATGCATGGATAAGATCAAAAAATAGTTACTCAATTTGATCTCTTCATTTTTCTCCAAATGATACTGTCGACCATCAGTCCTTGTCAAATCCATGAGAATGCCATCTTTAATAGTCTGAGAAAATATGCTAAGTTCTCATTTTCAAGTTTAACATTGCCTTTTTGACGCTTTAGGCTAAAGATCATTCATGCCGAAATGCTACCAAATATTATTATTTCACTAAGTATTTTTTGAATCCCTTTTTCTCATATCGAGCTCATGCTTTCAAAAATCCCATGCTAACAAATTACCCCCCCCCCCCTAAATGTCACTTTCAACCAATTGAGAGATATGGGCGTTTTTTAAACTTCTCACAACTGTGCCAAGTAGAGCGTTGATGTCATCGTCATCTTGGACACTTTAGCAAAACATTTTTTCAAGACGTGTAGTGACCAAATCTAATCATGGCTCCCCTTTCCCAAGAAAATATGGGTCACCAAGATTTAGAACCCTTCATTTTGTCTCTATGCAAAAAACATGTGTCCTTAAATTGGCGCCATTTTTCCAAAAGCAAAAAATGAAGATTTTTTCTCCATCACTATAACCACTTAATTTTGTCATTTTTATTATCTTATCTTTTACACCTTCTAATTTCTTAAATTTCCATCTTCTGATTTCTCAAAGTACAAACCTTTTTCTCAATTTTCATCTTCTTTAACACTACGCTCACACTCTTCAGCCATGGCTCAAAAATTAAAGAGTTCATTACCTCTTGCCGCTAAAATAAAGTCCTTATTGTTTTGAGAACCAAGCTTATATCCTATAGCCACCATTGAAGGAAGAAAAGGCTAAAATATTGAAATCCCGTGTACTTATCATTTTCTTTGTTTCTGATAAAACTCATGCATTTCTAGGTCTACTTCCTGATCCTAATGCTAAGGATGAGAAATTGAAGGAAAATCTTAATTGTTATCATACTGTTAAACCCATAGTCTGTTCTAAACAACCCATTAATCTGAATTATATGAGTGTTTCTCTTTGCATCTTTGGCTCGACACTTTCTACTAAGAACAAAGAGGACTATATTGCTTGGTTAGACAATGTAGAGTCAAAGAAAGAACCAACCTAGAAAGAGCAAGGCCTTTATGATTTGATCCAGTTGTCAGGGGTTGGTCCTCTATGATGTCAAACATGCTTGTCGCAACGTTGTACTTTTGAGACAGTATGAAAAACACTTTCCAATTGCCTTGTGGAACGATCACACCTACTTTGTTCGACGTGGCAGCCATTACTAGCATTTGCCCAACTTGCGAAGTTTTTGACCTAACTGAACAAGATACTATTAATTTCGATAAAAAAACATGCTAGTTTTGCTATGTTTATTATTGACCATCGTGAAACCCTAACTGAGGAAGTGTCAGACAAATAACATATCGCCTTCTTGACAATGTGGTTATTGCATTTTATGTTCTGTTACAAATCTCTAAAAGTAGCTAAGAGGTTCCTTACTCTAGCTAACTAATTACATGATAGTCGAAACATCGATGTATGCCAGTTAATATTAGGTTCTTTATATGAGTCATCAGCGCTTGCAACTTACACCCTCAGAAACCTTGGACCTACAACCAATATTTTGCATGGTGGCTTTTATTGGCTACTCCAACTTTGGCTTAATGCCACATTTGAATCCTTTCTACAAGTAGACATACCAAATAACCAAGACGAAGAAATCAAGAACCGACGAATTAAAGGTACTAGGCTCGCTTTAAGAACCTCCATTAATATAAGACGCTCAATGTGTGACACTTTTACTGAATACTTCATGATGTTTGCAAAGCGTCATGCCCTCACTCCCTCGATGGCCCTTTTCTGAATCGAAACCATGGGCCAGAGTGGTTCGAACAAAAGTTTCCTACTCTTGCTCCTGAACATGAAGCTAAAGCTGTCGAGATATGGAAAATTTTCCTTGCCCCCAAGATTATCGTCATCAAGATATGAGAATACTAAAGACACCATAGGGTTGGTTGGTTATCAATGCAACTTTTTATCTTTATAGTTTGGGTTTAGCCAAATTTTGCCTAGATCATACTTTAGTTGAAAAAGTGAATTTTTTTTAGCGCCTTTGAAATGACTAAGGTGTAGTATAGTAAACGTTTGAATCGACAAGCTAATATGTGTATCAACCTCATACCTTTTCAATTTCAAATGTCGTTTTATTGCACTTAAGAGTTCGACGCATGATGGAAATATTATCATATTGGCCAATTTGTAGTTGTGTCGAACCTGATGCATTATCTAACATAAGCTTTTTCCTCTCTGCATACCAAGTCTGCAAAACGTAAGAATTTGCATATTATAGAAATCTAAGATTTTCAACGTTATTTTCAAATTGTGTATGATATAAATAATCTTAGGCGGACTATCTTTGAGGTAGCTAAAACTTTGAAAGAAAAACATACTGAAAAAATGCCAAAACTAAATTTTCCTTCTTGTTTAACGGACAAATACACTATTACTTTACTATTTCACATACCTAAATTTCCACCTTTACCTTCTAGTAAGCTCTCATTGGATTTTCGACCCCATTTTCACGGTGGTTCATTTATGGGTCTTACTTGAAGGTTTTGGAAAATGAATGTAAAAATCCTCTTGAACGAGTAGTCGCGACTAAGTATCACATGCATAACTATCTAAGTCACATTCATGTTGATATTAAGAATGTTCAAATTTTATCTACTGAACATGAAGGTGATGAAATTAAAGAAACTTCTGGGATTAACTCATCTCTTATCTCTTTTGTGCTTTTCCGATGTGACTATTGTCGAATTTCATTATAGGTGACGCTTTGAGGAAAGTCACTAGAGATGCTGCTAATTTAATTGTTGTTGCTTCCAAGAAAAAACTAAAGGAGATAAATCCCTAGTCGAAGGGAAAGTAATACAGGTTTGTTTTTATGCCCATCATTATCTTTTGGCATATATATTATACCATATTCTCTTACCCGTACTGACAAACTATCAATGTTTATACTAAGGAGAACATTAAAACACCCTCTCAGACAATTGGAGAGTATAATAATTAAGGATTTTGATAAACAAATATATGTCCAAACTTCCTCTCCTGAAACACCAAAGAAAATAAAAATAAACCCAAAACCCTTGTGGTTGGACCTCAAAATGTTACTTCAGGCTCACCTGCTACCCCCATTGTTGAAGTGGAAGGGTTAAAGAAGGCTCTTTCACCGGTCTAATTGAAAGTCGAGAAGGCAAAAATGGTTGCCTCCAACAAGCTTGAGAGTGCCAAGTCCATCCCTGATGTCAAGGCATCTAAGTTGAGTTTATTTCAACTATAACTTTCTTTAGTCGATATTTTCATACCCCAAATTTTATCCCTTAGATGTCATCAACTTTTTTATGAGCATCATAAGTCAATCATTCTTGCATCACTAACCAATCCATCTAGCATTGTATTTTGTTTGTTTTGTTGAAATTAGGGTTTTTGTGGAGAAGGGGAGGAAGCCCTGACTAATCATGAGTGGAGTTGGAAATCAACCAAGGAGTTCCTCATACATTTCATGGGTCCCTAAGAGGTCATTTTTCCCAAATAAATCTAATTCAAAAGCTTCCTAAGTGGATAGGAGAGGTTTTAACTTCATCTGATTCAAAAGTCAACTAAGGCATCACAAAGTCAACCATTGGATTTTGAAGTCAACCAAGAGTTTCACAAGACTTATTCCATGGGCTCATATGAATGAACCAAGGAAAATCAAGTTAGAATCATAAAATCAAGAGTTTGGTGAAATTAGGGTTTTGCTTGAAATATTCTAAGTGTGGAAATCAAGAATTATAGTCATCTTCCAAGAGTCATATCTCACTCATTTATGAGCAAATTGGATCAAACCAATGATCTTTGTAAAGAGGGAATCCTAAGCTACAAATTTATAGAAGAAATCATGTCCAAAAGATGAATGGATTTGGAGTTATTGGTACAAAGTTAGAAAAAACATGATTTGGAGAATCCATAATTAGAATTTTTTTCTAAGTTGTAAATTCCAGCTTGTTTGATTGATTTTCATGGCCAATTTCAAAAGGGTTACAAGTTTTTTTTTTACTCTTCTATCAACATGAAAGTTGTAGATAATCTTCTAAGCTTTCTTTTGATATCAACAAATTATCAAAAGCATGTCTAGAACTCAAGTTATGGTTCCTTGAAGTTAGGGTTACAAAGTTGGAAAAGTTGGCAATATGGTTTTCAGCATTTTGAGACAATCTCATGTGAATTTTTCTTGATGATCCAAGCCTTAATTCGAAATTCCTCAAACATAAGAGATGTCCCTTGTTCTCTAAGCTTTCCCAGCATACCTAGAACTCCTTTATTGGACCAACACAACTCAAGTTATGAGGTTGCAAAGTTAGAGTTCCAAGTTGTCAAAAGTCATTAACTTAGATTTTTTTTCTAAGTCATTTTGTGTTAGTTTGTGGACATGACTTCAAGGCTTGTTTTCTCAACTTTCCAAACATCATTTCCATTTGCATTTAACATAAAGTGTGTTCTCCTATCTCCCTACTTTCCATTGAATCTAAGATCTCACCATTCGAAGTAAAACTCGTGGAGTTATAATGGATCAAAGTTGTGTCCATACACTTAATTCATGCCATGTCATGTTACCATGGTTCATGCACATTCTTGGATAGAAGTTTTGCAGAAATTCAAATGTCTAAACTCATGCGCATAAGCATGTCATGTGTGATCCCAAGTATTGCCAAAACAAGCTCTTTTGGTATGACATGAATAAGGCACCATATGACACTTTCATAAAAAAGAAAATGAGACAAACTTGTGCAGCAAGCTTGTTGTACTTTCCTCTTTTCATATTGCCACTCTGACCTCAAGAAACCAAATCACAACAAGACAAGCCCATTGCATTGACCTACCCGAGCATATGTTTACCAATCTGGCTCTTTTGAAGTTTGGACACAAAAACTAGGACCAACATTTTTAACTTCAGTAATTGATTATTAACCATATATAACTCTCATATAAATAGAAAAAACCCTAGAAAGAGTGGAGGATCGGTATTCTCACACAAAAACAGATTTAGAAAACTCACTTTCACTCTCAAAAAGCTCAGTTTTGAGTATCTCTTGCTCTTCCAAGTTTCTGGTGCTTTTTGTCTCCCATTCCTCATCCTCAAGACTCAAGGAAGCGTTTGGTTTAGTTTAGTGGAACTTTTAGAGCATGAACCAGGTTTACAAAGCTCCATCATTGGTAACTCTTTCTCAACTCTGTTTCTCCCATATCTTACATGTTTTGAGCTTGTTATTCGCATGTTTGAAGTCCTGGTTTGAAGTACAAGATGTTTGTGTTGTCTTTGTTTTGTTTTACGAAAGTTCCATAATGTGACCTTTTTTTCGTGGCTGTTTTTGATGGTGTTAGGGGTTTTAAAAATGGAAAATAAGATTGGAAATGAGGTCAACATGAAAATTGGGTGAAGAGCTATTCTTTTTGCGGTGTTTGGTTAGGGTTTGCAGTCATCTCAGACGAGGATCACCGGAGAAGATGACCTGAGCTACGACTCCGACGTATGACAGTGTGTCTTGAGTCAACCCTTGACTTTGCCCTACGTGTCATCCAGGTTGGAGCCATGTGTGACTGAGTGTGTTAAGTTAGTTGCCAGCGTGTCGTGTTTGATTTCTGAAGTTTTGTTGGTAAACGGACTTGGGCTTAACACATTTGATATTTACACCCCTCACTACTGGCCCATCAGCGCATTAACACACGATTCAAGTTCATTTATCATTTTACTACCACACCCCCTTGCATATCCTTTTGCATTTCATTTTCTTTGTGTGTTATGTTTATTTTTGCATTTTGTTTTGACTTTCCATTTATCTAAAAATTACATAAAAAATATTTTTAGACACTCTACTGTCTTGACTAGTTTTTGATAATTTTTATATAATTTTATTAATTATTCTATTATTTTATTTAAATCATTTGGTTAGACATGTTTACCAAAACACCCTTAAATTTAGGGTTTTCTTTTGAGTGCCTTCCACCTATACTTGAGTTCTGATTTTTTTGTCAACTTGTAAGGTATGAAGGAGGAAAATTTGAGTATTTTTGTTAGCCTTAATTGATGTTGTTTGATTAACTTTTGTTGAGCCTCAACTCTTTTGATACCATGAGCTCATGGTTTGGTTTTGAAGAAGTTTTTGTACCAACCATGTATTGATCTTTTGCATACCTGTTCTTGGGTGTTTGAACATGAATTAAAACTTTGATTTTGACTCATTTGCCCATTTTTGCTATTTTTTATAAATGCATCAACTTAGGGTTCATTTTGGGCATGTTTTGGTGTTGGTTTTGACCTAGTTTTTAGGCATCCTTCTTTGAGTATTTGTATTGATGATTGTATGTTTATGGTGGATTGAAATGCATGTTTCAACTTCTGGCTTCATGATTTCAAAGTACTCTTGTTTTCCTATTTAAGTTTTCATACATGTTTTGTTTGTGTGAGGCATTTCTTTGATGTTTTGTTTTGCTTCTTGCACATGATCTTGTTCATGCCTTGATGTGATTCTTGTTTGTGTTTCCCTTGATACCATGGTGTTGAATATGAGCTTTATGAGGCATGTATGTTACTTCCCATTTGTTTATTGAAGTTGTAACTTCATATTTGAACCATTCTTTGCACTCCTTTTGTTTGATTAAGTTGGTAACAAGTTTGTTTAGTGTTTTGGTATGTGTTTGACATATTCTTGCTTATTTTAACATGTTAAACATAATATGATGTAGCTATTGCCCCTTTTTGATTTGTCATCTCATTTGAGCTCTTTAGCTTTGATACTTTGATTGCCATCATCTTTACTTTGAAGCTTATCATTTAAACACGTGTTGTTACAAGTTGTGTGTCCCTTATTACAAAGGAAAGATTCTCATTTTGAATGGTAAGTTATATCTTTATGATAGTTTAGGCCCCTCATTGTTCCCTTCATGACCTTGTTAGGATCATATTCCCTTGGCCTTGTTAGAGCCATTTCCTTTCTCAACCTAACTTTAGGTTAGGGTTTGTAAACCTTATGTGAGTGCTATTGTTATAAGTACTCACCTTCCTTCCTTGGCCTTTTTAGAGCCATTTTGTCTTGTAACTTAGAATTAGGTTTACAGTTGGGAAGTTTTATGTGTGCACCATTGTTATGGGTACTCACTTTCCCCTTTGATTTTGGTAAAATTCAACCCTAGTTAGTTTAGTTTTTAACTTAGACTTAGAGAGTTTGTTAACTCTAAATAGGTGTTATTGTTATTAACACTTATTCCTCTTGGAACCTCGACCACAGTCAAGAGTTCCTCATCCCTATTTATGAGAACTACGGTTGCTCTGATTCCATCCTAGTTATAATACGTAGGCACGAGATGCAACGTCTTGGCGAGCACACTTAGTGTATATACCTTAAGGTCTTTACCTTAGCACCCCTTCCCTTAGTAAGAAATTTTGACATAACACAAATACTAAAAATAGGTTCCTGTAGAGTACTACAGATACTTAGGATGATAACACCTTCCCTATGTATAACCTGTCGCACCTCAAAAAATCACAGAGACATTTCGGAGAAACGACCCTCGCGCGAAAGGCGCAGAAATGCGGTTCGACAGAGTCTCCACCGAACTTTATTTTTCCCGAATAAACGGGAGAGGAAAATATTGAGAAAACCTCTTAAAGTGAAAGGATAGGAACAGGGCTGTCGCAACCAAGTTCCGGGTTCGGGAGTCGGTTACGTGAAGGGAAGGTATTAGCACTCCTTACGTCTGTCGTACTCGACGGGAACCTCTTAAGGTAATTGTGGGGAGTATTGCTTAGGTTTACTTGTTTTCTTCTTGATGTTTAAGGCGGATTGGTAGGTTAAAAGGTTAAAGACGCTAAGGGGAAAAGGGGTGGTTAGAGGATAGGGTGCTCGCCAAGGATTGGGGCCCTTGTGCCTACGTATGCTCATTCAGACGAGAATGAGAAATCGGAGCGGCGTAGTTCGACTGCGAGAAAGGTTGGGAATGTGTGGACGGAATAATGGAGGAAGATAGAAGTGTGCTCGCCAAGATCATCGCAATCTTGTGCCTACGTATCTTACATTCAAGAGTGAATGAAGAATCAGAGCGTCTGTAGTTCATGGTAACAACCACGAAAAGATGAGGTTGAATGGGTTGGAAGTTTGAGAAAGAGACGAAAGAGTGACTAACAAGCAACCCAAGGGCGTGCCTTAAGAGCTTGTCACTCAAGAATTCAAGGAATGTGAGATTCCAAGAATTCAGTTCTTTCGGAAATTGACTGAATAGGTTGAAGATAAGGAGTTGGATGTTTTGAAATCGAAAGAGTGAACTAATAACAACTCAAGGGTGCACCTCGAGAGTTACTCATTTGAATATTCAAAGAATGCTAGATTCTAAGAATATCCCTCTTTCGTAAGTTTTTAAAAAAACGTTTGTAGAAAGATTGAAACGAAAACGGAATGCGAGGCAAACAAATGGTTGGTTTGAAGAAAAGGTTCGACGACGAGTCGAGGAATTGATTAGAAGATAGAACCGACTTGACGACGTGTCAAGGGCTAGGATGATGAGAAACGATATTAGTCCCTAAGGGTGCCTTTAATATCGAGACCAAGAGGAGTTGTGAAGTGTGTGCGAAATGTCGATGATTGCGAATGCGTACGAGCACTCGACTTAGGGGAATGTTTGAAAATGCTTGAAAAAGTTGAAAGATTGAGTGAATAATAACTCAAGAGCGTGCCTCAAGAATTATTCACTCGAAGATCCAAGGAATGCTAGATTCCAAGAACCTCCTTCTTTCGGAGTTTGAATTGAGAAAAAATATTGAGAAAATGATTTGAATCGAATCGAGGAGTATGAAAAGAGTTTGTGGTATGATATGACAATAATTATATGTCAAGATAATATAACAATAATATTCACAAAAATATTTAACGAAAGTTAAAGTTATTAGTTAGTTTAGTGAATCGAATCGGGACACGAAGGAATGGGATCTCGTCTTAATCGCAAACATAACGCCGATTAATCGAAGGTATCCTATCACGATCCCAAAGTACGGAAAAGGACCCCAATGGTCATTCACCATAGATTTGAAATCGAGAAGGTTATCAACTTCGATACGCGACGCTTACGAATAAAAGACTTCACCGATCTAAATAAAATCGAAAGAAAATCGAAAGAGGAAAGTGGTCTCGGATCCTTTGTTTCACGCCAATAATTTGACGGTTAAACATTGGTAATCTCGTCATCGACCAAAAAACGAAAATGAAATAAATCTAAACTTAAGAAAATTATAAATTTTTTTAAAAGAGGTAAATGTGAAATATATCTAAAAAGAAATCTAACATAATAATACAATTAATTTAAACAACAAAAACATATTAAAAAAACTTCTAAAAAACTAACAAGTTAACAACTTTTCTTAAAAAAACAGAGGGGTATGAAATTGTGAACGATGTAGAACGAAAATGAAGGAATCATGTAGGCACCAAAGACCTATCATCCTAAAAATAAAATAAAAACTCAGATCAAGCTATCCAAACCATTGGAAGCAGCGTCAAATGAAAGGAGGAAAGCAACACGTCCAGCTCACGTGTTTTAAAAAGGAAAGAACAAGAAAACAGGGCACGGTTAAAAAACTGCGTCAGATAATGTTTTCAACACAGCACACCAAATTCCCTTTAATAGAACAAAAACCCCATCTCCAAGAAAAACACAGACGTTAGAGAGAAGTGAAGATCAGACCTCACGAACATACCCTTCGTCTCTCTCAATTTCACGCTTTCGTTCCACTCTCTATTTCTCTCATGATCTACTTTTCTCTTTCACTCGTGTTCATGTTTGGTTTCGAAAACTTATGGGTTTGGTGCTGATTTAGGGGTTTGAAGTTATAAGTTGAAGACAGATTGGGGGTAAAAGGGATTTTTGTGATTGTCGATTGATCTTGAGGAGTGAATGAAGAAGAAAATGGTGCTTCGTTTTTGGGGTTTCGGAGGAAGATGGTGAGTGGGTTCGAAATGGGTTAAAGATTGAGTTGAATAGGGTTTAAATGGTGGATTTTGTTGAAGTTGATGGAGGAAGAAGGTAATGCGTTTTTTCGATTCAGTTTGAAGGTTATTGTTGTTGGTTGAAGAAGTGAGGATGTAGGTTAAAGTCTTCCGGACTTTGTTCTTCGGGATTAGTGGAAGGAGAAGGGTGTTTTAACATTGAAGGCTTTTCGAAGATGAAGGTTTGAGGTGAGACTTGGAGAGGTTGATTCCAAAGAGGATGTGAGAGTTTATTGTGGTTTTTGAAGGTTGAATGAGAGTTTTTCGGATTGAGAGGTTCAATGAAAGGAAAATGGTTGAGGGTTTGCGGTTGAGTTCCAGCAAGAGGTTTTTTGGTTTTTCTCAGGGTGTTGAAGATTGACTTAGGGTTTGTTGATTCTGTTGGAGGCGGCTCCCCCTTTCTTGTTGCAACATTCTCACCTGTTTTTATATCGAGAGAATCCCTGAAGGATTGAGGTGAGGCTTTGCTTTGTAGTACGACTCACTCAATTTCCTTTTTGTCTGTAGTGAGGTAAAGACATTTTACCACAACACCATATAATCCCTGATTTTACTGCTAGTCAAAATATGATTTTACTGTCTGGTATTAAAATAAACACTCACAACAAGCTCTCTATTGCACAACAGGTATCATTCTTTCCACTTGGAGTTTTAAGGTTAACATCTTGGAACCCTTTGCGACAGCGGGAAGCATATCAAACTTTGTTCAGCTGATGGTTCACGGCATACCCCTGGCAGTAAGTCCTGTGAGGACATCCACAACTTCCGGTGAGGATAATCTGCTCGATGTATACTCTATTAGATACAGTTGTTCCGTCAACAAGACAAAAACCTTCAGTTATATTCACGGCCTATAATTGTGCACCCTTTGGCGTAACAACTCATGTATTATCCTTTCTCTTTTGCAGGTGAGTGTATGGCCATATGTACAAGGTAACGGTTCCGCGGTTCTGCAACAGTTATGAGTGTGCTGCTCATGATGGTGGAGTTTAGCAAAAAGTGCCTTATTGTGACAGTGTTCTGTGTCAACAAAATAGAAACTCCCATTAGCCTTAAATGTAACATACGACCTATTCGTATCTGCTGGACGAATATCTGAAAACTTGATAGTCTTTGGGATATGTGTTGCCAGCCATGACAACCTCTCCACCTCAAAGCTGTCTGAACCGGGTTGCCAACGGAGTTTGTGAATGTAAGGGCTAACGAACCAGTGAAGGATGGCGGTTGTTGAAGCACTAAAGAACATCACTGATGATGCCACTGCACCCTTTAGGATGACATTACTGTCAGGGGAAGTCATGAAGGTTATTGTCGCTACTCAAAAAATAAGCGCGACGGGGAGGCGAAAAGAAAGACAGAAGAGTCGCCATCGAACTTTATTTATCCCATGAGGGGAAAGGAAAACATCGAGAAAACCCCAAGAAACAAACGGATAAGATGGTCTCGCAACCAAGAACGGGTTCGGAAGCCAGTTATGCGAAGGGAAGGTATTAGCACCCCTCGCATCCATCGTACTTGACGGGAACCTTTTGTTTGTCGACGTGTGATTATATTTGCTTAAATATTATGCTATAAAAGTGTTCTAAAAGATAGAGAGAAGGGTTTAGAAACAGGGAAAATGAGAGGTTTAGGAGGAACGAGAGAACGGGGAAGAAAAGAGAAAGAACAGACTCGATAGGGCTTCGCGGTCCTAGGCCTACGTATTCCCAATAGATATGAGAAAGTCAGAGTCGACGTAGTTCGGGGACTACAGATATAAGGGGGAATGTGCTCGGCGAGGATTGGGGCCCTCGTGCCTACGTATCTTTACTTGAACGAAGTAAAGAATCAGAGCAGCCGTAGTTCGGCCTACGGTTTGCTGATGTTTTTTTATGGATGATGCTATCGTGTGCATTCTAGTAGTTAGGTGTTTCGCTGCTCGCTCGTTGGAGACTTAGGCGTTACCTGTTTGCGGTAGAACGGACGTAATATATCCTTTTTGAAAGATTGATTAGTTTTCGCCACGCGAGGCAAGAAGTCACGTTTGATTGATTGGATTGTTTTTTAGGGGCGAGACATGTCCTCGGATAGTAACCCCTACGGGTAGTACCCAATTTGTTATCTCAAAGTTTTTGTTATAAAAAGGTGTGGCGAACGAGGCGTCTTCATATTGAAAGACGAGCGTCGAAACCACCCTCACTACAGTGGGCATCCCAACACTCGAAGAAGAAGAGGTCTACACCCAATTTGCTCTCTTTAATTCAATGTGAAGAGAACTTCATTCTTTTATTAAAGTGTTTTTGGTTTTGAATAGTAAGTGTCTTGTGACAGAGAACCCTACGGTAAACGTCAGCACTCGGGATAGGAGAAGGCCTACGCCTAACCACTCCACGACCATTCAAGTTTTATTGCAGAAAGTGATTTTGAAAAGGCACTCGATACGGGACCGAGGTTTTAGGTGTAAAAGGTTACGGGATGAAGTTGTGAAAGGAGAGGTGATGGAATAAGTCGCGTCTTCGTATTGAAAGACAAGTATCAAGACCACCCTCACTACAGTGGGCATCCCAACACTCGGAGAAGAAGAGGTCTACACCCAATCCGCTCTCTTTAATTCAATACGAAGAGAATTTGATTTATTATGGTTTGGAGATGGACTCGGTACGAGACCGAGGTTTTAGGAGAGAAGGGATTGAAAACTTCTTCATATTGAAAGACGAGCGTCGAAACCACCCTCACTACAGTGGGCATCCCTACGCTCGAAGAAGAAGAGGTCTACACCCAATCCTCTCTTTTTAATTCAATACAAAGAATTGATTTTAAGGAGATGAGATTTGAAAAATGGATAGAAAACGTCTTTGTATTGAAAGACGAGTGTCGAAACCACCCTCACTACAGTGGGCATCCCAACACTCGGAGAAGAAGAGTTCTACACCTAATCCGCTCTTTTTAATTCAATACGAAGAGAATTTATTTACAAGGTGATCTGAGAATGTTAACAAGATGCAAAGTAACAAACCTAACAGAGGACCAACTTTCAAGTAAGCCAAGGGTACGGTGAATACAAATAATTTGAAATTTTGTTTCATTAAATGAAAATAGTCATTATTGTGAACATTTTGCAAAAAGAATGAATCAAAAATGATGAAGTATGCAAAAGTTATGAATTTTAGAATTTTTGTGCAATTAAAACAAAATAATAAGGAATTAAAATAACAAAATGAAAAAACAAGGCAAGGGGTGGGAGTTGAACCCACGCCCTTTGGTTTGTAATCAACAAACTCAACCACTAGGGCACACACGCGCACGCTGATAAGAGATGGAAGAGAAAGAGGAAAACCAATAATCAAGGCAAAGTGGAAAAAAATAAAAGGGGTTGATCCTCAGCAGGAATCGAACCCGGGTTCAGGCAATGAGAGGCGTGCTTATGAGTAAGTTGCTTACCACTGGGGTGGCTATACATCCGTGTATTTAGCCACCCCCATAAATATATATGGTACCCGCGCGCACATTTCATGGGCAAGCCTTGGACCAAAACCAAGTGAAACATCAACATACGTTTTCAATCCAAACTTCTTCAAATCTCAACAGAATTTAGTGAAATAAAAGCCCATCTGACTTGTTTTTTCAAGAGGATCACGATGGTGCGGCTGGTTTTCTCAAATAATGCACATAACTCAAAATTCGATGGAAAGTACAAGTTATGGTTTTGTTGCACCCCAAAATTTGACCAACCGGGTCTCGCATCTGGTCCTATGTTTCGACGCATTCTCGCATTCGCATCTGCATATCGCATACAGTGCAATTTTTATTTGTTTTGAGCGTATCGGGATCACAGCTCTCGTCTCGCGTCTCAGGTTTTTTAATCAGTTCAGATAGATAGAATCGTGTTTTTGAGGACGTTTCGGTGTCTTTTGATTTTTACCGGCTATTTTGATGCGCTCTCGCGGTGTTATTTGTCGTTCGGTGCTATTTTTGTTCCCTCGGGAAATTATTGTGATTTTTCTGGATTTTATTGACCATTTTTAGATTTTTTAATAGCTTTTAAAATCATTTTTAGATTAATATAGAATAGTAGTAAATTTTTCTTTTAGCATATTAAATAGAATAATACAATTTAAATAGATTTTATCATTTTTTCTTATAGGATAATATAGAATAATATAGTTTTTTTCATAGAATTTTAATAGAATAGATTTCTTTTCTCTTAATATAGAATATAGATTTTTCATTTTAATAAATGTATAGAGTTTTCTTTTAATAGATTTTCTCTTATTAAATAAATAGGTTTTTTAGCATTTAATAGACTTTCTTTTAATAAATAGAATTTTAACAGATTTTATAATAGAATTTAATATATGTTAATTAGAGAATTGTTAGATTTCTAGATTAGAGAATTATTAGAGTTTTAGTTTAGTTTAGGAATTAATGGGTCTTAATCATCGTTCAGTTAATTACTTAGGATTAGATTTTAATCATTTTCTCATTAATCCATTATATTTCAGTTTTTTGGTCTTTTTTGCATGCCATTTTCGCATTGGGCCCAGATGAGAATTGGAAGCCCAGTTCAGTAAAGGAATTGCCAAGTCCAGAAGGGTCCAGATTTCAGCCCAGTTCGTCCAGAATCTTCCAGAAAGGTCCAGAAATTCTCAGCCTATATATTCTTCAGCGCCACGTGTAAGCGGAGGAGGACCCCACGTTATTCAACGCATACACGCCATGTCTCACACGCCTCCTCTCTCTCTGCCACGCGCAGGACACGCGTCCTGCATGCACCCACTCTTCCCACCACGTGTCTCCACCACAGCACCTCACCGTCCTCCTCACCGGCCGACATGCATGGCCGGCGACCACCGTCCCAGAACGCTACCGGCCACCCTCAACGACTTCCGGCCGCCGTACCGGTCGCCGGAAACTGGAAAACACCAAATTCATCCTTGATCTTCATCCTTCTCCTCTTTCTTCTCCGATCAACCTTCAACATCATCAATTTCAAGCACGTTCATCCAGATTGTCTCAGATTTTTCGTAAGCTTCAAAAGTTCACCGTTGTTCTTCAAGGTCCTTCGTATTTTCCAGATTCAACCATTCATCAATCTTTCCCAGAAGATCATCATCGTTTAGCAAGAATCATCAATCACTTCTCGGATTTCTTCGTGTATTCAACGACCTTCAACGATTCGCTAAAGAGCCACGAAGAACACGCGTCCTCAGTGAATGACCAGCATGATCACCACAATGAACATTCGTCAACATGATGATCGCCTCCCGATTACTTCATTATTCTCCAACAACAGCAAGAAGATCTTCAGCCCTTCAGATTTTTTCCCAAATTTACGTTATTTTTCTCATCATCGCTTTTCCAGAACATCGTTAACGTCTTCATCCACGAACAACTCCCATCCAGCTCTACCTTCGCTCATCATATCATCAAGAACACAGAACGTCAACATCTTTAAGAATTTCTTCTGAAATCTTCACGAATCCCTTCAAAGCGCACCACCATCGTTTCCATATGAGCAACTTTGCTGAGATTGAGACCGAGAGATAGGGATAGAGTAGAGCGAGGTTGAATCGGAGTGAGATGGAAGGGATCTGGAAATATTTTTGAGGTTGTGATGAAATTATTGAAGAGATTGAACGAAGGTTGAATCAGGAGGAAGAGAGAATGGAGATTGCGCGAGAGAGAGTGTGAGAAGAGGAGCAGCGACGCATTCTTGATGGTGAACAGTGAAGGGGAAAACAAGTCCTCTAGGTTTTTTTTTGTGTGCTGAGAATGGAAGAGGATACGTGGCTATGGATTGGGCTCCGAGGCCCATCGTTTTGCTGATACACCCCATGTCTTACTGTTTTCCCCCCTCCCCGTGTGTGTGTTCTGTGTGATTGGGCTGAGCCCAATGTTTTTGCTGACCATACACCCCAGATTCAGCACTCCCCTCCGTTTTTTGCAGCAACAGCTGCTGGGCTGGGCCCAAGTTTGTTATGTTTTTGTTTTCTTTTACTTGTACTCCCCCAGCTGGGCTGTGTACCCCCTCCCCTTATTTTTCTTTTCTCATTTTTATTTTATTGTTTTCTTTATGAAAAGGTAATAAAAAGAAATATCATGAAAAAATATGAAAAAAATAGTAGAAAAAGAAATATTAAAAAAAAGAGAATTTGAAAAAAAGAAAAAAGAGAGAAAATATTGTGAAAAAAAATATTGAAAGAAATAATGAAAAGAATAGGAAAAAATGTGAAAAATATGGAGAAAAATATATGAAAAAATATTATGAAAAAAAAGAGAAGAAGAGAGAATATATGAAAAATATTTTGAAAGAAAAAAGAAGAAAATAGTTGAAAATAAGAGAAGGAAAAAGAGAAAAAATATTAGTGCCGATTTAATATTTTTTAGAGTATGGTTTTTCATAGAGTTTATTTTCTTTTTAGAGATAGTTTTAGAAGTCCACTTGTTAGGGGACTCTTTGTCATTCGATTTTTCATGATAGATAGGATAGTATTTCCTAGGAGATTTATTTTCAGTATTCGAGCATTGTAACCATTTTTCAGAATGTTAATAAAACGAGATTTGAGCTGTGGTCCCGAAGTAGCCGAACTACAGCTGCTCTGATTTCTCGTACCAGACGAGAATATGTAGGCATAGGATGCGATATCCTAGCGAGCATACTAACAATTAACCTTTTGTTCTCTCGCTGCGGTGCGATCGAGACTTTCCCGCTGACGACTGATGTTACCCTTTTTTCTCTCTTGCCCGAGTGCATTTGAGACCAAGCCATAGTTTTTCCCATAGGTTCCCGTACCTGTGAAACCAGTTGATTTCTCGCTGCTGTGTGAGAATACCCTGTTTAGCCGTAGTTAGCCTGAACTACGTAAAGCTCTGATCTTCCATGCAGTGTGGAAGTACGTAGGCACAAGACGCAAGGTCTTGGCGAGCCAATTTTCCCTGTAGTCCCGAACTACGTTGACTCTGACTTTATCTCTTGAGAATACGTAGGCATAGAGTGCGACGCTCTATCGAGTCAGTTCCCTTCCGTTTAGATTTAGCAGTCGTAGATAGATTGTTTTGCATCCTTTAGAAAACCCAAGCAAGCGTGGATCCCGTCGAGTACGACGGACGTGAGGGGTGCTAATACCTTCCCCTTGCGTAACCGACTCCCGAACCCAGGTTTTGGTTGCGATGACCATACCTTTTCCCCGTTTTTTGCGAGGTTTACTTCGAGCGTTTCCTTTCCCTCCCGTGGGATAAATAACGCACGGTGGCGACTCTTCTGTTCAGCCGGCGCCGATTTTCGCAGTAGCGACAGGTTTGAAATACGTTTTGGAATCCATGGATTAATGCAGATGTTATCAAGCTCGAAGAATAACATAAACATGTTTCAAATATGTTGCTAAGTGATTCCAGATAGTAGGCTAGTCCAAACTCGCGCTAAATCATCACATCAAACATAAGTAGCAACAAGGATACAAAGCTAGGCAATGGTGCTTAATCAAACAGTTCATGATAGTTAGCATACAGGACATGGACATGCTCATAACAAATAACACACACCCAAATCAACAACTATTCCAATCACACATGATGGACAGAAGCTGCTAGCAGACTCTAATAGATGATAATTAAGGTTCACAAATACCAAACATCAATAACAACTCAAACTCAAACTAAAGAACCTTCTAAGCACTGAACTGGACCCTATCTATGCTTAAATCCTGTTATCAATGATTAAACAAAACTGATGCACTACAAAAACCAACTTGATAATATTAAAGGTTCACAAACCTCAAAGCAACAAAACAATGCACAAGTAGCAGTACAAAGCAAAACCTATGACAGTACTACCCTGCTACCATAATGCAAACCAAAAATAGGGATTAAAAACTTGAGATCTGAGGCTGTCATGGCAGTTAATCTCCAACAGGACATTTAACACAAACAATCATGTGACAGGCTTATGATGGTTGTTCTCCTATAATGCTAACAAACAAATCCCAACAGACCTCAAACTTGATAAAGACATACAAAACACACCAGGCTTGAAGGCATATGACAGTCACATAAGCTTATAACTAAACAGTCTCCTTACATTAAACACCAATCAAAAACAAGAAATCCAATAAGGCTTGAATGGGAATATATAACTGACCAACCAAACAAACTAGACAGCAAATGCAATGAAAACCAACCATCAAACCTTAAACACACAGACCAAGTTTGCTAAACCACCTTAAAATCACATTTGCCATGCCAAGCCCCTAGTGAACATTTCAGCCAGTTTTGAACAGAACAACAAAAAAGAGAATTGGCATCACAAAGCAACCATTGATACAGCAAAACCAAAGTACAAGTCATGTAGCTTTAACTCACACATAGTTGCTGACAGTAATCAGACACAAATTGACCCTAGCACTCAATAGGATCAACTCAACAATAGACACAATCATGCCAAGCAAAAGGAACCAAATCTGGCAGCATCAAGGTGTTCATGTTACTGGTAATACTTAACAGAAGCCAAACAAACATAAAGCGTTTCTTTCGTTAGCAGATGCAACACACACACGCACATGGTATTAGCCCCAGTTACAAACTGACAAACAATGGTATGACCACACCCTAAATAATAAAAACAGATCACATCTAAGTATGACTAAGCTGACCACCTCAGACTTCAAAGGCAGTCCTGGATACCATGGTCATGATTTAAGCCAAACTACATCAAGTCATTCTTGTTAACAGAAACAACCATCATATTGACAATGTGATGCAATTTAAAAACCTCAAGACAAACACCAATGCACACAAAAACCTATACAGTTGCTAATGAAATAGCAAATTCCAATTTAAAAAAAAAACAAATCTTGACAAAACTTGTACATCCCAACATAACAGTGCCTTTATCCAAAAATCAATAGACCAAATCTTATTCACATATGCTGGTTCATGAACTTATGACAGCGAGCAGGCAAACAAACTTGATGTAACCAAACAATCTCAAACTGAAACAACCCTAAGACACTCTAACAACACTCTTCAACCAAAGGACCTAAAGTCCAGGAGATTGTCACAACACTCTCAAAGCTGCTTGCAGCACGGCTAAACACTACGAAACTCAACAACATGTGTGGCCAAGGCAGAATGACTTGTGATAACAATCAAAACCAACTCATGGCAAGACTCCAATCATTCCTCATAAAACATAAACAAAAACAAATTAAAGACATGTTCAAGACAGTTAGCACACACAAAATATATACATGCTCAAAGCAGTTTTAAATCAAAACAAAAAGTTGATGCACATATTATTGGTCTCATGTACTTTGACAACCAAGTTACAACCCTAGTATAGAAATTTCAAAACACAGCCCATATACACATGATATATAATGATGAGATGGTTCAAAGTTGAATACCTCTTACAGACCTTCAATAAGAACAACCAGCTAGCAGCCTTAAGTGAGCAAGATACCCCCTCTTTGAACAATGTTTGATACTTCTTCTCTTTTTGAAGCAGCACTCAATTTTTGGAGAAAAGCTTCAGAGAAAAATTCAAAACTCTTCTTATGATTTTGCATAAAAAAAGTGGTGGCTGCCTCCTAGGGTTTCCATCCTTTAGCTTTTATACCCCAGTCCAAAAAACCACCAGCTACTGAACTTGTCTTATTGGCTTTGTTGTTGGAGTGGAGAATAGGTTCTGATTAGGGGCTGTAGAGGTTAGAGCAGTGGCTGCTTGTCCATTGCCTTGTCTGGTAAAGAAATTCAAAAACAAGCAAGCAAGTACCTTACATGTTGGTCTTGATATGGCAACATTTGGTGGGAAAGCAAAAACCAATTCATGTAGTATGGAAATGCTTTATTGTAGCATACTGATGCCTTGGCTAATGTTCAAAACAAATTCCATAAAAATGAAAATCTAAACTTGCTTCCTCTTGCGTTTTTACTTGCATCTTAAATCACACACATAAATTGGGAAAACCAACAATACCACCTCAATCCTTGTTAAAAATCATACAGAATAGGCTTTTGTTTCGCTAAAAATGGTGGAGTTTTACTCAATTTCCAATCCTTCACGTATGGCCAATGTTATGTGTTTAATCTTGCCTAGCCACTTGAAAAAAACAAGGTACTTGTAAATATTGGGGTGGCCAAATACATGGATGTATCGCCACCCCAGTGGTTGAAGCAAGCGCGCAAAATGTACCTATCACTTTCATGTCCATGGTTCGATCCTTGGTGGAGACCAAACCCCCTTTTTTTTATTTTCCAGCGCTTTTCATCCTTTAAATATATATTTCTCCTTCCTTTGTTTATCACATGTGCATGAATGGATGAGATGGTAAAGCATTGTGCTTGTAATCCAAAGGTAGTGAGTTCAAATCTCATCTTGTGCATTTTTATTTCATTTTTTTTTAGTTGGATTTTTTTTTATGCCCCCTGAGAACCACATATGCTTGTCTGCCTATCTCCAAGGACTTTGACTTGTATCTGATGACTTGAACACAAACTCTTGATCAGGTCTAGGAATCTTTGGCAAATTCTTTTTGTTTAGACACACATTTCTTGATCCCCTATAAGTGCAAAAAATGCTATGCAATGCAATATGTTAATGCAATGAAATGAGACATAAGCCAAAGAGGTTGGTCAAATTTTGGGGTACAACAGTTGCCCCTATTCCAGCGACTTGGACCTGAAGGTATGAAAAGCGAACGGCTTTCGAACATTCAGGTAAAAGACGGTTGAATACCCAAGAACCCGGAAATTTGACAACCGCAAAACGAACCTCTGACATCGTCGCCAAGTACCCATATTAAGTGGAACGTCTGACCTCGCCGTAAACTCTTAATAGCATCTAACCTCGCCGTCAGAACTCAACGTCAAAATTGTAAATCAACTGACTTCGTCGTCGGTCTTCAATATTCTCTGACTTCACCGTTAATCTTCACATAGAATTTCGGTAAAACCCCTGACTTCGCCGTCAGCTCTTCAAAATAATCTTCTGACCTCGCCGTCAATTTTCAATATTTTCTGACTTCGCCGTCAATTCTCAAAATAATCTGACCTCGCCGTCAATCCTCAGTTAAATACAAACAACCATTGAATTCAAAGATACAATCTTCTGACGTCGCCGCCTGAAACAAACTCCCAACATCACCGCTGAAAACCAAATCACTTGACATCGCCGCCAAGACAAACATTCAACATCGCCGTTGAAAAAACTAAATCATCTGACATCGCCGTCAGAAACAAACTCTCAACATTGCCGCTGAAAACCAAATCATCTGACATCGCCGTTAGAAACAAACTCTCAACATCGCCGCTGAAAACCGAATCATCTGACATCACCGTCAGAAATAAACTCTCAACATCGCCGTTGAAGACCAACACTTGACATCGCCGCCAAAACAAACATTCAACATCGCCGCTGAAAAAACTAAATCATCTGACATCGCCGTCAGAAACAAACTCTCAACATCGCCGCTGAAAACCGAATCATCTAACATCGCCGTCAGAAACAAACTCTCAACATCGCCGCTGAAAACCGAATCATCTGACATCGCCATCAGAAACAAACTCTCAACATCGCTGTTGAAGACCAACACTTGACATCGCCGCCAAAATAAACATTCAACATCGCCGCTGAAGACCAAATTACATTGACATCGCCGCCAAACCTTCGCTAAATATAAGCGAGCAACAAGATTCAAACGAAATTAAGACCACTCATTGGTGACAATCACAAAAGAAATCCGCTGGGGAGACAGCATGAGCTGGGGTCTAGCCAACATGCGGGCAAAGATGTTAATCGTCTGCGAGATTCACTTGAAACAAAAAGGAGGTAACGACCTGGCTTATGTTTCACATGCGTATGTTTGAATATGGCGTAATGCTCCATACGAAATGGAAATGTTTGTGTTTGGGTATATGTTATGCATGTATGTAGATGCAAATGAACCACTTTAGCAAAATAAATGCTGAAGAGAAAGAGCCAACTCCGTTGGGTCAAGGCTAGATACGCCTAGCACAAACAAACTCATGCTGGAGAATACAAGCCTTGGATGGCCTCCGAGAAAAACTTCTGGGTAAAACTGCTCTGTTAAGAACAAAACCGCTTCGCCGGGGATCCAAATCAAACTCTGCTGCGGAAAACGTCCCAGATGGCCTACCAGCATACAACTCTTCTAAGGAACAAACAACTCGGCTGGAGACGACAACTCTACTCTACCGAGGAAATCAGCCATGAATGATTAGCCAGAATAAACTCTACTGGGGAAACACAGCAGATTCTTGAGGAATAGCTCAAATTTGTCGGTGATTGAATCCGCTACCTGTTAGGGATATTGAATAAGATTTACTGGGAGTTTATCCCACACTATCTCTGCTGGGGATGGAGACAAACGATCTCTGAGTCAGTTCCACTATGCGGGGAAGAAAAATTAACTCCGCTGACTTGGCTGGGGGTTAGATAAGGAGGGAATCAACATCAACCTCTGCTTGGGGAAAGAAGCAACAAACAGACAAATGTGCTGTGTAGCCGGCACCAAATTATCACTTATGACTTTATTTAAACAAAAACAAATATCTTGATTAATAGTTAGCAAAGCCCACAAATTTATGTATGCAAGGTTTTTTCATCAAAAATATCAGGCGTCTTTTGCAAACAAAAACGGTAAAAGTTAAAACCAGAATAAAAGCTTTTCTGAATAGTATATTTTATTGATAAAGGGCCTTAAAATAGGCAATTTTACATTGGATGCAACTCCTGAAAAGAGAAAGCTGCGCAAAAAGATAATTGCAAGAAGAAAAAAATACGAAATGTCGGCAATGTGGTGTAGACAACCACCATGTGACGACTCATCCATGACTTGCGTGACTTTGATGCTTTCCGATACTTTAACTTCTGAAGAGACTGATTTGAATGGTCGATCTTCGAATCCTCCCTAGAATCCACTATGCTTGTGATGATCAATGCGCGGGCTGCAATCATTTGCTTTAAAATCCCTAATTTTTGCCTGAATCGCCCTTGCAGGTTTTCAATTCACCGGGATACCCTTTTTTGCCAAAATTGCCCTTTCGGGTTTTCAACTTTGCGGGTTCACATTTTTCTTATATCCCTAACTTTTGCCCGAACCTATCCTTTTGTGGTTCGCCGGGATGCCCCATTTTTGCCTGGATATTCTTTTTCTTTCCAGCGGGTTTATCTTAAGCAAAGTATTTTTTGACTGCGTCTGCGTTCACAGGGGATGTAAAATCTTCACCATCCATAGTTGAAAGTAGCAAAGCTCCTCCTAAGAAGACCTTTCTTACAACATAAGGACCCTCATAGTTGGGAGTCCATTTGCCTCTGTGATCGTTTTGTGGTGGGAGAATTTGCTTCAACACTAAGTCGCATGCCTGAAAGCTCTGAGGACGTATCTTTTTATCATAGGCGCTCTTCATCCTCTTCTGATACAAACGACCGTATGCGAGAGACGCCAATCTTTCCTCATCCATCAAATTGAGTTGATTCAACCTGTTCTTCACCCATTCTGCTTCATCTAGTTTGACGTCCGCCAGTACTCTCAAAGAAGGGATCTCGACCTCCAATGGCAGAACAACTTCCATGCCATACACCAACGAGAAAGGAGTTGCCCCAGTTGAAGTACGTACCGAAGTGCGATATCCATGTAAAGCAAAGGGCAACATCTCGTGCCAATCCTTATAAGTCACCACCATCTTCTGTACTATCTTCTTAATGTTCTTGTTAGCCGCTTCTACCGCGCCATTCATTTTCGGACGATAGGGAGAAGAATTGTGATGCTCGATTTTGAAACTCTGGCACAGCTCCTTCACCATCTTGTTATTCAGGTTAGAACCATTATCAGTAATGATCCTCTCAGGTATTCCATATCGACAGATGATGTCCCTTTTGATGAATCGGGCTACGACCTGCTTCGTGACATTGGCGTAAGAAGCTGCTTCGACCCATTTGGTGAAATAGTCGTTAGCTACTAAGATAAAACGGTGCCCATTTGATGCGGTTGGCTCGATCTTTCCAATCATATCAATGCCCCACATGGAAAAAGGCCATGGTGATGACATGACATTCAAAGGACACGGCGGTACGTGAATCTTGTCGGCATAAATTTGACATTTGTGGCATTTCTTGGCGTACTTGAAGCAATCTGACTCCATAGTTAACCAATAATACCCTGCCCTTAACAACTTCCGAGACATGGCATGTCCACCTGCATGTGTTCCGAAAGCACCTTCGTGGACCTCTTCCATAAGCAAATTTGCTTCTTTTTCGTCCACACATATTAGTAGCACTAAGTCATAGTTTCTCCGATAGAGCGCACCGTCTGGATTCAGATAGAAGTTACCAGACAACCTCCTCAAAGTCTTCTTATCCTGGGTCGATGCCCCAGGCGGATATTCTTGGTTCTTGAGAAAGTTCTGGATGTCATAAAACCATGGTTTACCATCAGGAGCTTTATCTATTGTGAATACAAATGCCGGTCTATCGAGCCGTGAAATGACGATTATTGGAGCATCGTTCCAAAAGTTAACTTTGTACATTGAGGATAATGTAGCCAAGACATCAGCCATCTGATTTTCGGCTCTTGGTACGTGGTGAAGCTCTACTCGGTCAAAGAAAGGTAACAACCTTCTTGCATAATTTATGTATGGGATTAAATTTGGCTGGCGCGTCCCCCACTCTCCCTTGATCTGGTTGACCACTAAAGCTGAATCTCCATAGATATCAAGGTTCTTGATTCTCAAATCGATCGCTTCTTCGATACCCATGATACATGCTTCGTATTCGGCCTCGTTGTTGGTGCATGGGAATGTTAACCTTGCGGTGAATGGTATATGGGAACCATGGGGAGTTGTAATGATCGCCCCAATCCCACTACCGTAGGAGTTAACAGCACCGTCAAAGATCAATTTCCACTGGGAACCCAATTCCGGTCCTTCGTCCGGAAACGGCTCATCGCAATCTTTCATTTTCAAGTACATAATGTCTTCTTCAGGAAAGTCAAACTTCATTGGCTGATAGTCATCGATTGGTTGTTCTGCGAGATATTCTGACAGAACACTACCTTTAATAGCTTTTTGAGATACATATTGAATATCATATTCTGTCAGAATCATCTGCCACCTAGCGATCCTTCCTGATAGTGCCTGCTTTTCGAACACATACTTAATTGGATCCATATTTGAAATTAACATGGTTGTGTGGTTTAGCATATACTGTCTTAGGCGTTTGGCGGCCCAAGCAAGTGCGCAACAAGTCATTTCTAACATTGAATATCTGGATTCACAGTCGGTGAATTTTTTACTCAAGTAGTAAATTGCGTGCTCCTTTCTTCCAGTCTCGTCGTGCTGACCGAGAACACAACCCATGGATTTCTTAAGAACTGTTAAGTACATTATCAACGGTCTTCCAGCCACCGGGGGCATCAGTATTGGAGGTTCTTGTAGATACTCCTTTATTTTCTCAAACGCCTTCTAGCAATTCGCGTTCCAAACTACCGCCTGATCCTTTTTCAAAAGTTTAAACAAGGGCTCACAAGTGGCAGTGAGGTGAGATATGAACCTTGCGATATAGTTCAATCTACCTAAGAAGCCACGAACCTGTTTCTCGGTCTTTGGTGCTGGCATTTCTTGAATTGCCTTGATCTTCGCGGGCTCAACCTCAATACCTTTCTCACTAACGATGAACCCCAACAGCTTTCCTGACCGCACGCCGAAAGTACACTTACTCGGATTCAACCTCAATTTGAACTTCCTCAACCTCTCAAACAATTTTAGAAGATTCACCAGGTGCTCTTCCTCCGTTTGGGACTTTGCAATCATATCATCGACATAAACTTAGATCTCGTGATGCATCATGTCGTGAAAGAGTGTGACCATTGCACGTTGATAAGTTGCCCCTGCGTTCTTCAATCCGAAAGGCATCACCTTATAACAAAAAGTCCCCCAAGGTGTAATAAAAGTTGTCTTCTCCATATCCTCCGGTGCCATCTTAATTTGATTATATCCGGAGAAACCGTCCATGAAGGAAAACACTGAGTACTGTGTGGTGTTATCAACAAGCACGTCAATATGGGGAAGCGGGAAATCATCTTTGGGGCTTGCTCTATGCAGGTCCCTATAATCAACACACATCCTAACTTTGTCATCCTTTTTAGGCATGGGCACGATGTTAGCGACCCAAGGAGGTTAGTTGGCCACAGCAAGAAATCCAGCATCTAACTGTTTCTGAACTTCTTCCTTGATCTTCACTGCCATGTCTGGCCTCGTTCTTCTCAATTTCTGTTTGACAGGAGGACATTCTTCACGAAGAGGCAGACGATGAACCACGATATCTGTGTCGAGTTCTGGCATATCCTCATATGACCAAGCGAAAACGTCCTTGTACTCTTGGAGTATCTCAATCAATCTTTGCTTGACATCATTTTGCAGCGTAGCCCCTACTCTGACCTCCTTCTTATCTTCTTCTGTTCCCAGGTTGATAACTTCAACTTCCTCCTGATGAGGCAGGATGACCTTCTCCTCTTGTCTTAGTAGTCTGGAGAGCTCCTCAGGCAGGTCTTCGTCTTCTTCGATCTCTTCTTCGGCTTGAAAGATCGGATTGTCAAATTCATACCGAGTCATAGACGAGTCTGAGTCGGTGGCATCTGAAATGTGTAACCTGCGATGATGATGATTTTATGCTTTAAATGATATGCAAACAAAATAAACACAAACCACATTGCCATTTTATTATTTAAAAATGAAAACAAGAAAAACAAGGATCACAAACTTTTGAATGAAAAGACGCCTTTTAATTGATGATAAAAAGATTGTTCACATGCATAAAAGATAGGGCCCTACAAATAAAGTCCATTATGCCTTGGGCAGAGCATATGGAAATACATCAATTGAAACAAATAAAGTCCATTATGCCTTAGGCAGAGCATATGGAAATACATTAGTCAAAACAAAACAATTACTCTTCATAAGTCACTATGATAACTTCTTCCTTGCTCCAATTCTTCAAGCCTTGGCCGGGGATGCATGGTTGGATCCACGTATCCATATCGCAGTCACTGTTTCCTTCCCCATCCGATATGGCATTGATTCGATCGAAAATGACCCCACTGCTAGTAAACTGGATGGGACCTTTGTAGCGTGGAACGCTTTGTGAGGAGGATGCGTATGGGTTGTACCCCAGTCCGAACTTATCCTGCTTGTTTGGGACGTTTACCACTTGCCCCCATCCTTGTGCTGATCCAGACTTTAGTACGGCTTGAGCGTCCTTGTAGGATGTCATAGAAACTTCTGGCGCCTTTGCTTCCACTGGTGCCTTCTCCTTGATTTGGATAGTCTCGAAATCTTGACACAAGGTTTCGTGAATTTCACCATCGACCTCCACATATTTGAATGAAGATAGATGGCTCACCATAATATCCTCTTCACCGTAAACAGTCACAATGCTACCGTCCACCATGTACTTCAGTTTTTGGTGCAGGGTTGATGTCACAGCTCCTGCTAAGTGTATCCATGGCCGACCCAAAAGACAGCTATACGCCGGACTGATATCCATTACATAAAACACTGTATCGAAAACCTCAGGACCGACCTGAATTGGCAGAGTCAGCTCCCCAAGCACTGACCTTCTTGTCCCATCAAACGCTCTAACCACTAAATTGCTTGGAGTACATATTATCCCTCGAATATCTAGCTTCATGAGGGCTTTCTTGGGTAGCACATTTAATGATGACCCAGTGTCTACCAATACATGAGACAACACAACCCCTCTACATTCAATGGATATGTGCAGCGCTGAATTGTGATTCCTTCCTCTTGGTGTTAAATCAAAGTCGGTGAATCCCAAACCATTTCCTGCATTAACGTGGGCCATCACTCCTTCCAACTGATTTACTGATATTTCTTGTGGTACATAGGCATTATCCAGAACCTTGAGTAAAGCACTCCTGTGGGCCTCAGAACATAGCAGCAATGATAAGATGGAGATTTTTGAAGGTGTCTGTTGTAGATGGTCCACAATCTTATAGTCACTCTTCCTTATCAGGCGCATGAACTCCTTTGCGTCCTTTAGCACGACTTCCTTTTCTCCATCCTGAGAGCTTTCTTCTGCTACCATCCCCCCTTACCTTTATCAACCCTTTCTGCACTTACTTTGGGAGGCGCAAATACTCTCCCACTCCGAGTCATTCCTCCAGCCCCTACCAAATTGTCAACTGAATCAAAAGATGAATTCTTCAACTCCTGCTTCTGTCCGTTGTAATAACACTCTGCTCCATAGTTCCAAGGAATTGCCTTGGAGCTCTCATAAGGTACAGGTCCTGCCTTTGTGAATATGATGGTAGGTCGCACCGGAGGTGCAGAAATAGTAATTGTCTTGTAAGGGATGGAGATGGAACCACCTCATCCTCCTCTTCACTGTTTATTTTTTCATTCTTCTCACAGATCTTGTCAAACTGTAGAACACCTTCATTTATCATACGTTGTACGTAATTCTTCAAACTCTCACACCCTTCAGGATGGGCGGCACATCCTTCACAATCCTTTTCACATCCGGGAAACACCCCACCTTCTAACAGCTTGCTTTTTACAAAAATCAAAGGAGTCTTCAATTCTTCGACATCATATACCAGGTTTAAATCTTCTCCTTCAACAACAGCATTCACTCCACATGTCCCATGATTCGGCATAGGGTTTTGAACAACGTTTGGCGCATCATGATTAAAGTTGATAACTTTGTTGTCAACAAGGTCTTGTACCTTGTGTTTGAAAGCTTTACAATTGTCAATATGGTGACCAGGAGCGCCAGAGTGGAAGTCGCACCTAGCGTTGGCGTCGTACCCGAGAGGGGGCTGGCCAATTAGAGGTGCCATCGTCCTTTTCTGGACCAACTCTAATTGCAGTAAGTGTTGTAGTAACTGAGAGTAAGGCATTGTTGGGGTGTCAAAGTGCCTCTCCACCACCCTTCTTCGGTCTTGATATTGTCTCGGAGCATAATTTTGTTGTCGAGGTTGTTGTTGTTGTGGTTGTTGTTGCGGACGTGGTTGTTGCTGCGGTGGTAATATTGTCGGGATGGCAATACTAGCTACCTGTGGTGGTTGGTGATAGTAGGGTTGTTGTTGATATTGATTCTGATTCCGATTCCAATTTCGATTCTTGAAACTTGACACTGCGTTTGCCTCATTTTCTCTTTTCTTAATGCCAAAGTTCTTTCTTCCACCTCCCAATGAGGTCCCTTCCCCTGCTTGAATTTCCCCATTTTTATACCGTTTTCAACTCTTTCGCCCGTGATAATCAAATCTGAGAAGCTTCCTGACATGTTACTCACCAACTTCTCGTAGTAGATTCCGGGCAATGTGGCCACGAATAAATCGATTAGTTCTCTTTCCACCATGGGAGGTTGAACCCTAGCGGCAAGCTCCCGCCATCTTTGAGCGTATTCTGTAAAACACTCATTACTCCTCTGGGATAAATTCTGTAACTGCACTTGATTAGGTGCCAAGTCACTATTGTACTGGTAGTGTTGGACAAAAGCCTCTGCTAAATTCTTCCAGCTCCGGATATTGACAGGTTCCAAACTCATGTACCACTCTAGGGAAGGCCCTGACAGACTATCTTGGAAGAAGTGCATAAGCAACTTCTCGTCGCCAAAATACGCTGACATCCTTCGGAAATAGGAGCGGATATGCACCTTTGGACATGTTGTTCCTTTGTATTTATCGAAATCTGGTACTTTGAATTTCAGAGGAATCCTAAGTCCCGGAATCAATCCCAGATTGGACATGTCAAGTCCCATAGTATTCTGGTTTTCAAGAATGCTCTTCATCTTTTCTTCTATCTCATTGAACCTTCTATTAGTGTCGGATCGTAATCCTCCCCCAAGGTCTCTCATGGAGAAGATATCATCCTGTTCATCTTGGTCCCACTGAGGATCAACGCTAGTAGGTATGGCGCCTGCCACAACTGGGATAGGAATTCCGGTTTGGTCTCTTCCGCCCGGAAGGTTGACTACAGTTGGGCCACCATTGACTTGTGAGGTTCCGCCATTAAACGGAGGAGGAATAGCAGTAGTCCCTCCATGCAAAACGCCACTTCCATCCACTTGAGCTATTAAAGGTTGAACCAAGGTCCTTAACTGGTCCTGCCCATTGGCCACCCCCTGCATCATCTCCATGAATTGCGTCATCTTCTCACGAAACTCCAAAAGCTCGGCTTGAACCTGATCCATAATTCTCTGCTGATTTCCCCGCGTGTTGTAGGAGTGTTGAGAAGTCAGCTTGCTCTTTCTCTTTCTCTCTTTCTGAAATGGCAAGCGGTGTGAGGTCGGGTTTCAGGGAATGCAAAATGATGCGCAAATATATGCAATGTTCAAGAGACTTTCAAGGCTTATGATTATCATCGGTATTATAGAACTGCGAATGAATAAATAAAGAAGGCACAATTTAGACCAAAAAAGCAAACTTTCATTAATTTGGGAAGATTCAATACAAGCATTTGCTGACTAATGCTGAAAATAACAATTCATATTACAAGGAAAACATAATAACTGAAAATCAAGAGTACTAAATGACTAGAAATTCTTCTTTTGGAGACGCTCCTCAAGTTTCTTTGTCTCGAACATGAACCTCTTAACCATTTGGTCGCAGAGCTGGATAAAGTGGTGAATAGAAGGAGGGATATCATTTCCTTCCAAGTCTTGAATTGCGCTTTCCAACCTCCATGGGATGTCACGGATCATGAGGTTGCAATGCTCAACCAAATTGTTGTACCTAGCACGACACATATCTAGAGTCGACTGGTAATAACAAATAGAATCCACATGGGTGTCCAACAACTAATTGAGCTGAGCCTCCTTCTTGAGCCACTGCGCATCATCTCTTTGCAAAGCCTCGAAACGATTCCTCCACAGAGCGGTTGTTTCTTGGGCGGTTTCCAACTCTAGACATTTGCTACTCCACATGTCAGGTGTGACATATGAAGCTCTCAATGCCTCCTCCTTGAGTCTTCGTTCATCTTCCACTAGGGTCAAGGCATTTCTCAGTTGTTCTTCACGATCCCCAATATCAGCCTCAAGATTCTCTCGTATTTCCTTCTTTTCGGTAGAGGCTATCTCAAAGAAGTGCCATGCCCTATCACAAGAGGCCTTGGTGTCCTTTAGGCGTTGTCGGAGAGTTGTTAATGATGCATCAACCCCTTCAAAACCCTGTTGGTACCTGACTCTCATATCCGTTTCTAACTTCAGCTTCTTGCTACTCTCAGCCGCTTGATCTTGTTCAAACTCCACTTTTCTTTTGTACTGACCGCTCTCCACATTTGCTTGGTGGACTTCAGCCTGAAGGTCCTGATTCTCCTTAGTCAACCTCTCCACCACTAGTTTTAGTTTTTCATATTCTTCTATAGATACATGAGTGGGAGCAGGAGGTGCCTCTCGCATAGATGGTTCTGTGGGAAATGGTAACGATCTTTCAGCCACTCTAGCTAGTAACCACTGGTTGTATGGCTCTTTTGCCACACAATTCTTTGCTTTCAACTCCTTCCTCCCCTTCGTATGAATCTTGCCCCAAGCCTTAGCAATCTTCCTGACAAACGCAGGGTCCTCTGATGTGGCTAGCAAAAAGAAACTCTGAACCTTCTCTGCTTTGGGCTCGTCTTCCATAGCATAGCCCAACTGGCGTAGTGCCATGACTGGGTTATAGTTGATACAATCGGCCCTGCTGATCAAAGGTACATTACCGAATTCCCCACAACTAAAAATGATTTCCACATCATAATACTCATGAGAGTACCAAGCAATATCACTAGCCTCTAGAGACATAATGCGTTGAGACCATTTCAATTCCTTCTTGTTTTCCACGAACGGACCTTTCTTTGGTAAATGAGAAGCATACCATTTGTATAGTAGGTGAGAGCAGCATTGGATCATTCCTGCTTTCTTTTCACTCCTCCAATGAATAGAGTGATAAACATCGGCGAGGAGCGTAGGGATGGGATTCTTCTGCATGAAGAGAATGACGGCAGTGATGTCTATGAAATTGTCTACATTTGGAAAGAGGACAATCCCATAAATTATTAGAGCAACACTAATACCGAACCTTTCCCAATCTCCATCGACCTTGTACTGAGCAGCCTTATCTAGCAGAAACTTCAAAGGAAAACCCTGAACACCCCCCTTACTGGCTAGACCCTCCTTGACTTCTTCTTTGGTCATATGAAGAGCGAGAGCAATGACAGCAGGCTTTGGTTCTTCTTCCAGACCGGTATAGACAGGTTGATCCTTAATATTAATATTCAAAATGTGAGAATATTCCTCCAAGGTAGGAGCCAATTGATAGTTTTGAAAAGTGAAGCATCTGAAAGGCGCATCATAAAACTGAGCCATAGCGAACAAAGCCCAAGTATCAACTCTAGAGTGGAGAAGATCAAGCAATTTCCCATGTTTCCCTTGAAAGTTGATTTTGATAACTTTTGGCACGTCAATCAGAAGGTCTTGAATTGATTCCAACTTTGGTTCTCTAAACTTTATGGAATTTGTGCTTCTTTTTCTTTGATCAGCCATTGAGTTCAACAATACCTGAGATAATCATAGCTTCTTAAGTCTATTGATATGCAAAAATGATATGCAATGCAATGTTTTATGAATGCATATGATAATGGAACAATAGCAAGATCAAGGTCACAAATCCTGCAAGACAACAACAAAAGGTATCTTTCCCATCGGGTGAGCAATCTATTGGCTTAAAAGGGTATTCCAAAGGCTTTTCAAACAAAGTCCCATGCACTAAACCTTAAAAGTTTCCCATCATAACGACTACTCGTAAGACGGTAATCCTTTCAAAAGGATGAACACAGAGTTATGTTTTAGCAACCTTCAGAATAAGGTTCTACAAAAGGTCCTCAAAATCACAGACTCCCAAGCCGGAAATAAGAACGCCATTACGACTACACGTAAGACATAATTATTCCAAGGGGGTCTCATCTGAGCGGTGGAATTCGATCCAACTCAACGAGTCCTAAGTCTCGCAAATCAGAAAGAAACCACCTCCTAACTTAGTGCATACTCGAAAGCTCAGGTAGAAAGCTTTATCCTCACAAACCATCCCAATGAACCCAACAAGCTAGAAAGAAACACAACCATAAAATAAATATCAAAACAAATAAAGCACAAATGCGACAAACAAAATAGGCGTGGCTTGCTAGGCTCATCCCCAGCAGAGTCGCCAGCTGTCGCTACTCAAAAAATAAGCGCGACGGGGAGGCGAAAAGAAAGACAGAAGAGTCGCCATCGAACTTTATTTATCCCATGAGGGGAAAGGAAAACATCGAGAAAACCCCAAGAAACGAACGGATAAGATGGTCTCGCAACCAAGAACGGGTTCGGAAGCCGGTTATGCGAAGGAAAGGTATTAGCACCCCTCGCATCCATCGTACTCGACGGGAACCTTTTGTTTGTCGATGTGTGATTATATTTGCTTAAATATTATGCTATAAAAGTGTTCTAAAAGATAGAGAGAAGGGTTTAGAAACAGGGAAAATGAGAGGTTTAGGAGGAACGAGAGAACGGGGAAGAAAAGAGAAAGAACATACTCGATAGGGCTTCGCGGTCCTAGGCCTACGTATTCCCAATAGATATGAGAAAGTCAGAGTCGACGTAGTTCGGGGACTACAGATATAAGGGGGAATGTGCTCGGCGAGGATTGGGGCCCTCGTGCCTACGTATCTTTACTTGAACGAAGTAAAGAATCAGAGCAGTCGTAGTTCGGCCTACGGTTTGCTGATGTTTTTTTATGGATGATGCTATCGTGCGCATTCTAGCAGTTAGGTGTTTCGCTGCTCGCTCGTTGGAGACTTAGGCGTTACCTGTTTGCGGTAGAACGGACGTAACATATCCTTTTTGAAAGATTGATTAGTTTTCGCCACGCGAGGCAAGAAGTCACGTTTGATTGATTGGATTGTTTTTTAGGGCGAGACATGTCCTCGGATAGTAACCCTTACGGGTAGTACCCAATTTGTTATCTCAAAGTTTTTGTTATAAAAAGGTTAGCGAACGAGGCGTCTTCATATTGAAAGACGAGCGTCGAAACCACCCTCACTACAGTGGGCATCCCAACACTCGAAGAAGAAGAGGTCTACACTCAATCCGCTCTCTTTAATTCAATGTGAAGAGAACTTCATTCTTTTATTAAAGTGTTTTTGGTTTTGAATAGTAAGTGCCTTGTGACAGAGAACCCTACGGTAAACGTCAGCACTCGGGATAGGAGAAGGCCTACGCCTAACCACTCCACGACCATTCAAGTTTTATTGCAGAAAGTGATTTTGAAAAGGCACTCGATACGGGACCGAGGTTTTAGGTGTAAAAGGTTACGGGATGAAGTTGTGAAAGGAGAGGTGATGGAATAAGTCGCGTCTTCATATTGAAAGACGAGTATCAAGACCACCCTCACTACAGTGGGCATCCCAACACTCGGAGAAGAAGATGTCTACACCCAATCCGCTCTCTTTAATTCAATACGAAGAGAATTTGATTTATTATGGTTTGGAGATGGACTCGGTACGAGACCGAGGTTTTAGGAGAGAAGGGATTGAAAACGTCTTCATATTGAAAGACGAGCGTCGAAACCACCCTCACTACAGTGGGTATCCCTACGCTCGAAGAAGAAGAGGTCTACACCCAATCCTCTCTTTTTAATTCAATACAAAGAATTGATTTTAAGGAGATGAGATTTAAAAAATGGATAGAAAACGTCTTCGTATTGAAAGACGAGTGTCGAAACCACCATCACTATAGTGGGCATCCCAACACTCGGAGAAGAAAAGGTCTACACCCAATCCGCTCTTTTTAATTCAATACGAAGAGAATTTATTTACAAGGTGATCTGAGAATGTTAACAAGATGCAAAGTAACAAACCTAACAGAGGACCAACTTTCAAGTAAGCCAAGGGTACGGTGAATACAAATAATTTGAAATTTTTTTTCATTAAATGAAAATAGTCATTATTGTGAACATTTTGCAAAAAGAATGAATCAAAAATAATGAAGTATGCAAAAGTTATGAATTTTAGAATTTTTGTGCAATTAAAACAAAATAATAAGGAATTAAAATAACAAAATGAAAAAACAAGGCAAGGGGTGGGAGTTGAACCCACTCCCTTTGGTTTGTAATCAACAAACTCAACCACTGGGGCACACACGCGCACGCTGATAAGAGATGGAAGAGAAAGAGGAAAAACAATAATCAAGGCAAAGTGGAAAAAAATAAAAGGGGTTGATCCTCAGCAAGAATCGAACCCGGGTTCAGGCAATGAGAGGCGTGCTTATGAGTAAGTTGCTTACCACTGGGGTGGCTATACATCCGTGTATTTAGCCACCCCCATAAATATATATGGTACCCGCGCGCATATTTCATGGGCAAGCCTTGGACCAAAACCAAGTGAAACATCAACATACGTTTTCAATCCAAACTTCTTCAAATCTCAACAGAATTTAGTGAAATAAAAGCCCATCTGACTTGTTTTTTTCAAGAGGATCACGATGGTGCGGCTGGTTTTCTCAAATAATGCACATAACTCAAAATTCGATGGAAAGTACAAGTTATGGTTTGAAATACGTTTTGGAATCCATGGATTAATGCAGATGTTATCAAGCTCGAAGAATAACATAAACATGTTTCAAATATGTTGCTAAGTGATTCCAGATAGTAGGCTGGTCCAAACTCGCGCTAAATCATCACATCAAACATAAGTAGCAACAAGGATACAAAGCTAGGCAATGGTGCTTAATCAAACAGTTCATGATAGTTAGCATACAGGACATGGACATGCTCATAACAAATAACACACACCCAAATCAACAACTATTCCAATCACACATGATGGACAGAAGCTGCTAGCAGACTCTAATAGATGATAATTAAGGTTCACAACAACCAAACATCAATAACAACTCAAACTCAAACTAAAGAACCTTCTAAGCACTGAACTGGACCCTATCTATGCTTAAATCTTGTTATCAATGATTAAACAAAACTGATGCACTACAAAAACCAACTTGATAATATTAAAGGTTCACAAACCTCAAAGCAACAAAACAATGCACAAGTAGCCGTACAAAGCAAAACCTATGACAGTACTACCCTGCTACCATAATGCAAACCAAAAATAGGGATTAAAAACTTGAGATCTGAGGTTGTCATGGCAGTTAATCTCCAACAGGACATTTAACACAAACAATCATGTGACAGGCCTATGATGGTTGTTCTCCTATAATGCTAACAAACAAATCCCAACAGACCTCAAACTTGATAAAGACATACAAAACACACCAGGCTTGAAGGCATATGACAGTCACATAAGCTTATAACTAAACAGTCTCCTTACATTAAACACCAATAAAAAACAAGAAATCCAATAAGGCTTGAATGGGAATATATAACTGACCAACCAAACAAACTAGACAACAAATGCAATGAGAACCAACCATCAAACCTTAAACACACAGACCAAGTTTGCTAAACCACCTTAAAATCACATTTGCCATGCCAAGCCCCTAGTGAACATTTCAGCCAGTTTTGAACAGAACAACAAAAAAAGAGAATTGGCATCACAAAGCAACCATTGATACAGCAAAACCAAAGTACAAGTCATGTAGCTTTAACTCACACATAGTTGCTGACAATAATCAGACACAAATTGACCCTAGCACTCAATAGGATCAACTCAACAATAGACACAATCATGCCAAGCAAAAGGAACCAAATCTGGCAGCATCAAGGTGTTCATGTTACTGGTAATACTTAACAGAAGCCAAACAAACATAAAGTGTTTCTTTCGTTAGCAGATGCAACATACACACCCACATGGTATTAGCCCCAGTTACAAACTGACAAACAATGGTATGACCACACCCTAAATAATAAAAACATATCACATCTAAGTATGACTGAGCTGACCACCTCAGACTTCAAAGGCAGTCCTGGATACCATGGTCATGATTTAAGCCAAACTACATCAAGCCATTCTTGTTAACAGAAACAACCATCATATTGACAATGTGATGCAATTTAAAAACCTCAAGACAAACACCAATGCACACAAAAACCTATACAGTTGTTAATGAAATAGCAAATTCCAATTTCAAAAAAAACAAATCTTGACAAAACTTGTACATCCCAACATAACAGTGCCTTTATCCAAAAATCAATAGACCAAATCTTATTCACATATGCTGGTTCATGAACTTATGACAGTGAGCAGGCAAACAAACTTGATGCAACCAAACAATCTCAAACTGAAACAACCCTAAGACACTCTAACAACACTCTTCAACCAAAGGACCTAAAGTCCAGGAGATTGTCACAACACTCTCAAAGCTGCTTGCAGCAGGGCTAAACACTACGAAACTCAACAACATGTGTGGCCAAGGCAGAATGACTTGTGATAACAATCAAAACCAACTCATGGCAAGACTCCAATCATTCCTCATAAAACATAAACAAAAACAAACTAAAGACATGTTCAAGACAATTAGCACACACAAAATATATACATGCTCAAAGCAGTTTTAAATCAAAACAAAAAGTTGATGCACATATTATTGGTCTCATGTACTTTGACAGCCAAGTTACAACCCTAGTATAGAAATGTCAAAACACAGCCCATATACACATGATATATAATGATGAGATGGTTCAAAGTTGAATACCTCTTACAGACCTTCAATAAGAACAACCAGCTAGCAACCTTAAGTGGGCAAGATACCCCCTCTTTGAACAAAGTTTGATACTTCTTCTCTTCTTGAAGCAGCACTCGATTTTTGGAGAAAAGCTTCAGAGAAAAATTCAAAACTCTTCTTATGATTTTGCATAAAAAAAGTGGTGGCTGCCTCCTAGGGTTTCCATCCTTTAGCTTTTATACCCCAGTCCAAAAAACCACCAGCTACTGAACTTGTCTTATTGGCTTTGTTGTTGGAGTGGAGAATAGGTTCTGATTAGGGGCTGCAGAGATCAGAGCAGTGGCTGCTTGTCCATTGCCTTGTCTGGTAAAGAAATTCAAAAACAAGCAAGCAAGTACCTTACATGTTGGTCTTGATATGGCAACGTTTGGTGGGAAAGCAAAAACCAATTCATGTAGTATGGAAATGCTTTATTGTAGCATACTGATGCCTTGGCTAATGTTCAAAACAAATTCCATAAAAATGAAAATCTAAACTTGCTTCCTCTTGCGTTTTTACTTGCATCTTAAATCACACACATAAATTGGGAAAACCAACAATACCACCTCAATCCTTGTTAAAAATCATACAGAATAGGCTTTTGTTTCGCTAAAAATGGTGGAGTTTTGCTCAATTTCCAATCCTTCACGTATGGCCAATGTTATGTGTTCAATCTTGCCCAGCCACTTGAAAAAAACAAGGTACTTGTAAATATTGGGGTGGCCAAATACATGGATGTATCGCCACCCCAGTGGTTGAAGCAAGCGCGCAAAATGTACATATCACTTTCATGTCCATGGTTCGATCCTTGGTGGAGACCAAACCCCCTTTTTTTTTTATTTTCCAGCGCTTTTCATCCTTTAAATATATATTTCTCCTTCCTTTGTTTATCACATGTGCATGAATGGATGAGATGGTAAAGCATTGTGCTTGTAATCCAAAGGTAGTGAGTTCAAATCTCATCTTGTGCATTTTTATTTCATTTTTTTTTTAGTTGGATTTTTTTTTATGCCCCCTGAGAACCACATATGCTTGTCTGCCTATCTCCAAGGACTTTGACTTGTATCTGATGACTTGAACACAAACTCTTGATCAGGTATAGGAATCTTTGGCAAATTCTTTTTGTTTAGACACACATTTCTTGATCCCCTGTAAGTGCAAAAAATGCTATGCAATGCAATATGTTAATGCAATGAAATGAGACATAAGCCAAAGAGGTTGGTCAAATTTTGGGGTACAACAGTTATGACTGGACCAAGAGATACCGAGAGGCAGCAAGTTGAGAGAGACAGAAGTTTTACTTTTTATGGTACTTGAGATTAGACCGTAGTAGAAAGTTCCGGTTTCTTTGTCTTCTTCCTCAGATTGTCTTCTACTGGCAGGTCCAATGATAATATTGTCTTCCTCAGTTGGTGAAGCTTTAGATGCCCATCTCATTTGAGAAGCACCAAGTTGGGAAGAAGTCTTAAATGTCGGTTTCGCATCGTTCTGTGTTTTGAATGTTGGATTAGTACTGATTGGTTGTCCGAATGTGGAGGACCTAAAACACTGGTACACTGAATGAGTGTTTGTTGATAATGAAGAAAAATGATTGTGTGTCTGTGATCGGAGCAGGTTAATCAGAGACATTGCATCAAACTCTGAATCTCACTCTCTTTCTGTGTGTATTGTTGCAGGTAGGCTGGTGTATTTGGGCTGGTACGATAGCAGCTGGAGGTAAATCACGTATTGCCGCTACTATGCAAGATTGCGGGACGTTGGCTCGGTTGTTGGTGATGCAGACAACGACTTCGTACAGGCTTTAGTGTGCTACTGATACAAAGTGCTCCATGTTGTACTTGCCGCGGACGAAGCTTATTCTTACAGGACTTTTTTTTTTGCCGTATATGAAATTGAGCAAGCTGGTGGTAGAAAAACACTATGCGTAACATGCCGGTTGGGGCCTCGTGAGCTATTTAGCAGTTTCAATCAAGTGGCCTCCTTCTTTTTCTTAGAGTTTTTTTTCATATGTATATATTTTGCTGTAATGTGAACAAAATGGACTTTAATGATATATACACAAAAGGGCTTCAAAATTGCAATATTGGCTTGTGGATTTTGGTCCGTTGATGTTGTTGTAGTCGTGCATTTCCTGGTGCTAGTTTAAATGCTTCCACAACTTGTTAGTTTAAATAACCAAAAAGAAATTGGTTCAAAGACACCACCATTCTAAATCTTACTCTTGTTTGAACATGGTTTGGGCATGGCTTAACACTTTCTTTTGAGTCTTCTTGTAATTGTAAAAAACAGATGGGGTTCAAAGGTAAGAAATAAAAACGGACCCTTTATGGATTTGAATTCTTTGGGCCTTCATCATTTAATCCAAAAACTCATAATTTGAACCTGAGTTGAATTTAACTTAACATAACATTTGCTCTGGTCCATATGACGGTTCGTCCACTTGACTTTATCCTCTGCAAAGTGTAGTAACATATGTGAATTGACGATTTAAGCTCCTTGACACTTCTTCTATTTTGAATGATGGCTCTATATTAGGTGATGAACAAAGTTTGCATAAAGACTTGGCCATTAAAATCATGATTCATGTTGGTAAGCCTTGAAAAGATACCTAGCAACACTGTGGGTATATTTTTTTTGAATTTTTTGGATAATAATAGGTGGATATACAAAAATGAAAATTATACACATGTAGGACAAATTTAAGGTATGACAGATGCCCCTATCTAGTTGGCTTAAACCGAGTAAGATGAACTGCTATGGAGTTTATTCTTTCAAGGTAGAAGATAATTAGATATAAAGAAGACCCTGAATTTATCCGAAAAGAAAAGAAATGCTAAGCAGTGAATAACAGGAAAAGGGTCGCCATCCTCAAAAGGATGATAGGATGAAACTCACACACAAATAATATCACACAATCTATCATTAACGACTATGACAGACCCCCACCAAAATGATGACGGAGCGAAACTCACACCAAACATTATCGCACAATCTATCATTAATGACTATGACAGACCCCCCACCAAAAGGATGACGGAGCAAAACACAAACAATATTGCACAATCTATCATTAATGACTATGACAGACCCCCCACCAAAAGGATGACGGAGCGAAACACAAACAATATCGCACAATCTATCATTAATGACTATGGCAGACACCTCACCAAAAGGATGACGGATCGAAACACAAACAATATCGCACAATCTATCATTAATGACTATGATAGACCCTCCACCAAAAGGATGACAGAGCGAAACACAAACAATATTGCACAATCTATCATTAATGACTATGACAGACCCCCCACCAAAAGGATGACGGAGCGAAACTCAAACATTATCGCACAATCTATCAGTAATGACTATGATAGACCCCCCACCCATAGGATGACGGAGTGAAACTCAAACACTATCACACAATCTATCATTAACGACTATGACAGACCCTCCACCAAAAGGATGACGGAGCGAAACTCACACAAAACAATATCGCACAATCTATCATTAATGACTATGACAGTCCCCCACCAAAAGGATGACGGAGCGAAAACTCACACCAAACAATATTGCACAATCTATCATTAATGACTATGATAGACCCCCCACCAAAAGGATGACGGAGCGAAACTTACACCAAACAATATCGCACAATCTATCATTAATGACTATGACAGACCCCCCACCAAAAGGATGACGGAGCGAAACTCAAACACTATCGCACATTCTATCATTAATGACTATGACAGACCCTCCATCAAAAGGATGACGGAGCGAAACTCAAACACTATCGCACAATCTATCATTAATGACTATGACAGACCCCCCACCAAAAGGATGACGGAGCGAAACTCACACAAAACAATATCGCATAATCTATCATTAATGACTATGACAGACCCCCCACCAAAAGGATGACGGAGCGAAACTCACACAAAACAATATCGCATAATCTATCATTAATGACTATGACAGACCCCCCACCAAAAGGGTGACGGAGCGAAACACAAACAATATCGCGCAATCTATCATTAATGACTATGACAGACCCCCCACCAAAAGGGTGACGGAGCGAAACTCAAACACAATCGCACAATCTATCATTAATGACTATGATAGACCCCCCACCAAAAGGATGACGGAGCGAAAAACAAAACAATATCGCACAATCTATCATTAATGACTAAGACAGACCCCCCACGAAAAGGATGACGGAGTGAAACACAAACAATATCGCGCAATCTATCATTAATGACTATGACAGACCCCCCACCAAAAGGATGACGGAGCGAAGCACAAACAAAATATCGCACAATCTATCATTGATGACTATGATAGACCCACCACCAAAAGGATGACGGAGCGAAACACAAACAAACATCGCATAATCTACCATTAATGACTATGATAGATCCCCCACCAAAAGGATGACGGAGCGAAATACAAACAAACATCGCACAATCTATCATTAATGACTAAGATAGACCCCCCACCAAAAGGATGACGGAGCGAAGCACAAAAAGAATATCGCACAATCTATCATTAATGACTATGATAGACCCCCCACCAAAAGGATGATGGAGCAAAACATAAACAAACATCGCACAACCTATCATTAATGACTATGATAGACCCCCCACCAAAAGGATGACGGAGCGAAACTCACACACACAAGTCGCTATCACCAAAAGGATGATAGAACGATACAAATTGAAGGTTACCAGCACAATAAGGATGCAGGCTAGGTTGAAACGACGAAGTTCGGCTATCACCAAAAGGATGATAGTAAGGCAATTGACAACGGTCACGCTTGCTGAATACAACTCATTAGGGAACACCCAAGAGAAAGATTGGATTGAAATGAATCAACGGGGTACGCCCACCGTCTTGCTTGGAAATCATAATTTTGTTGAAATGATTTCATGGTTACGCCCATGAACTCTGAAGAGGATGCCCCTGACTGGGCTGAGTTTGTCTTGATGTCTTACCTTTCTCAACAAAAGGCTGAACAACTTCATGAGGAGCGCTCATGGTTTTGCTGAAGATGCCCCTGTCTGAGCTGAATCTTGCTTTTAATATCTCTGAATTTCGTGGGAGAAACCCTCAGTTTTGCAAAAATGCCCCTGACTGGGCTGATGATTGCTTTGAAGTTCTTGAAGTTTATGGGAGAAACCCACAGTCTCACGGAGAATGCCCCTGACTAGGCTGATGATGGTCTTGGAAATCTTCGAAATTGATCCTGGACCTTGACGTGCATATGCTGATGCTGGATGTAAAATGATGTTCCATAACGAATGGAAGTGCAAATGCAAATGCTGACGAGCGGAGATGCAAGAGCTGGGGAAGTATGATACGATTGGGTATGCAAAATGATGCAAAAGGCTTATGACGATGAATGCAATGTGTATGATGCATATGATGCAGACGTGTGATTGGAAATGTAGGTGGAGACGCCAGCGTGATGGAATTTCGGTAGTTGTCAATACGGATTGGACTTCGGGTGGTGGGAGGGATTGACTTCCTCGACACGCAGTTTACTGAAGACGCCATGATTAAAGCAAAAGATGCTCTGGATGCTCCGAGTCTGGGTACTTGGTAATTTGTGAATTTGCTTCAGAGAAGGTTGTAACTTTGCTTGATAATCAGGATTACTTGGTCTTGCCCCAGTCTAAACTTGTTAACTAGTCTGCCCCAAGTTAACCGGCTCTGACATACGAAAGTTGAACTCAGATGACTTGAAATGGCTTGCCCCAGCTCGAGCTATTGAGTGGTTTGCCCCAGCCTGTGGATTTTGAAGTGATATTGTCTCGTATACGCCACTGAAAGTCAAATTCCTCCTTGGATTGCCCCTTGTTGGAGTGTCTTTGAATACCTAGCACTGATTTGCGAATAAAATTGTACATTCATAGATGGTAATATTAATGCAAAGTTTGATGCAAGATTTGAAAAAGTGTCTTTTATTGAAGTGTCTTGATAGTGAAACGAATGGACCGTTAGTCCAAACATTATGCTAGTTTTGATTGGTGTGAAAGATATATCAAGAGAAATGACACCAATGCTGATGATTAGAAATCATGTGAGGAGTCAGGTTACGCAACCTTGTGATAGTACGCTTTCAGAATAAACCTCGCCTCAATTAGGTCTTTCGAGGGTTATAACGTGGTCTGGTTCACGGTTATGAAACAAAGGATACTAGGCTCAAAGTATGATTTGTACCCACCCCTTCTTCTTAATGATCTCCAGTCCTACACTCAGATAATTCTGCACTTGTCTTGGCGGTGTAAGCTTGAAGGTTCAAGGTTTGCTCGACGTGGCAGTCACCTTATTTTGATGGATGTCAGTGCCCCTCTCGATTGGATGACCACTGAATCTTATTTTGTTTTCATTGAGGGTTTCGGGGTCCTCTTTTGTTTTTTGTTGATCCTTAACTTTTGCATGGATTGATCTTGCTGGTTCGATCCATCGGGATTGCCTTGATTTTGCCTAAGTCTCCTCTGAGGTGTTTGACTTAGCAGGCTTTTGATTTTTCTTTTTTTGGATTTTGTTGTGACTGCCATGTTGTGAGTCATTAAAGAACAACCGTCTTTTGGATTTTACCTTTTTTGATTTGAGTGCGGGATTAGATTAACTGAGCACTACCCTGCCCCAGGTTGAGTGTAAAAGGTTTGAATATCCGAAGGAAACTGCTACTTTTAGGCTCTAAATGGTTTACTAGGGATTAACACCTTATATCTCTAGTGTTTAGGGGATTGAAGCAATGCATGTACATCATTGACGAGATTCTGCCTGAGAGCATACGGTTTGCAATTATGAGTATCTCGTTTTCATCATCCTCCCTCAAATCATGCTAAACAACAGTGAATAAAGTGGAGTGAATAAACGTGTTGGTGATAAGTGAAAAATGAGTGAATACGACATAACTAATTCAAAACATGCATAAACGATACATTAATAAAACCAGATACGAATGGCAATTGTTCAAAGCATACAGTACTTAAACACACAAAGACAAAATATAAGAAATGCGAAAAATTAAATGGCAGCATGACGGCCTTCTTCAGAGAATGGACTTGACCGGACTTGATCTGATGTTAGCACTAGTTGGCTGGCGGCATCGGGTCGTTGATGGCACTGAGATACTTTCCATCAAAGGTGAGAGCTTCCTTGTCAACCAAGTCTTGAATTTTGTGTTTGAAAGCCCTGCAGTTCTCAATGTTGTGACCTGGAGCACCCTTATGAAACTCACAATAAGCATTTGCATCATAATCAGCAGGAATGACAATTGGAGGAGCTAGGTCTTTCAGAGTAATGGCTTCTTTCTCCAACAATTGAGAAAATATCTGAGCATAAGTCATTGGCAGGCAATCAAAGACCCGACATGGCTTTCTCGTCTTTTGTTGATGTTGTTGACGCGATCGTTGAGCGACTTTCTGTTCTAATCCCTTTCTAGTTATGGCAAGGGCTTCGAAGATCTGATCAATCTTTCTGTTGAGGGATTCCAGCTCCTTCCTGATGGCAACTTGTTCTTGCTGAATCTGCTCCATCGTTCATCTTGTACTGGCTCTAGTTGCATACTGGTGTCGAGGAATCAGCTTGATTTACTGGAGAGGAAGGAAGGAGACATGAGATTCTGCCGAAGGATTGGACATGCAAAATGCATAACATATGAGATGAAATGCAAATGATATGCAAGATGCAATGCAATATACAAGATCCAGGATCACAGTATCACAGTTTAAATAACTCTGGAGCTGATAATTGTAACAGGTAGGTAACCATAATTCCTGCTCAAAGAAAATTGATAGGTAAACCCTGTTGCACCCTAAAATTTGCTCAACATTTTTTACCTGGTTTATGTTTCATTGCATTATCATTGGCATAGATCTATCATTTGCATATCATGGCATATCATTCATCCAATAGGAGATCAAGTGTGATTATTATCAAGAGAAGCCTAGCAAGCAATCTTACCCAAGCTTGAGAAGTCATCCAAGTCATCAGGAGGTGGTGGGAGATCTTGATCAGTTGAAGACCATCAATGGGATGTGAAGCATGAAGTGTGAATATGAGATGTGTATAGATCTCATAGAGTTCCTAGAGGGCCATATTGGAGTTCAATCAAGTCATTGATTCAAGTGCAAGAGCCACAGTTGAAGTGCAGACAATTAGGGTTTCATCTGGGTCAAAGTGCAAGAGCAGTCACCTGTCGGGTTTTCTCTCACCTTATGTTGGGTGTTGATTTAAATCCCTCACAGCTTGACTTTTTGCTATGATGTTAAATTCTTATTCCCCGGCAAGTCCAGGATGTTTCTCTCAATGTTGCATAATATTCATAGAACTTTTTTTCGGATATCCCCAAAAGACTTGTGTTATTCCCTAGAGAAGTTTTATAGTTGTTTACATGATTCCAATCCTTAGCAGATCTCTTCATCCTTTTGAAGCAAATTTCATATGGATTTTTCTTATCCCCAAGCAGAATTGGAAGATTTGCGTTGCCATGTTTCCTCCAACAGATCTTTCCCTAGAAGCTAAGTTTATATTGTTGTTCCCTCTTGTTGGATTATCGATGTTTGAAGATTGATCTTTAGGTTTTCTCCCCAAGCAGTATATCCATCTCCTCACGATATTTGAGCCCTGTAGTGGGATTTATTTTCCTTTGATGACTTTTGTTTATCTCTTGCATGATTTCTTTTGTTAAATGCCAGCATGATCTTCAGTGATCTCTCCAGCTTAATGAGATTAGCCGAGTATTTTGAGTGGTGTTGTGATGTTTTTTCCACCCTCTGTTTATCCTTTTTGTCTATTTTGTCAGCATACTCATACCCATATGCATTGCATGCGCATTCATTTTTGTTGAGCATAGCATGTTTTTGTTGCATTGTGCAACCTGCATTTTGGTTGGTATTTCTTTGCTCTTCGGTATTGTTATCCCAGTGGAGTGCATGTGTCCTCTCTCCATTAGAGTGTTGACCCCTAACTAGAAAACGCACATCCTTTCTAATTCCCCACTGAGTTTATGCCTCGTGGAAGATGTTTGTTTTAGCTTTCCTCCCCAGCTTTTATCTAGATGGAATTATTCCTTAGTTGAGTTATTTTCTCATAGGGTCGAATCTTGTTTGATCGTTTTCTCTCCAGTTTGTTTCTGGATTGAACTTTGGTCTCTTGCAACAGTTATTTTGGATTTCCCTGGGCTATGAAACCTGGATGATGAAAGTATTTATTTCTCCCTTTTGAGGATTTATTTTCCTCGGCAAAAGTTTGTTATTGATCCCCATCAAAAGATGAAGATTTGAATTTCCCCGGCGGTGTTTTGATAACACTCTCTTGGTAATTGCTTGTGTGGTTTCATGTGGCAGCCTCTTTATTTGAGCAACTTGTATGTCCCCAGCAAGATAAACCTCACCTGGTAACAAATGGAAGCCTTTTTATTTGAGCAGCTTGTGTAATCTCCAGAAATTTATTTGTACCTTCGTAATAAATAACATTTCTCTAGTTCATCCTTAGCAAAGAAGTTTATTGTGAAATGTTGAATCCTTATCCGATCAGCTTTTCCATTAAATGGCGTCTCTGTGGAAGAAGTCTTTGTGAGAAGTTTGTTGTGAAATCCCCAACAGATGGTTGTCTCTTTATTTGAGAAGTATGTTGTATGATTTAACTTGCCTGTATCTATTTTGAAGATTTCCGACAGAGTTACTGATATTTCATCCCCAACAAATGGTTGTCTCTTTATTTGAGAAGTTTGTTGTGTGATTTGAGCTGCCCAATGACAGGTAGCTGATAATGTACCTCTTTCTCCTACCAGTGATAGGTAGTTAACAATTGTAATACCCTACCCAGTGATAGGTAGTTGCTAATGTTTCTTTCCCTTTTAAGGATATTTCCTTTGCTTTACCTAGTGACGGGTAGCAGGTAATATTTCTCACCCCTTTTGGTTGGTTATCCTTTGTTTTTACCCAGTGGCCGGTAAAAGGTGATTCTTCCTCTAGAGCTTTGTTGCCTTTATTTTCTACCCAGTGACAGGTAGCAGGTAATATTTGTCTCCCTTTTGGTCAGTTACCGTCTTATTTTTCTACCCAGTAACCGATACTCGGTAATCTTTTCTTGTGGTGATATTCCTTTTTCTACCCAGTGGCAGGTAGTTGATATTTTGTTTACCCTATCTAGTAATCGATAGTTGGTAACCTTTTGCTTCAGGTTTATTACCCTCGCTAAACTACTCAGTAGCTAGTAGTTGGCATTGTTTCATTTCCTACCCAGTAACAAGTAGTTGATTATCTCTCAACGAGTGGATTACTTTTTACCCAGTAACTGGTAATAAGTAATACATCTCTTTGTTTTCTACCCAGTAACCAGTAGATAACAATTCTCTTTCATTTATTACACTTATTTTCTACTCAGTAACCAGTAGAAAGTATTTTACTTGTTCTCTTTGGTTCGAGTATCTTCACCCAGTAATCGGAAGTTGGTATCTCTTCCCCGGTTGAGTCGTTTCCTTTCCTTTATCGGAATAAGATATTGCTCTTTTGTTTTCCCCTGTGGAGTCTCTTTTCTTCTTTTGCTCCCCAGCGTTTGTTTGTCTTCTGTGGCATTTTTCTCCCTACAGAGGTCTTGTGTCTGCATATCATTAGCATAATCATATCATTTTGTGGCCTCTTAGGGCCAAAAATTGGGTTTATTTTTTATATTTAAGTCTCTTCTATCTGGTCGAGACAAAGATGTCAATCTTCATATCTTCGGATAGAAGAAACTTAAATAGGGGCATATGAAATACCCTAATTTTTACCCCTAAGATCCCACATATCATTTGCATCCCATCCCATAAACAAGATTACAAGCTTTGGTTCTCTTGCCTTCCTCTGCAGGTTTGTTCTTGAGCGATCACCGGGTACCTTTGTTTTCTTGCTTGTTTGGTATTTTGTTTATGTTTATATTTACTAACCACTAATTAAAATCCAAAAAAAATGTTTGTTTTTCCTTTAATAACTTTTTCAGGAAGAATTTGGATCAAAGATATCAAATATCAGTCCCTCAGCTCGAGTGAATTTCATCTGAAAAAAGTCGAAGTTGATCTGCAAACAATTCAAAATCATCTGATCAAGAGTCTCCCAAGTTTTGATTGACTTATATTCAAAAGACTCCAAGGTTCATGTGTTTATTTCCATGTCTTCTTTGACAAGCAAAAGAATCGAGTCAGAGCCAAGACAACACCTCAAAAAGGCATTTTCACCATTTTTGCCTGTGGTAACCGGTTACCCAATATGGAGTAACCGATTACTTCGTGTAAATTTTGTGAAATTTGGGCAAATTTAAATTCTGCAGCATTTTTGGCACCAAATTCAAATATTGCAACATGAGAATATTCTAGATCACTTCATTTTAAATCTCCTACCTCATTATAATTAATTCCCATCATATACCTTCACTAATCACCCTTTGATCTTGAATTTCCCTCCAAATTCAAATTCCAATCCTAATTTTGATTCCAAACCAAACTCCAATCCACCAAAATTTTCAAGCCTAAATCCTATAAATAGAGGCCTCATTTATCTCATTTCTCAAGCTTTTGATAGCCAAAATCACCTTGTCAAACTCTTTCTTAACTTTCAATTTTTCTCCAATTACCAAATTCACCAAAGCTCTTCCTCCTTTGAAAGAATAATAAGTTCATCACTAGAATTTACTAGTCTTTGAGCTAAACTTTCATCCATTCACTTTTTCATCCTCAATTCTAGTGGATCAAAGCTTTGAAGTGGTGTTTGTGGAATTGATTTGAAGAATTTTCAGATTTGGAGTGGTAATTTCTTGATCCACCATTATTGCTCTTGATGCATCTTTCACAATGTGATCCATTATTGATCCTTGTTGCTTGATCTTTGGATTTTGCATATCATGTTCTATTGGTGATTAATTTTTGTTATTTTACTTGAATTTTTGTGCTCAATTGCACCCTTGATCATGAGGTGTTTGTAGAAATGATTGATCAAGTTTTTGCCACTTTTTGGCCATGTTTTGCTGTTGTTTTTTCGCTGCTGTTAGCAGAGTAACTGGTTACCTTATATAGGGTAACCGGTTACTTAGTGATATTTTTGATTTTTTGGTTTTATTTTGGGACTATTTTGGTTCCCACCTCTTCTTCTTTCATTTCCTTTTGGTTTTGGCCATGAAATACACTTTTAAAGGTCATTTTCCTCTTTAAATTCATTGGACTTGGGGTGTAGATGAAGTTGGATAAACATTCATCAATTTAAATCTATCTTTAAAGTGAACTGTTCAATTTATTTTAGGTGCTTTGAGTTAATGATATGTTTAGTGCTTTAAACCACCAAGATGAGTGGACGAACTTAAAGATGGAATGATCTTGAACTTGTAATTCAATTTGGCATTCCCTCTCCTCTTTTCTTTTTCTTTTGATCGATGAAAATCTTCGATATCTTTTGAACTTATTTTACGTTCTTCATGAAGATGAGATCATTACCTATTTTCTTTTCGTGCGGCATTGCTTTCGGAAAGTGATCTACATATCACTTCTCTAGCATGCATTAGCACTAACATTGTTATTGACCGGCCTTAGATAGTCATGGTTTCTAAATAAACCCGATTACGATTGTTTAACATAGTGCTAAATTGTCCCGTAATCGGAAAGTGGTCATTCGTGGCTCAAACCTATGTTTGAAAGTCCAAGTATGGTTGATTGCTTGTCTTAAGTCCATCATCTATGAAGCTTGTTGTTAGGAGGTTTTGGTCTTATCAGTCCTCTAATAAGTTTTCATCAACTTTGGCTTAAGTGCAAGAATTAACCGTCGTTGATCCTTTTCTCTAACGACTAACTACTAACTCACTAACAATATCTTTGTTTTAATTTTGTTTATGTTTCCTTATTTCTCTCTATCTCTCTTTTATCTTTATGCTTCATTATTATCATCTCATATCATACTTTTGTTTATGCTTCTGTCATTTTTCCTTTGTCTGTTGGACACATGTTTATGTTTCCACCATTTTTCTTTTGTCCACTTGGACCATATCTTGTTCAAAACACTAATAAAGGATTAAACCTCTAAAAAGTTGGTGCTCTTAACTTTTTGGCCATGCTCTTGGACTATTATTTGACCCTTGGACTTAGAATTATGAATCTTTCTCTATGCTTGGAGTATTATGGATCTTTGCCTTTATTTGGCTTGCTCATTTACTTATGCTTCAAGACGGATGGAGTTCTTTTAGATTGCTGGAGTGTGCTACAAGTTGGTTAGATCCTTCTTATCTCTAAATTTTATTTTGCTTTCTAGGATAGTCACTTCATCTTCTCCCCTTCTTAAATTTTCAAAATCTTCTCCCTCTTTCAAAACTTTCTTGTTTTCGAACTTCAAAACCACTTTCACAATAAAACCTTGACTTTTGTCAAGTTGATTTTCAAACTTTGTTTTTCTTAATAAATGTCAATCAATGTTAATCATATTTTGACCAATTTCAAAAGACATAAAAATACAAAAAAAAAACTCATCACTCCTTTTGTGCCTTTTGTGCACTTTTCATTTTAAAAATTTTCATAAAGTTTAGGCATGAGTCATTTCCATAGTTGAGATATAATTCTCCTATTCTCCATAGTATTAAGATTTTTATATTTTCCACTTTGATGTTTAGTGATAGACTTGTTGATAATCCAAGCAAATCCTCCATCTTTAGGTGATTCGAATGTTGTCTTATACTTGTGGGCGACTAGTTGTAGTTTTCTCCTTAAAATGACGACTTGTCTTTAAATTTAAAATCAATCAAAACCAATAAATTTTTGTTATTTGTACCACGAACTACGAGGTTTTGATCCTATATTGCATTTTATGGGTACGTAGTCATGAGGCGATAAGTCTCTCCAAACACAAAAAAAATCTAAAAAATAATTCTCTTCTCATCTCCCCAATCTTCTTTTCAAAATAAACCTTTTTCAAACCAAAAAGCTTAAATATTTCAAAGGGCTCCTATAGAGTACTATACACGTTTTGGATGCTAACACCTTTTCATTGCGTAACCAACCCCCTTACCCAGATCTCTGTTTATTTGTTCTTGTTTTAGAACTCTTTGGTTTTGTTCGCTCTTTTTCCTTTCCTTTTTTGGATAAAATAAAAGTGCGGTGGCGACTCTTATTTTTTTGGGTTAAGTTAATCAATAGCTTACACTCACAAATTTCCCCGCTACAATTAGTTATTGGTGATGTATTGTTTGCATGTTATTAATTGTTGGTAGGTTAATATACGCTACAATAGTCGTTATGTTTTGTTGAAGATTATGTTTTGGTGAAGCATGTGTAATATCTTATATATTGAATTATTATATTAAATGTCGAGTCAGGAATTAGGGTGTTACAGTTTGCCCCTGTCATTGGTTTTGTGGTAGATAATAAAATGAATAGGTTCTCGTGTTTAGAGGGAAGCTCTAAATAAAATGTCATTGTATAGTGTTAGGAAGAGACATTGAACAACAAAGAGTTTGTTGTTGCTTGTAAGACTAATTATACTAAACTACTAATACGTGGTTTTCCTTTCTTGGCTTTTGGTCTCAACCCCCAGACGTATGTGTAGTTTCACCGAACTAGGTAAACAATTGATTATTGTTTTTTTGCTCCATCATCTAGAAATTATTATTTTAGCGGTTCTGGTGTATCTTGTCGAACCTGTTGTCGAAGTGTTGTGTTCGACATCTATCCCATAAGGAATGAAATTACACTTTTCACATTCTTTGTGATGTGATACCTATAAATTAATGCGTAAGATGTAGGAAAGACCTTTAAAACCAAATTCATCAATGTGGTATCGTGGTCAGTGACAATAACTTTAGGCATGTCTTATTTGTCCTTCAACACTATTTGACACACTTATAAAGCCAAAGAACATTTTTCTCTTTTTCACTCTCGAGAAATGCAAGCCCAGCAGAAAAAGTCTTCTCGGTAGAGGTAAAACCAATGATTTCCAATAGTAAAAGCTTATACTTGTTGGTCTTATACGTTGAATCAATGATGAGCATAGCAGGAAACATGTTGAACAACTTTATCGAATCCAGATAAGTTCAAAATATATCTTGAACGGTTACTCCATCATCGCACGTGTGATACCTAGATACATAATTGTTATCATCCACAAGTTTTAACAGTTGTTGCATTTCAATTTTATCCCCCTTTAACACCTTATTGTTATTTACACGAATATTGTACACTTATTTGATATTTGAGATGTTTTGGAGTCTTTTGCATTTTAAATTTGCAAGTATGTTTTTGGACTGCACCATATTCAATGTCATGTCTGTAACGATTTCCTTCTCTTCCAGCATAAGGCGAAATGTAATTGGATGACCGACTAACTTGGCACACATGTCTTGGTTATGTAAATCATAAATGACATTAAATTTCCATTTATTATTTGACAACAGATAACCACGCAACTTAAAGGGACACACATTTTCTCGAACCGATGTCATCTCGTTTGAATTTTTGAAGATGAGTTCTATACATCCCACTTCTTTCGCATCTCATTGTCACAAATGATATCTTCTATCCGAACCATTATTTGACATTCTGATTACAACATCAAATCCTAATTTAGATGCCTATGTGTGAATCCATTGAAGCATATGATCACAAAACTCAAACTCTTGTCCATTTAAAAATTGTTTGCCAATATCTACCTCTTTTGCATCAACACGTTTAGCATACGTAGACATAATAGGTTTTGGAAAAACATATGGGTGCATCATATCTAAATGCAAACAATAACACAAAATATTTAAAAATGGAATGAAATGAAGATAGACTTATTCCGAAAGTGCATTTTCGTTTAGAATCCAGAGATGCATATCCGTATAAAACGTTATTTTTACAACAACAAAAAAACAAGATTAATGTGAGCAATGAAGAATGAAATAAATAATCTTTATCTTAAATTCCAACTCCTTTTACTCCTTTTGATGTGATGAAACACAAGACTGAAGTTCTGGAGTGAAAATTTTGATTGAGAATAAAAGGATTTTTTACAAGATTTTGAGAAAAGTTGGCAATGGAGTTTGACCATGCATGGTTGTGTTTTATTAAGAATAACGTTCGACGTTTTCGAAAATGCACAAATTTCTGCTTCATAACTCTGTAAATGTACCTCCGAAAAAAGTCACTGAGTTATTTAATTAAGAATGGATTATTTGAATGTATTCGAAAATGCATCTTTGAAATAAATTTTTAAAAAAAATTTAGAGTGAAACTTAATTGAGATGTGTTTTTGTAAATCTAGATAAATCTTCAATACCTAAAAAGACATTTGCAGATTTTTTATACAAGATTAGCAATTCATGTGATTTTATTTCTCCTCTCAACTTTTCTCTCTCTACAAACAAACTAACCACTAACATTGCCTATTCAATATAAAGTAAAATAAAATAGGAAAGCATAACATTTGAAATTTGAAATTAATATAATTTTATATAATACTAGTATAAAAAATAACTCAATAGTCCTCTTATATATTAAAATAAGGGATATACATGTTTGTGGTCATGATAAATATTTTAATTTTTAATTTTAATTCTTTAAAATATTTTTTTAAAGAATAATTTTCCTATAATTTTTTATCTACACTTTTGATTCCTCTTACAAATTAGCAAGAGTTTTTATAATTTAACAATAATTTATTACTTAGCGACTCAATTAACGACAGTTTTAGTAATGGTTTTAGTATTAAGGACCAAAAGTGTGAATGCAAAATTTTAAAAGAACCATTCTTTAAACGAAATATTTTAAAAAATTAAAAACGAAATTGAGATATTTAAGAGAAGCAAAAAGATATTTACCTCTTAAAACAAAACAAAACAAAATGTTAACTTTAAAAACACAAGACTTGTTATACTAATTAATTACTCATTAAATCATAATGATAAAATTCGTATCTTGAGCATGAAGAATTAGAAACATAATAAGATACACTTAGAAGCATCAAGTTTCAACACATATGTCATCTATAATTACATTGCAAGCTATACTTCTACAATAATTTGAAATGAACGTGTCTGCTTGACTACTAACTCCAAGCTATATTATCAATTTCTACCTACAGTTTTCTCCAGCATCGATTTGAATCTTACCTTCTCCACCAAGGCACCAACCCATATAGACAGCAACCACAAACTCAACTTAAAACTCGGACTTTCGAATCACCGTCTTAGATATTTTGTTCCTCTGGCATCTTCTTGAATGATATTACAAAGGCTATCTGAAAAATCAACTGGCCACAAAACCACATCATTTCCACAAAGATCCATCTTTGCAAGATGATCTGCGGCTCTATTAGTTTCACGCCACGAGTGAGAAATCCGATACTCGTCAAACTTACTCAAAAGCTTCCAGATTTGTTTCAAACAGGTTCCAGCCTTTGGACAATGTTGAATTCTATTGATTGTATTAACAACACTCGCAGAATCTGATTCCACCCATATTGATTTAATCCCAAGACCAAAGGAGAGAACAAGGCCTCTCCATATAGCCCAAAGTTCAACCAAGAAAGTATCTCCTTGAGGAGCTTTCGAGACAAATGCACAAATTGGTTCGCCACGGTAATCACGAAGCAGACCACCAAAACCAGCGGTTTCTCTATTTACAGAACCGTCGGTATTCAGTTTTGTCCATCCGAATTCCGGCTTTTTCCATTCACACCATACTATGGATCTGGAAACTGGATTCAGAATGTTCGCGATTTTGTTGAAATTCCTAAGCAGAACCATTCCTTTGATTCTTTCCTGGTTAAAGGATATCACGAACGGTATATCTGTTGCATGTAACCCGACTCGAAGCTCTTTTTCCTTAGTCTTGTGTTGCTTCCCTTGAAGATGTGACCTTAAGCAGTTTTCACTTGTAGTACTAATTTGACATAAAGCACAGCTCCATTCCTTCTGGACTTTCTTTTCACTTGTACAACCGCTTTTTGTGTTTTCACAACCAGCAAGACCATCTCTTCCCTGATGCAAACAAATTTTTAGAAAAAAATATATCATATCATATCTATTAGGACAAGAAGACAAATGAATTAGATGGAATGTATAATGCAGTTCTTGTAACACCCTGATTCCCAAGTCTTGTGGTTTATATCCTATCTGACACGATGACTGATAGCACCTAGCACGATTCGAATATGAGATCTTGAGAGGACCACACTCTCAAGACCCAAGTCTTCACCATCAGGTCAACCCAAGCCTATTATGAAGTGTTACCATAACATCTATACAAATTTGCACGGTTACCATAACATCTACTCCCTCGGTCTCGTATAAAGTGTCTTTTGTGGTTAAACAGAGTTCTTAAGAAAATCATATCATTGAGTATACTAATTTTAAAATGAAGCAAAAACTTAAGAACTAGGAGTATACCTGATATATTAAGACTTTCTTTTCTTGTAAATGATTTGTGATAATTGTCTGACCAGAGATCTCGACTCTTTCACTATCATCAACCGATTCAAAAAATATTTTTCTGTCCGCATCCAATTCTAAATGCTCTTTTCTATCCTCGCCCAGTTCAAATTGTGTGATTTTCAGATTGAAGATGTTCATCGTCCATGCAAATATGTTCCGCGTACAGTAATATTTAACTAAGAGCCTGTAGATGTACGGCGCAGCACCAAAATAAGGTATTAACAACAGAATAGTTATCACGCCTTTCACATGAGGCCACCATTGGAGCCTGCAACAACATATTCAAACAACATTGGTGATGATTGGTTATAACTTATAAGTAGCTTAATGGCTAGGGTCCACCTTAATAAAGATGAACAAGTGGGATGTCGCAGCGTCCCTGCACTCGATGTTGCTATACAATTACCAACTGAACTGAGCTGTCTTAACGGAACAGTCCGTAAATATTTTAAAATTGCAGAAACACCCAGGTATATAGTGCTAAAAGTGAAATTACCAGTTAAATAAGAGTGGAAAATGAGATTCGATGATCATAGAGAAAGAAAAGAGAACCCAAAAAGCAAGACATCGCTGATTATTGGAACGGCAATCACTCTCCAACGCCCTAAAAGAAGCGTATCTACAACAAAATAAAACAAAACAAAACACCATAAAAAATTTGAGAGTCTTAATTCTAAATTCTCTTATTTTTCTTAAAAGTAACTAAAAATTAATCGATAAATTTACTTACAAGGGACAGAGCAAGCTAAACGGAGGCCTGCATGAGAAAAAAGAAAAGAAAGTGCAGACATTAACGTTAAGGCATTTTCGATAAAAAGAAAAGAAATAGAAGAGTTAGTTAGCGTACCAGGCAATGATGGTGAGTGATTTTGCTAAGATTGAATGGAGAGTTTCGAAATTCATTTGTTTTTGTTTTGAATTGAAGTTCGAATTTTGCTTAATGGTTAAGAAAGTGAGCGGTTTGAAGGAAGAAGAAAGGGAGAAGAAGAGAGAAGATCATAAGTCAATAGTCAATACAATGCAAACCTTTTTTTTCATTGGGTTTTTGATGGCTGGTACGGTTCCCAAATAAGCCATTATTACAGGAGGAATTTAACAAGTTTTTAATATTTAATGTGTAGACACGTGTATATTGTTTTTCTAAAATAATATTCTATTTGGTATTTTTGTTCCACTCTCATTCTCTCTCTTCTTATAAATTCTTTAATAAAAATTGTGTATATAAAAAAGTATACTAATACATTTAAATGAAATATATTATCTTAATATATTTATTTGTATAACTATTTCTATATAAATTTGAGAAATGTAATCAGGGGTGTATTTATGGAGGATTTCCTTTAACATCTTCCACTTATATCTGGTTCACTTATTTAGAGTAATTTTACTGTTATATTTTTGGATAAATTTTTTAGAAACTTTAGAAATATATAAGTTTTTATTAAAAAATTTCAATCAGTATCAAAAATTTAGAGTTTTTTATGCAAAATTATCATAAAAAGTCTTTGTGTGGATTCATGTGTCAAATGCAACCTGAATCCATAATCCACTATTTTTCTCGAGTCACCACTTGAAACCACAAGAACATCAGATGAGTCAAGTCATCTTGAACAATGTATGTGTTGTCATTACTTTCATGATCTTTCAGGCGTTCAGGGCACACCTTTCTTGTCTGACCCTCCTTCTTACAGTGATAACATCGAATACCAGATAATTCGCCACTATAAAATTTATGTTAACTTTTACCTTTCTTTTTGTCGAACTTACCATCCTTTCTCAAAAAATTTCCCTTAACGGTCAAACCTTCACCCACATTCGAAGGTTTATGCTCCTTTCGTTCAAGTCCTTAGAATACAAGGCTGATTGAACTTCTTCAAAGGTCAGGGACTCCCTTCCATACAAGAGAGTTTCTTTGAAGTGAGCATGTGTTCTGGGCAAAGCACACAGCAGCAACAGTGTTTAATCTTCATCATCGATCTTCACATTAATATTTTCAAGATCAAGAATCAGCTTGTTGAACATATCCAACTACTCAGTCAACACTTTGTCTTCACTCATCTTGAATGAATACAAAGCTTGCTTCAGGTAGAATCGATTCACCAGAGATTTGATCATGTACAAACTTTCAAGTTTCACCCATAATCCTGATGTTGTAGTCTCCTTTGGTACCTGTCGAAGAACCTTATCACCAAGGCTCAACAATATTGCGTTGTGGGCTTTCTCGATCATGCTCGTCTTTTCTTTTGTCGTTAACGCATCGTCCATGGCTGCCTCACCCTTCAACGCTTCCAAACAACTCTGTTGAACCAATAGGGATTTCATCTTCAAGATTACAAGTATACAAGAATAACAAAATAACCTCTCTCTCTTGAAATTAGGATTTTATCTTCCTATTTTTCCTTATGCCAAGATTGAGAAACTAGCATCCTATTTATAAGAAAAATAGCACACTAACCTAATGGGCTTTTTAACAATTACCCATTACAAGCTAACTTAGGGTACAAGCTAACTTAAACAATTGGGCTTATAAGCAAGGACCAATTCAACATGCTAACAACCCTAGCAATATTGACTAATGCATGTTAGAATAAACTTCGACTACAACACGCATTACTCCGACAGCAGCATGCGAACATACTTTGACCTCATGCTTAATTCCTGTCGAACCAGAAGCTACCCTTCGACCATACTAGAGTTTGATCCAATATCTCACAAATGACAAATGTCTTGGTGGGATGGTTGACTACGAATTAATGGATTTACGCATGTTCGATAGTTGCAAGAGTTCCACTACAAGAAACTAATGGCTGCATATGATCCTGAGCACAAAGACACATATGATTTTGAGACCTATTACATTATTGAGGAAAAGATATCCTCATTTTTCTAACAAGCCAAACTATCCTCTTTAGGTGATGACGAAAAAGTTATCCTAGAGGCGTGCTCTTCGGTAGAGATGAACAATATGACCGCCCTTAGACGATTTTCCTGACTCTCATTTCTACTTACACCTCCATGTTGTTTGTAACATAAGGGTTATAGTCTCATTTTCCCCATTTGAGGCATAGGTTCCAAAGGAGATCAACGTTGCCCGTCTTATATCTTGCCTAATGGGTGGAGTTTGATTCGGGCGTTCAGAATCACATGTCGATGGGTGGAGGTCCATCATACCATATATATGTTCTTCTAGTTTTATGATACTGAAGTGGGTATTAAAGGCGTCAATGTAACCTTATGTGCCTTGCCTGGAGGATCCATGTTCAAGTCATATTTGAATCATTACACAAATTAGAAAGACAAGTTCATAAGAATTAAGGGGTGAGACAATGCCTTTATGGTAACTATTGGGATACATATAGCCCCTCACTTTCATATGTTTTAGATACATAATCCAATGTCGATCACAGGGTATGACTTTAACTACCACACGCCTGACGAAATGGAGGTGGTTCAACTTTTGGATGAATTAAAAGTCATGAGTGCTCCACTACTATAAAAAGTATATATTACGACGCTCATTTTATCACAGTTGTTTGAAGGACCATGGTGATATCTATAAAATCATGCGTCATCATTTTTAATTAAAAATAGTTAATATATTACAATAGTTGGTCATAGAAATCGTGGTGACATTTAGTAAATCTTATATAGGTTTGAATCTCAGTATCAAGAAATTTGTGAATTTCAACTCCTTTCTTTTTTATTTATTTTTAAATTAAATATAATCATGATTTCACTACGGTTAGATATACCAATCGCGGTGATATGTTTTACCTCTTCTTTTTTATAGTGACGCCTTTCATTTTGATTTTTTTTAATCTAAAATTTATCCAGATTTCACTACGGTTGTTTAAACCAGCTGTGGTGATACATTTTCTTTGTTTTTATTTATTTTTAAATGGTCAAAAACCGGCGAAATATTTTATTCTTATTCAAGAAACACAGGTTAGTTAATAATGTATATTCAGTTGTCATTGACTTACAAAAAGAAACACATACTTAGCCCCGGGAAACCATATAAACCCTAACATTTTTTCATCTACATTAATGAAAAGAACTGTCATATTGTTTCATCCTTAACTCGTTCAATATTATTTATTTATCGTCAAATTATTCTTTAGTGAATGTGAAAAAACGCCATCAACTATTGTTATTGACTAAACGCTTATAGTACCCCAAAAATGCAAGAAAAACGAAGGAGGAACACGAAGCAACTTGCAAGAAGGAAGGATGAAACTCACATTATTTAGCTATTTGACTTCTTCTTCAAGTTTATGGTGTCGCTACTGCGAAAATCGGCGCCGGCTGAACAGAAGAGTCGCCACCGTGCGTTATTTATCCCAACGGAGGGAAAGGAAACGCTCGAGGTAAACCTACCGCAAAACGGGGAAAGGAATGGTCATCGCAACCAAATCCTGGATTCGGGAGTCGGTTACGCAAGGGGAAGGTATTAGCACCCCTCACGTCCGTCGTACTCGACAGGATCCACGCTTGTTTTCGGGTATGGATTGTTATTCTATCTACTCTACAGGGTTAAGGGTTAAAAGGAAAAATAAAATGACTCGGCAAAGTATCGCACTTTATGCCTACGTATTCCCGTCTGGAACGAGAAATCAGAGTCAACGTAGTTCGCCTACCTACGGGAAAGGAGGGGAAGGTTGCTCGCTAGGACATCGCATCCTATGCCTACGTACTTTCATACAGCATGAAAGATCAGAGCAAACGTAGTTCGGGCCACGTACGACACAAGTCTGTCTTTATTATTTTTATTCCTTCTGAAAAAGGGTTTTCTGATTACTGGTCCAAGCGGACAAAAATGACGTTTTGATGAGTTCACATTCTTTTACGGAAGAAGTGTCTTTTATTGTGTTTGAAATATTTATTGTGTTTTTCTGTTTGTTTTGAGAAAGAAGAGACAGAACTCTAACCTATGGTTGCGAAGGGGATCAAACTATCCTAATGTTATCATGCATGGGTTAAGACCTAATGTCTATCATGCTCCTCTCTTGCGCAGAGAGAAACAGAGATCCTAAGGGATAAACGGAAACAGAAACAATAGCATATATACAATAAAGCAGTAAAATGCATGGATGCAACAATACAAGCGAGGCAAGGGAGACCCACTCAACCTCGAACCTAGAAAACAATAGGCAAAAGTGAACAGAATTCACTTTCAACCTAACAGGTTAAACAGCAAATAATACAGTCAGGGAAAACCAATCAATACATCAAGAAATAAAACAGCAAAAATAAACAGCCACAGCAGCTCTGCATCAACATCTGTCTTCAAGTCATCATCATCTGTCCTCCAGCTTCAAGCAAGCCTCAGTTTTCATCTTCAAACCTTCAAGCAAGGTCTTTATTATCAGTCTTCAATCTGCAATGGCTTTTCTTCAAGTCTCAATCTCCAGGATGAATATCAGTCAACAAGATGAAATGAATGCTAAGCAGTCGATTGCCTACCAAGGGTGGCTCATTAACTGTTAACATTATACAGACAATTTTCCCTCAAAAGTTCTATCTTTCAAATACATTCACTAATCCTTCCAAAGGAAGGAGGTGGATATTTGAAAGAGACTTTGAATCATAGAGAAAGAATGGAGGCAGACAAGACCTTCCATATTTGTGAATCAAGTTTTCTACTCTAGAGCTCTGCCTAGCTCCTAAACCCTATAGCCTTCAACAGCTGCCAGCAAGGGATACTCCTCATCAACTCTGGAAGTTGGTCTTCATTCTCTCTGATCTCCAATGGACTTCATCATCACAGTCTTCAGCTCAACCAATCCCCAAGCAAACCCAATACCCCACACAAACGGATGAAATAACCCTAGAGAGGGCACACCACACAGTCAAGCAAATACAAGCAGTATACTGATAGTAATAGTAGAATAGGGGAAACCTAGTACTTTCTAAGGGATCTATTATCTACCCATAATCCCTATAGTCCCATACCCCAAAATCAAATCAAAATTCCTAAAAGAAAATGATCTATTTCACCTATGTCATCTCCTAAACCCTAATTTTGGTTCTCCTAATCACTCCTAAACAAATCATCTGAAATTAAGTCCTAAAAATTATGAATTAAATCTTATATACAAGCTAAAGGTCTAAGCTAATCAACCTAAAAAGAATGGGTCAAGAATATTAAAGCATCTAACCAAACCAAAATCATCAATATCATGCATTAAACTAAACATTATTTAAACCTATTTAAAAGAAAAATATACTAAAAATATAAAAATAAAATGAAATGCTAATTTTTTTTGTATGATAATTTTCTTAACCAAAATATGAGAAATATGCAAAAACAGCCAATTAAAAATAAGCATTTTTCTATTTGTTATGAATTTTTGAAAGAATTAACAAAATTAAAAGAAATTAAAATGGATGAATTGAGTTAGGGGTGCATCTAGTAATTAATTCAGTTAAAATAAGGGATGGGCCCAGACTGGGGGGCGCGCCTAGCAATGCGCGTCTGGGCCCAGTGATCAGAAAAACTCACAAAAAGAAAATAAACTGAGACGGTGCATTTAGTAAGAATTTTAGTTATAATCTCATTGGGCCTGGCAACTAGGGGTACGAATAGCAAGCGGAACCAAAGCCCAGGGTTGAGTTTTTAAGTGAAACGCATAGTTTCACCTTTGGAATTTCCCTCCGTTTCTCAAGTTTAAATGACAGCCCCACGATCAACTTCAGAGTCAATGAAATTAGACTGATCCAATGGCCAGGAGATCGTCTTCTCCAAATGGTTTCTAGGGTTTCTGAAATTCCACATTCATGCATGAATTTTCCAGTCCATCGTGCTCCCTCATACCTTGATGAAATCACGCGATGTAAAGATCAAAAATGATCTACATCCTTCCCTCTACACAGCCATGGTTTTATCCTCTTCTAAAACTCACTCAAACTTCAAACCCGATAGGTAGAAGATTCTGATTCCACCATTTTCACCTGCTATCAACCACCTCAATTCCTTCTAATTCTTGCCCTAACGCAATCTACACTTCATGCTGATCAAACTGAGCTATACATCCAAGATTATAGTGCCATAAACTATGAGTTCTAAACCCTAACAGATTTGGTGCACCATTGATAACCTTCATGAAACCTTCTCAAACTTTGTGGAAATGTTAATCTAACCAATCCTAACCATTCTAACCTAATAATCCTCTATGATTCTAACTAATCTAACCAATTCGATGAGAAAACCAACCTGGTGTAAATGATGAAAACAGTTGTAGAATTCTCTGGATCCAATGCTTTCAATGCTCTGAACTTGCTCAATATACTTGCTTCGTGGTTCTGTATGCAGTAGATCTTGCTCCAATGCCTTGAATCTTGCAATCACAATGTTCTTGCTCCTTGGATGATGAAGTTGGTAGCACACGATTCCTCTTCAATTCAACCAGATTTTGATGTGAATTCTGATCCTTGAATGATCTAGATGATGATGAGATCAAGAAATTTGGAAATTGATGGAGATTTGATGAAGTTTGAGATGAATTTGCAAAAATGGAAGAATGATGTGTAACTTGGTATTATGAACAAAATGAATCACCAAACAATGCATGAAGCCTCTCAATGCAATATATAGATGACAATAGAAAGCCCTAGAACTTTGTAGAAACTTCCCATGCACATTTTCCTTTGGATTTTGATTATGTAACTTCTTTTGTAAGTAACCAAGCATAACTCCCAAATCTTGAACCAAACTCAAAAATACACTTTTGCCAATGTTCTTAAAACATTTTTTCCAATCAAAATGACCTATAATTTCACCCCATTTGGCCAAATTATGAAAAATCTCAATTTTAGGTCACTTTTTATTCATTAAATTCACCAAATTTGAAACCTTGAGCTATGAGCCTTTCCAATCTTCCATAATCACTTTTCTAGACTCAAAATGTCATTTGGAGCAAGTTTGATGTTGTGAAGTTTTTCATTTGAAGCTTCCTTGTATGAGTCTTGGGCATAGGCTTGAAATGACCTGTAATTCTCAAATGACCAAAATACCCTTTGCTTGCCAAGACCATAAGTAGAGTTCCACAAATCATATGAAGGCATACCATACCATTATAGAAAGCTAAGACAATGAGGAACAATTCTTATGTTGACCATAAATTCATTTGAAATCTCCTTGAGGGGTAAAAGTTGCTTGGAAGACAAGTAACTTTCACAGACAAAATTTCAGATACCTCAGATGACCTGTAACTTGCAAGGACCATAACTTGAGTTCTACAAATCTCCTTGATGTCTTCCACCACTAAAATTAAAGGTCTTGAGATCCTCTACAAGTTTCATGTTGGCCAAGAATCCATTTGAAGCTTGCATTTTGACTTATCTTGCTTGGAAGTTTGACCTAAATCAGGGGATTTTACACAGAAACCCTAATTTAGAACCTCCTCTTCTTCTTGATTTCTCTTGATTTCTTCTTGGCACATCACCATATCCTTCTCTACATGTCAAATGATGAACCCCACATCTCTCCAATAGACCTTAATGCCTTTCAATCAATCATTTGACTTAGGGTTGACCCAGATGAAACCCTAGTTGACTGTCTTCAACTGCAACTCTTGTGATCACACCAATGACTTGCCTCCTTCTCCAAATGAATTTATAAGCCTTCCATGATGTCTACATACCCTCCATGACCTCAATTCACAGCTCACAACTTCTTTGATGATCTTCAGATACCCTCAGATAGGAGATAGATTCACTGCTTGATCCCCTGACTTCTTAGGTTTCAGTTTCTCTTCTGATGACTTGGATGTGCTTGAATTTGAATAATAACCTCTTGATAGGCTCATAGAGATGAGAATAGTACTTGGTCCCCTGTTGGATGATTTGCTATGCTATGCTATGCAGATGATTAGACTATGTACATGACTCTATATGCAAATGTTGATGCAATTGAAACATAAACCAAGTGAAATAGGTTGAGCAAATTTTAGGGTGCAACATATGGTACATAAAATTTATTTACCTTGCATGTACATTAAAATATCGTTCTTTAATGTTGTTGTTGTTATTGTTGTTTATGGTGTTGTTATTGAATGTTTATGTTGTTATTGTTGAATGTTTATGTTGTTGTTGAATGTCTGTGTTGTTGGTCTTGTTGCTTGTGTTGTTGTCGTTGTTGTTATGGAACAAACCAATGAATATAGACTTAGGTAAGAAAATGGTGTTTTAGGGATAGAGAAAAGATTGGATTCCTTTTAGTTTTACCGAGTTTGGATTTGATCAAAGTGATTTTACAGTTGAAGATTATAGGTTCTTGACATGTCTTGAAACGTATCTTGTTGGAAGAGACTTGGATATTGTCTTAGAGAATTTTAATGAGTGTATCATGCGTCTGTTGTTGTTGTTTTTGTTGTTAATGTTTATTGCTTAAACCTTATAGGTTTATTTGTTATTGTTGGTGATAATGATTAGAAATTTTGTTCCATGAACGTTTGAGGATAATATATGTTGTTGTTAATATTGGTTTAATGTTATGGTGTTATTTTCTTTTGTTGTTGTTTTAAACATAGATGGATTATTCCTATAGCGATGAAACTCATGCAAATGAATCTCAAACTATAGAGGTAAAAAAGAAAAGAAAAAAAGAGATGTTACAATGATGTCTAAATTAACAAAAGTTTACAACTCGGATGACAAATTTTTGATCGAGTTTAATGTCGTAACTTGGACATGTTATGATCTGAATTCTTTTCTTTTTAAGAGTTATGTGCGTTCCTCGGACATAGCAAAGTGAATATTTTGATAGAACATTTGACCCATGTATCAAAAATATGTAAAAGAAAACATATGGATAGACGTTAAGGTATTAATTTTAATTTACACGAATCGAGAATATTTTTTTACAATTACTAATACATACTTATTAATGTGACTTTAGTCGGTTTTTGAGTTTACTAATGATGAATAGTTAAAGAAAAAATGGATATCATATGTTGATGAGCGTTAAGGGGGATTTAAGTTACAACTCATGCATGATTATATTATAAAACCTAAGTCTGATTGTGAGCATCTAGATATGAAATGTAATTTTATGTTGCTGAAATGTTGAATATGTGAGACAAATAGGGTTTTTGTGTTTGTGCTGAAATGCAGGATAAATAAGGTTTAATGTTGAACATGTTTTATGTTGTTGTAGGATGTATAGTGTTGAATCTATTTTGTGTTGCTGTTATTTTTATAATGCAGAAATTAGGTGTATTCGTCCAACCGTGTACAGATGAAGATGATGAATTGCCTGAAAGTGTTGTTTTAGGTGGTGCAAGTACAAAAGAAAGTTGTTCAACCGCCCATAATGAGATATTGGTTCCTTCCAAAGATTCAATTGGAAAATTGATATGTTATGTTATGGATGTTAAATAACTAATTCCTCTACAATTAGAGCATGATTAAGAGCTATAGGTTTTTTTTATGTCGATCCAAGAGATATAAGGGATTTTATGTTTGGAAATGAGTGGTTGGACATAGGGATATTACAATTGTGGTGCATGTAAGTACAATTTCTATTCTAATAAATGTCAATTTTAAGTTTGTGCATCATCACTAATTTTAATGTTAAGATTCACTTTTTTTTTAATTTGTTTAAAAATTTAGGTATCTTCATCGTGCTTGTATAGAATTAAATGAATTGGATAGTTATGGATTCTTGTATTCATTTAGTATTTGATCTACAAATAATTCTCCAAAAGTGATTGAATCATTCAAATCATCATGGTTTAAAGACGAGAATAAAGACTGTTACTTAGCATCATTTATTGATTCGTGAGTAATTTTGAAATTATGGTTTCTCTATTATAGTTAATTTTCATGTTTTACCAAATAATAATTATGCTTTCATTTAGTAATCATTGACAATTGATCATCATCTCTCTTCAAACGAATATGGTAGTTATAATATGTTTCTTAAGCAAACCACTTGAACCAAAGACGAAATGTCTTATTATTATGTAAGTTTATATTTATGAGACCTTTAATAATATTTTCTTTGATTTCGTAATTAGCTTATCATGTAATATGTTTAAGTCCTTTTCAATATACAGAGTCGTGGAGAGACATCATATGTTGAACAGAGTTTAAAATAAAACGCCTACATTTCGTACGCATTTGGTAAGTGAATTACTTGTGACATTCATTTATCTATAGTTACATGTGTGGTTATAAATTCATGTAATGTTTACATTTGTAGACAGAGAAACGAAAAGGAGGATACGAGTGTGTTTTTTTTGTCATAAAACACATGTTAAACATTGTCTCTGCCGACATTGTTGATTTTTGAGATCATATATATATATATATATATATATATATATATATATATATATATATATATATATATATATATATATATATATATATATATATATATATATATATATATATATATATATATATATATATATATATATATATATATATATATATATATATATATATATACACACACACACACACACACACACACACACATACACAATAATATATTAATGTTTAAATTTTTTATTATTTCAAATCATATGATCTTCAACTTCAATCAACTTTTTATATAGATGTTTAACAACACTACATCATTCTCACAAGAAGACTTTAAACATGTTCTTACATGTTCGACATCTTGCTTTAATGCGCTTTGTAAGCCAGAGTGATCATATTGAGTTTGTAATATATGTTTGCAATATTTATGGGCTTGATGTAAATAATATTTTGGTTTGTTTAAAATTTTGGTATTATATTAAAGTCATATTTTGGTTACAAAATATGTGTATTTGTCCCTCTATATTATGTTGTGGTAAAAAAAAATTGTAAAAAATACTAGTACTAAAAAAATGGGGGATACATGGAATATAAAAAAACTATTTTAAAAAATTATTCCACCACCGTTGAAACAGTCAACCATGGTGAAAAGTGACGTGTCAATTATTATATACCATGATATCACTGAGAATCAAACTCATAACCTTTATATAGTTCACCATGAATGATTAAGATAACTGTGGTGATATGTAGCACGCTACCTAGTTTATCATTAGAGTCACACGCTTGTGGAAGAAAGAATCATACTTACTATCATCCCTACCTTACCACAATCGATCAACCGTGATGGTATCCTTTTTCTAACCATGGTGAAAGAATCTTTTCGCAGTAGTGCTCATACCATAATAATGTTAGACGAACGAGATGATAGTCACATAAGCAAATATATAAGTAACTTTAATATCATATTGACGCTTATTTTGGATTTTTTGTTGGTCATGTTACTTATATTTTCCCTTTTTGTAGAGAAAATGTATGAAACCTTTTAGCTAAAAGGAAATAACGTCTGACCCAGAGAAAGACTGAGCGCCCCCATAGTCTCCTCGATGACCCGATCACAAAGAGGTTCAAAAGAAAAGATAAGAGCGACACACTGTTTACGCGTACTTTTGGTAAACAATTAATAATATTTATAAATGTTACTTGCAATATTAACCGGTGAATACTAAGAAATATGTGCATAAGTTCTTAAAAGAGCGTTTGGTTCTTTGTTGTAAAAATAGAAATATACCCTAACTTGGTAAGGCAACAACGACAATAAATTGTAAATAAAAGCAAGGGATTTCGACTATCTCGAAATCCTTTTAAAATGCAAGATAAAAAGACAAATGAATTGCTGGAAAAGTAAAGTGAAAAGTAAGAAAAAAATATTTTTCTTAAATATGTAAAGACTGGTGTGCAGGATTATACATGTTTGCTCACTGACTCATTTCTCACTCTAGTTTGGGTACGTTGAGTTTTTGGAGTTTCTGTAATGATATTTCCACCTTGAATCCTAACACTAAAATCCCTATATATACTAATACAAAAATAACTATTTGCAACGGCTCCATTTCCAAAGATCGACACGTGTCCCATTGCATGGTTTCCAATCTTCTAGCTAGTTTTCACGTGTCTTTAATGCATGGATAAGATCAAAAAATAGTTACTCAATTTAATCTCTTAATTTTTCTCCAAATGCTACTGTCGACCATCAGTCCTTGTCGAATCCATGAGAATGTCATCTTTAATAGTCTGAGAAAATATGCTAAGTTCTCATTTTCAAGTTTAACATTGCCTTTTTGACGCTTTAGGCTAAAGATCATTCATGCCGAAATGCTACCAAATATTATTATTTCACTAAGTATTTTTTGAATCCCTTTTTCTCATATCGAGTTCATGATTTCGAAAATCCCATGCTAACAAATTACCCCCCCCCCCCCCCCCTAAATGTCACTTTCAACCAATTGAGAGATATGGGCGTTTTTTAAACTTCTCACAACTGTGCCAAGTAGAGTGTTGATGTCATCGTCATCTTGGACACTTTAGCAAAACATTTTTTTAAGACGTGTAGTGACCAAATCTAATCATGGCTCCCCTTTCCCAAGAAAATGCGGGTCACCAAGATTTAGAACCCTTCATTTTGTCTATATGCGAAAAACATGTGTCCTTAAATTGGCGCCATTTTTCCAAAAGCAAAAAATGAAGATTTTTTCTCCATCACTATAACCACTTAATTTTGTCATTTTTATTATCTTCTTTTTTACACCTTCTGATTTCTTAAATTTCCATTTTCTGATTTCTCAAAGTACAAACCTTTTTCTCAATTTTCATCTTCTTTAACACTACGCTCACACTCTTCAGCCATGGCTCAAAAATTAAAGAGTTCATTACCTCTTGCCGCTAAAATTAAAGTCCTCATTGTTTTGAGAACCAAGCTTATATCCTATAGCCACCATTGAAGGAAGAAAAGGCTAAAATATTGAAATCCCATGTACTTATCATTTTCTTTGTTTCTGATAAAACTCATAAATTTCTAGGTCTACTTCCTGATCCTAATGCTAAGGATGAGAAATTGAAGGAAAATCTTAATTGTTATCATACTGTTAAACCCATATTCTATTCTAAACAACCCATTAATCTGAATTATATGAGTGTTTCTCTTTGCATCTTTGGCTCGACACTTTCTACTAAGAACAAAGAGGACTATATTGCTTGGTTAGACAATGTAGAGTCAAAGAAAGAACCAATCTAGAAAGAGCAAGGCCTTTATGATTTGATCCAGTTGTCAGGGGTTGGTCCTCTATGATGTCAAACATGCTTGTCGCAACGTTGTACTTTTGAGACAGTATGAAAAACACTTTCCAATTGCCTTGTGGAACGATCACACCTACTTTGTTCGACGTGGCAGCCATTACTAGCATTTGCCCAACTTGTGAAGTTTTTGACCTAACTGAACAAGATACTATTAATTTCGATAAAAAAACATGCTAGTTTTTCTATGTTTATTATTGACCACCGTGAAACCCTAACTGAGGAAGTGTCAGACAAATAACATATCGCCTTCTTGACAATGTGGTTATTGCATTTTATGTTCTGTTACAAATCTCTAAAAGTAGCTAAGAGGTTCCTTACTCTAGCTAACTAATTACATGATAGTCGAAACATTGATGTATGCCAGTTAATATTAGGTTCTTTATATGAGTCATCAGGGCTTGCAACTTACACCCTCAGAAACCTTAGACCTACAACCAATATTTTGCAAGGTGGCTTTTATTGGCTACTCCAACTTTGGCTTAATGCCACATTTGAATCCTTTCTACAAGTAGACATACCAAATAACCAAGACAAAAAAATAAAGAATCGACGAATTAAAGGTACTAGGCTCGCTTTAATAACCCCCACTAATATAAGACGCTCAATGTGTGACACTTTTACTGAATACTTCATGATGTTTGCAAAGCGTCATGCCCTCACTCCCTCAATGGCCCTTTTATGAATCGAAACCATGGGCTAGAGTGGTTCGAACAAAAGTTTCCTACTCTTGCTCCTGAACATGAAGCTAAAGCTGTCGAGATATGGAAAATTTTCCTTGCCCCTGAGATTATCGTCATCAAGATATAAGAATACTAAATACACCATAGGGTTGGTTGGTTATCAATGCAACTTTTTATCTTTATAGTTTGGGTTTAGCTAAATTTTTCCTAGATCATACTTTAGTGGAAAAAGTGATTTTTTTTAGCGCCTTTGAAATGACTAAGGTGTAGTATAGTAAACGTTTGAATCGACAAGCTAATGTGTGTATCAACCTCATACCTTTTCAATTTCAAATGTCATTTTATTGCACTTAAGAGTTCGACGCATGGTGGAAATATTATCACATTGGCCAATTTGTAGTTGTGTCGAACCTGATGCATTATCTAACATAAGTTTTTTCCTCTCTGCATACCAAGTCTGCAAAACGTAAGAATTTGCATATTATAGAAATCTAAGATTTTCAACGTTATTTTCAAACTGTGTATGATATAAATAATCTTAGGCGGACTATCTTTGAGGTAGCTAAAACTTTGAAAGAAAAACATACTGAAAAAATGCCAAAACTAAATTTTCCTTCTTGTTTAACAGACAAATACACTATTACTTTACTATTTCACATACCTAAATTTCCACCTTTACCTTCTAGTAAGCTCTCATTGGATTTTCGACCCCATTTTCATGGTGGTTCATTTATGGGTCTTACTTGAAGGTTTTAGAAAATGAATGTAAAAATCCTCTTGAACGAGTAGTCGCGACTAAGTATCACATGCATAACTATCTAAGTCACATTCATGTTGATATTAAGAATGTTCAAATTTTATCTACTGAACATGAAGGTGATGAAATTAAAGAAACTTCTGGGATTAACTCATCTCTTATCTCTTTTGTGCTTTTCCGATGTGACTATTGTCGAATTTCATTATAGGTGATGCTTTGAGGAAAGTCACTAGAGATGCTGCTAATTTTATTGTTGTTGCTCCCAAGTAAAGAACTAAAGGAGATAAATCCTTAGTCGAAGGGAAAGAAATACAGGTTTGTTTTTATGCCCATCATAATCTTTTGGCATATATATCATACCATATTCTCTTACCCGTACTGACAAACTGTCAATGTTTATACTAAGGAGAACATTAAAACACCCCTCTCAGACAATTGGAGAGTATAAAAATTAAGGATTTTGATAAACAAATATATGTCCAAACTTCCTCTCCTGAAACACCAAAGAAAATAAAAATAAACCCAAAACCCTTGTGGTTGGACCTCAAAATGTTACTTCAGGCTCACCTGCTACCCCCATTGTTGAAGTGGAAGGGTTAAAGAAGGCTCCTTCACCGGTCTAATTGAAAGTCGAGAAGGCAAGAATGGTTGCCTCCAACAAGCTTGAGAGTGCCAAGTCCATCCCTGATGTCAAGGCATCTAAGGTGAGTTTATTTCAACTATAACTTTCTTTAGTCGATATTTTCATACCCCAAATTGTATCCCTTAGATGTCATCAACTTTTTCATGAGCATCATAAGTCAATCATTCTTGCATCACTAACCAATCCATCTAGCATTGTATTTTGTTTGTTTTGTTGAAATTAGGGTTTTTGTGGAGAAGGGGAGGAAGCCCTGACTAATCATGAGTGGAGTTGGAAATCAACCAAGGAGTTCCTCATACATTTCATGGGTCCCTAAGAGGTCATTTTTCCCAAATAAATCTAATTCAAAAGCTTCCTAAGTAGATAGGAGAGGTTTTAACTTCATCTGATTCAAAAGTCAACTGAGGCATCACAAAGTCAACCATTGGATTTTGAAGTCAACCAAGAGTTTCACAAGACTTATTCCATGGGCTCATATGAATGAACCAAGGAAAATCAAGTTAGAATCATAAAATCAAGAGTTTGGTGAAATTAGGGTTTTGCTTGAAATATTCTAAGTGTGGAAATCAAGAATTATAGTCATCTTCCAAGAGTCATATCTCACTCATTTATGAGCCAATTGGATCAAACCAATGATCTTTGTAAAGAGGGAATCCTAAGCTACAAATTTATAGAAGAAATCATGTCCAAAAGATGAATGGATTTGGAGTTATATTGGTACAAAGTTAGAAAAAACATGATTTGGAGATTCCATAATTAGAATTTTTTCTAAGCTGTAAATTCCAGCTTGTTTGATTGATTTTCATGGCCAATTTCAAAAGGGTTACAAGTTTTTTTTGACTCTTCTATCAACATGAAAGTTGTAGATAATCTTCTAAGCTTTCTTTTAATATCAACAAATTATCAAAAGCATGTATAAAACTCAAGTTATGGTTCCTTGAAGTTAGGGTTACAAAGTTGGAAAAGTTGGCAATATGGTTTTCAGCATTTTGAGACAATCTCATGTGAATTTTTCTTGATGATCCAAGCCTAATTCGAAATTCCTCAAACATAAGAGATGTCCCTTGTTCTCTAAGCTTTCCCGACATACTTAGAACTCCTTTATTGGACCAATACAACTCAAGTTATGAGGTTGCAAAGTTAGAGTTCCAAGTTGTCAAAAGTCATTAACTTAGATTTTTTTTTCTAAGTCATTTTGAGTTAGTTTGTGGACATGACTTCAAGGCTTGTTTTCTCAACTTTCCAAACATCATTTCCATTTGCATTTAACATAAAGTGTGTTCTCCTATCTCCCTACTTTCCATTGAATCTAAGATCTCACCATTCGAAGTAAAACTCATGGAGTTATAATGGATCAAAGTTGTGTCCATACACTTAATTCATGCCATGTCATGTTACCATGGTTCATGAACATTCTTGGATAGAAGTTTTGCAGAAATTCAAATGTCTAAACTCATGCGCATAAGCATGTCATGTGTGATCCCAAGTATTGCCAAAACAAGCTCTTTTGGTATGACATGAATAAGGCACCATATGACACTTTCCTAAAAAAGAAAATGAGACAAACTTGTGCAGAAAGCTTGTTGCACTTTCCTCTTTTCATATTTCCACTCTGACCTCAAGAAACCAAATCACAACAAGACAAGCCCATTGCAGTGACCTACCCGAGCATATGTTTACCACTCTGGCTCTTTTGAAGTTTGGACACAAAAACTAGGACCAACATTTTTAACTTCAGTAATTGATTATTAACCATATATAACTCTCATATAAATAGAAAAAACCCTAGAAAGAGTGGAGGATCGGTATTCTCACACAAAAACAGATTTAGAAAACTCACTTTCACTCTCAAAAAGCTCAGTTCTGAGTATCTCTTGCTCTTCCAAGTTTCTGGTGCTTTTTGTCTCCCATTCCTCATCCTCAAGACTCAAGGAAGCGTTTGGTTTAGTTTAGTGGAACTTTTGAAGCATGAACTAGGTTTACAAAGCTCCATCATTGGTAACTCTTTCTCAACTCTGTTTCTCCCATGTCTTACATGTTTTGAGCTTGTTATTCTCATGTTTGAAGTCCTGGTTTGAAGTACAAGATGTTTGTGTTGTCTTTGTTTTGTTTTACGAAAGTTCCATAATGTGACCTTTTTTTCGTGGCTGTTTTTGATGGTGTTAGGGGTTTTAAAAATGGAAAATAAGATTGGAAATGAGGTCAGCATGAAAATTGGGTGAAGAGTTATTCTTTTTGTGGTGTTTGGTTAGGGTTTGCAGTCATCTCAGACGAGGATCACCGAAGAAGATGACCTGAGCTACGACTCCGATGTATGACAGTGTGTCTTGAGTCAACCCTTGACTTTGCCCTACGTGTCATCCAAGTTGGAGCCATGTGTGACTGAGTGTGTTAAGTGAGTTGCCAGCGTGTCGTGTTTGATTTCTGAAGTTTTGTTGGTAAATGGACTTGGGCTTAACACATTTGATATTTACACCCCTCGCTACTGGCCCATCAGCGCATTAACACACGATTCAAGTTCATTTATCATTTTACTACCACACCCCTTTGCCTATCCTTTTGCATTTCATTTTCTTTGTGTGTTATGTTTATTTTTGCATTTTGTTTTGACTTTCCATTTATCTAAAAATTACATAAAAAATATTTTTAGACACTCTATTGTCTTGACTAGTTTTTGATAATTTTTATATAATTTTATTAATTATTCTATTATTTTATTTAAATCATTTGGTTAGACATGTTTACCAAAACACCCTTAACTTTAGGGTTTTCTTTTGAGTGCCTTCCACCTGTACTTGAGTTCTGATTTTTTTTGTCAACTTGTAAGGTATGAAGGAGGAATATTTGAGTATTTTTGTTAGCCTTAATTGATGTTGTTTGATTAACTTTTGTTGAGCCTCGACTCTTTTGATACCATGAGCTCATGGTTTGGTTTTGAAGAAGTTTTTGTACCAACCATGTATTGATCTTTTGCATACCTGTTCTTGGGTGTTTGAACATGAATTAAAACTTTGATTTTGACTCATTTGCCCATTTTTTCTATTTTTTATAAATGCATCAACTTAGGGTTCATTTTGGGCATGTTTTGGTGTTGGTTTTGACCTAGTTTTTAGGCATCCTTCTTTGAGTATTTGTATTGATGATTGTATGTTTATGGTGGATTGAAAAGCATGTTTCAACTTCTGGCTTCATGATTTCAAAGTACTCTTGTTTGCCTATTTAAGTTTTCATACATGTTTTGTTTGTGTGAGGCCTTTCTTTGATGTCTTGTTTTGCTTCTTGCACATGATCTTGTTCATGCTTTGATGTGATTCTTGTTTGTGTTTCCCTTGATATCATGGTGTTGAATATGAGCTTTATGAGGCATGTATGTTACTGCCCATTTGTTTATTGAAGTTGTAACTTCATATTTGAACCATTCTTTGCACTCCTTTTGTTTGATTAAGTTGGTAACAAGTTTGTTTAGTGTTTTGGTATGTGTTTGACATATTCTTGCTTATTTTAACATGTTAAACATAATATGATGTAGCTACTGCCCCCTTTTGATTTGTCATCTCATTTGAGCTCTTTAGCTTTGATACTTTGATTGCCATCATCTTCACTTTGAAGCTTATCATTTAAACACGTGTTGTTACAAGTTGTGTGTCCCTTATTACAAAGGAAAGATTCTCATTTTGAATGGTAAGTTATATCTTTATGATAGTTTAGACCCCTCATTGTTCCTTTCATGACCTTGTTAGGATCATATTCCCTTGGCCTTGTTAGAGCCATTTCCTTTCTCAACCTAACTTTAGGTTAGGGTTTGTAAACCTTATGTGAGTACTATTGTTATAAGTACTCACTTTCCTTCCTTGGCCTTTTTAGAGCCATTTTGTTTTGTAACTTAGAATTAGGTTTAGAGTTGGGAAGTTTTATGTGTGCACCATTGTTATGGGTACTCACTTTCCCCTTTGATTTTGGTTAAATTCAACCCTAGTTAGTTTAGTTTTTAACTTAGACTTAGAGAGTTTGTTAACTCTAAATAGGTGTTATTATTATTAACACTTATTCCTCTTGGAACCTCGACCACAGTCAAGAGTTCCTCATTCCTATTTATGAGAACTATGGTTGCTCTGATTCCATCCTAGTTATAATACGTAGGCACGAGATGCAACGTCTTGGCGAGCACACTTAGTGTATATACCTTAAGGTCTTTACCTTAGCACCCCTTCCCTTAGTAAGAAATTTTGACATAACACAAATACTAAAAATAGGTTCCTGTAGAGTATTATAGATACTTAGGATGATAACACCTTCCCTATGTATAACCAACCCCCGAACCTTAGATCTCTAGTTGTGTTGTTACGTAGTGCACTTAGGATTTTCTTTGATCTTTACCCTTTCCTTTGGATAAATCAAAGTTCGGTGGTGAATTTTAAAGATTTGTGATTCAAGTTAATTAATAGTTTGATATCCTATTCTCACCGCAACAGATATCTCAAAATGCTAACATAACAACTTTTGCAGGGACATCCTTCTAGCAACATTGTATCTTATATTCAATATACATTACCTTACCTGTTCTCCTTTTGTTCAACTTGGGAAAACCATATCTCCTTCTATCCAACTTGGGGAGATTGAAGAGGTTTCCAGAGATATTATCATAGACCAACCAACAACGTTGCCCAAGAAAATATTCCCTGAATAAGGAAAACCAACAGTCGAGACCTAACTTTTCGAGGAATCATCCTCGAACTTTGAAAGTGAAGATTTTGATCACACAAAAATGAACTTAGATCTTAAGGGTGAAAATCCTAGACACGAAGACAAAAATTATGCATATTCTCCTGGGAGTATAGATCAAGGGGACACTTTCTATAAGGAACAAGAGATGACCCAATCTTATGAAGACAAGGGTCCTAAAAATAAACTAGAGATTGGTGGAAAATCTCTTAAAAACTAAGACACATGCCACTAAGACTCTTCAAATCACTTCTCTCACTCAAAAAGAATTTGTAAAAATGAAAAAGATGCATCCTTTAGGATACCTAAAAATGATGATGAGTATGCAGAATAGTTCGACTGAGAAGTGTTATAGTTCTTCCATTGATTCTGGTGGAGAGTCTTATTTTAAGCCCATTGACGAGGTGTTTTGCCAGCTAAAGCTTAAGATTCTAGGCACATACTTATTTCAAACACTCAAAGACGACTTCATGTTTTCTTATGGGATCAAAGCTTTTCTTAAGAAACTTAACACTCCTAGTGCCCGTAGGGCTGCTGTCGGCTTCATCGTGGAATTTGGACCCTTGCATGATTAGATAATTGCAGACATCCATAAAAAGAATAAAGTGATAGGTGTCATACCCCAAATTTGTCCACCCTTCATATGTTTGCGAGTGGATTTTATTTCAAATAAATGAGATAGCATAGTTGGTAAGAATGTATGTGTAAGAGGTTTAATCATAAGGTCACGGGTTCAAGTCCCATTACATTACTTTTTGTATTTATTTTCCTTTTTGTGTGTTTTTTTTTTTTTAAAAAAAAAGGTAAAAATATCATTTTTCCATTATTTTCGTTTTTTATTTAGGAGTAATTTAAAAATTAATTTTTTTATTTTTAAATATTTATTTTATGCATTAAATAAATAAATAAAAACCAAAAAAAAAATCTCAAGACCAATTCAAGATTCATTCCAAAATAAGTCTTAAACATAATCCAAACATGTTTGAATGAAAGAATAAAGTTTTCAAAATCACAACACATGTTCCAAAAAAAATTGAATTCCTTCTAAATCAGCATCTCAATATCAAGATTCAAAATATCTATAAAAGAAGGCAAGAGACCAATACTCAAGGGAAAAAAAAGGACTAGCACTAGCAGCATATGCGAGAAAAGAGATAACCAAAATATAGGAGAATTAGTTTTTTTTCCTTTTCGGATCTACTGTTGTTCTTCATTCTTCATGTACGTTATGTGTATCATTGCACTGTTTCTTCTTATTTGGTTTTCTTACGTATAATTTTGATTGTTATTTTATATTGTTACTTTATCGTTTGTATTTTTTATATATTGTTTGTGTTTCTTATATACATGTTCAGTTTACACTCTATATATTTGTTTGTGATTTTTATACATTTATCCATATGTCGGGATTACATAGTACGTACAATATATATTTGTTTATGTTCTTATGTATATAAATATGATCACTGTTTAATTTTTTTTAGATATATTTACCTTTGTTTTAAGTTTAGGATATATATACACTTTTTTTTAACTTTAATGTTTTTTTTTCTAGTTTTTAACATATAAATATATTTTTTCTTAATTTAGTTATATATATATATATATATATATATATATATATATATATATATATATATATATATATATATATATATATATATATATATATATATATATATATATATATATATATATATATATATATATATATATATATATATATATATATATATATATATATATATATATAAAATTCTTTTTTAAAATTAATATATATCTCTATTTTACTAATTATAATATATATTTATATTTGTTTAGTTAAGACATAAGCATTTTTATAAATTACGGTATGTACTTTGAGTTATATATATATATATATATATATATATATATATATATATATATATATATATATATATATATATATATATATATATATATATATATATATATATATATATATATATATATATATATATATATATATATATATATATATATATATATATATATATATATATATATATATATATATATATATATATATATATATATATATATATATATATATATATATATATATATATATATATATATATATATATATATATATATATATATATATATATATATATATATATATATATATATATATATATATATATATATATATATATATATTTGTAGTGTGTTAATATTATTTTCACATTTTATTTTATTTTTAACTTTATGACGATTATATTTTATTTTTATTTTTATGTCAATTTCGTAGCAATATACCTTTTTTGTGGATAGCATGTGCATATTGTGTTTAGCTTTCTATTTTTCAAATTAATGTTAGTTGATGTAAAAATTTATGACACTACCGTAATAATAATAATGTTTTTGAGTGTTGTTTGGTTTATTATTCGCATTTCGATTTCGAAGTTAAAATCTAATTTAACTTTCGAGAACCGCTTGAGTGCATATATTCATTTGCTCAACTTCTCATAGAGTGATTCCTACATGAATCCACTCTAAGTTAGCTTCAGAGCTAAAGTCAGTTGTTCTTCGATTTCGATTGGTTTCAGTCCCGCATTTACTTATTTGACTGTTTAGTATTTTAGTCACTTTCTTACTTCCCATTGACAAAATGTATCCCTCACTTTCTTGTGTAATTGTTATTTGTTTTTGCCACCTTTATTTCTTTAGATAGATAATTAATAAAAACATAAAAAATATATAAAATCAATCTTTTAAAAAATCAAAGAATTTGGTCAACATCAAGTTCCATTTTCAAAACCATTGGTCGATACCAATTGATCAATCAACCCAGGCATTCTTGATCCACATATAAAACCATACCCCATTTTTGTAAGTCGACCGCTTTATACGTCGCCATCAACCTTTCCCTTTTCCTTTTCAAACCTTTTTTCAAACTCATCCCGCGTTAAAAGCCTTGATCCAACATCAATTGGCATTTTCTTGAATAAACTTCAAAAAACACAATAAAAACCGATTAGGATTGTGTGCCACGAGCCTTAAGTGGTGGAGAAGCGGTGAGAATGTATTTCCATACACTCACTCTGATATTTCAACATAATGTGTTCGACTTGGTTGATTGGAATAATCACTTCTACCTATAGTCTTTAGCGCGATCCAAATCAGAAACAAATTTTCTCAAAACCTAAAAACACTTCAACACATCAAACTTGTCTTTTCTCGCCCTTGTGCGATTGAAACTTCTCAAGACACTAAGTCAGCGCCCCCGTGCAATCCACAACTTAAACAAATTTTTCAAAAGAACATTGTTTATTCCCTTCTTCCACGCATATAAACTAGTGTTTTAGCCTCCCCTAGTGAGCAGACAAGCCAATATTTAGCAGTTAAAATGTGACATAGACACTCGTTCGTAAAAAATAAATAACCTTTTTTGTGTCGAACTACGATTGCTCTGACTTTTCCATTGCACGAGGGAATACATAGGCACAAGGACTTTAATCCTTGGCGAGCACTCTAATAAAAAACCAACCAATTTCCCTTAGCAACAAATAACTTTCATATCTATACCACTTAGACGGTTTTCATCGAGTACGATGGATGTAGGGAGTGATATCACATTCTCCTTACATAACCGACTTCCGAACCCAACATGGTTGCGATGATTATACCCTATCCTTTCCCCTGGGTTTTCTTGATATTTTCCCTTTCCTTTCCTGGGAATAAATAAAGTTCGGTGGCGAATCTCATAAGTCCATCCGTGATTGTGCAAACACTAGTTTTGCACATCACGAAGATCGTATTTTTTGAGTTACGACAATAGGCAAATTGAAGCTGAAAGAAGACGTCAGACCGCAATAATGGGTTTTGGATAATGAGTCAAACATTCATATTGAGAAGTTGGAAATGACACTTTTGCGACTTTAATACCCTTAAGTGGAAGAAAGAAATAGAGGAGCTGCAACCGAAGGTTAAAAAGGCTAAAGGCAGAAAAGTTGAACTCAGGAGTGTCTGTCGAACGAAACTGAATGGGGAAGCTTTAGTCAGCCTCCAAAGTTTTGACAGTGCTAGTGCTTTGGATGCAGAAATTGAAGGCATAACTTTTACTATTTCGCTGACTAACCTTCGACTTGAGGCAACAAAGGCTCAATTCGAGAGACTTAAGGCCATTATTCCATTTTGAAATTTGTATTCCTACTTTTTGTTATGAAATTGTCTTTCGATTGATACAATTTGTTTTGTAATCTTAAGTATGCCCTTTATGGCATTTTGACATTCGAAATAACGAACTTAGTCTTTCAATTGAAGTATGATTTCTATTATTCTCTTATTTGTATTTCCTGCTGTGTGGGTATGTACTTTTTCAAGTGCTTGTCATGTATTCGTAAGACTATGATTTGGAGTAAGTTAAAAAAACTTACTCTCAGAGTAAGTTAATCCCCACTCATATATATATATATATATATATATATATATATATATATATATATATATATATATATATATATATATATATATATATATATATATATATATATATATATATATATATATATATATATATATATATATATATGATCTTACCGGATCAGAAAGAGATCAGCAGTCAGCAACACGTCGTAAGTTCCTTAATTCGTCGGTGGTGGAAAAGAGGAGGGGTGTACCGGCAAGGTACTTTGATGCCAAAATAAGAGACGGAGTAGAAAGAGCAAGTAGAGAGAAAGTGTGTAGAAAATTAAATACCTGACCCTCTGATGAAAAATGGTATTTATAATGTGCCCCCAGCGCTGGGCCAACGGTTACTTTGCAAAGGGTTGGATAGCAAGACCCAATACGATTAACTGTCATGGCTTACGTGGCGTATGAAAGATCAACACGTGATCTTCACCTTGGGTCAACTGTCTCGTGATCTTTGAGAGATGGGTAGTTTCATGATGATGTGTCCCCGCGTGGGGGGCACGTGGAGACCGTGGGGGAGATGTGTGGGAGCTCTATGTGGGCGTTGAAGGGTTGGACCTTCATTGGGCCCTCCCTGGCGGGGAGCTGGGTTAGGTCGTGCCCGATGGTGGGTTAGCCTCTGACTCAGTCCAGAACAGGAGCCTCATAATTCATTGCTCAGAAGCATAGGAGTAATGACTTAGGAGTCAGTTCAAACATCGAGGACCTGTCCGGAGGAGTATCGTGTATGTTTGAAACACTGGACTCGGGGACAAAGCGTGTGGCCAAGATAAGTAACTTGATCTACCAGACATGAGCTCGCGGGGAGGCCCGTTCGCCATATGTAGTCCTGGATCTCTTCCAGTTCCCTCATGGATATGTCCCCGGTGGGTGATGTGGCCGATGATGTGACAAAAATGGAAAGGAAATGGGCAGCTCTTGCCTTGAGCAAGAGAGGGAGTTGAAAGGACACGCGCAATATCTTTTAGGGCCACGTGTCAAGAGCAATGAATGCTTAGGGTGACTACGAGTAAGGGCACTTGAGTGCCTAGTGATGCTTTGTTTCCCGTGCTAGGGTTATAAATTGGGGTAAACTTGTTGCATTTGCACACTCCCCTTCATTTCGCTTAAGAGTTTTCTCTCAAAGTTCTCTCCGCTCTCTGAAGAACGCTCATCGTCGCCACCACCGTCAATCTTTCTCCGTCGTCCAGAATCTGCATTCATCAAGTAAGTCTCTAGTCTTATCTTAAGTTTTTATGAATTTTCCGACAAATTTTATATATTTTCTGGCGCTTCCTCCGAGGAGCTCATGAAGTTCCTAGGGAACGCATGAAGATTCTGGCAGTATTCATGAAGTTTTCGGCGACCTCATGAAGTTTCTGGAGCTCCTATGAAGTTTTTGATGAAGTCGTCAGGAAGTTCATGAGGATTTTGGAAAAGTACATGAAGTTTTTTTATGAAGGACTCGAGGATCTACGGTGGAGGTCCCGGGGAGCCTTGCTTCCCTTAATTGTGTGAGCATCATAGGGAAGCCTCTCACCATGGAGGTTTGAGGAGGCTCCTCATGTTCCACTAGAGGAAACTCACACGTCGAGGAGCCTTTCCGTCGGGAAGAGAGGCTCGATGGCTTGCGTCAAAGAGATGTTCCTTGTAGACGAGCCTTTATGTCGAGAAGGGAGGCTCGTTGTCTGGTGTCGGGGAGATTCTCCTTGCAAACGAGCCTTTCTGTCGAGGAGGAAGGCCTGTTGTTTTTCTTTGGGGAGTTTGTCAAGCGGTTTCTCGCCCCTCTCTTCGCCATTTCACTTGATTTGCGGTGGAATGATGGATTTGATCTTAGATGTCGAATTTGAAGGTGAGAAAATTACTTAGAAGGGGGGGGTTGAATAAGTAAGACTAAAAATCAAAGATTAGAACACAGATATTTTTATCCTGGTTCGTTGAAAACAACTAGTCCAGTCCACCCTCTCAAGAGTGATTTGCCTTTCTCTGTCAAGGACTTAATCCACTATTTTAATCAAACAGATTACAAATAGCAACACCTAAGAACAACCGTTCTTAGTCTTCTCAAGAGCAGCTGATCCCAACTGGATCCTCTTAAGGAAAACCTTTTACAAACAAAGTAAAACTTTTATAAGAGTAAGAATGCTTCTAATAAGCTGTTATCACAACAGTGATATTTCTCTTAAGTTAAGAATAAAGATAAAGCAAAGTAATATGATTAAGAGCTTTTTGAGATTTGCTTTGAGGAGTGATTTTGCTAGAGATTCGATGCTGAAGAAGATGGAGTGGACTTCTTTATATAGGCACTAAGATCCAAGAAGTCTTGTTACGTTGAAGGCTGTGCAGAAAAGCCTAGAGCCTTTTGTCTTCACATTGGAGGCTGTGCTGAAACAGGCCTGATGCTTTTTGTCTTCACTTGCAGAATACTTTCCTCAGAATGGAATGCACAGATAAAACCTTTTTGTCTGTGTCCTTGTGTCTAGCACAAAATAGGAAAGAGCTGTTGAGAAGAACCAACGTACATATTTAAATCTTCTTCAAAGTAAGTTCAGCTTTCAATATTAGAATCTGAATCTTCAGAGTCTCCAGACCAAGGATCATCTGGATCTTCAGAGTCTTGAATGTTCTTCAGATTGAGCTGAAACAGAGTATGTGCAGCTAGTGTGCTTGAGCGTGTAAATCCTTCAGAGCAGAGTCTTCTATGCTTTAGAGGCTCCTTCTTCAGAATCTTCAAGAGACAGTAGTCAGATTCTTCTGGGAGCAAAGTTCAGATCTTCACTTAAGATGCTCTTGAACTTATGAAGTCTTTCATACAAACAATGTTCAGATGCAATTTTGCTTTCTTAAGATAATTTACTTTAGTGCCTGTAGCAAACAATCTAGAACACGTTTAGAGTATATAATTCTTGAATACAAATTCATAATTGTTATCATCAAAACAAAGAGATATAACTAAGACACAATCTGTGCTCTTACAATCTCCCCCTTTTTGATGATGACAAAACATGAGAAAATTTTGTTCAATAAAGAGTAAGAATTAGAAACTCCCCCTGAGATAAACAATCTCCCCCTGAAATAAATACTACAATAGAATAGAATACTTCCCTTTCTGATTGAGTATATTTCAGATTCAGAGCCTGATGAATGAGTTCAGAGTCAAATCTTGATGCCAGATGATTGAATAAATGTATCAGAGTAAGATATCAGAGTTGATTGAATACTCAGATTTTCTTTAGAGAATCAGGTTCTGGTTGACACAGTCTCAGGGTAACTTCAATGAATTAAGTCAGATATGACAGTGTAATCTGAAAGACTTAAATTCAAATAAGTTAATAAAATGTCTGAATTTTAGTTTTGGTAAATGCTTATAGGTTGAACACTCAGTTTCTCTTTTTCTCCCCCTTTTTGTCATAATCAAAAAGATTTTCAAAGACAGAAAGAAATAAAAGAGAAGAAGCAAAAAATAGGAGCAAACCATGTTAGCATGCAATTAAAACAAAACAAACCAAAGTTCACAGACAAACAGGCAGAGGCCAAAAAAAACACATAACACAATAAAACAGGCAGAGGTCAAAAACTCAGTTCATGTGCAAAACAACAAATAAAACTAGGTCTGGCGAGAGGCAATGAGGGTCAGAAGCTCTGTCATCTTGGCAGCTGACTCTTCTTGCTTAGACATCCAGGTCTTGATTTCATCGGTTGTTTTCTCTTGCTTGATCATCCAGTCCTTGATATCCTTCACATCATTCACAAGTTCTGAAACCACAGATGAAGACGGAGCAGATGCAGCAGCAGCAGGGTTCCCTTCAGATTGGTTTTCAACAGAAGCTTGTTCAACCATTTCAAAATCAGGAACAACTGGAGGAGCAGCTTCCAATAGTAACACAGGAGGAGGAGGAGGCATGTTCATCAGTGTCACCTTTATTAACTCAGCAAATTTAGTCTTAGCAAGCTTAGAGCATTTTGCTCTAACTTTTAGGGCAGCTTTGTTAAACATCCAGATGAAGCGCTTCCACGCAGTATTCGAAACATTTGGGTCCAAACTAGACATACATACAACCTTAACACGATCATATTCAGAATCTAACTCCTTTTTGAAAATATCAAACATAGCATTAACACAAGATCCTAAATCTGACTGTTCATTCTGACCAGAGGAAAAAGGATTAGGGGTGTTAGTAGGAGTAGGTTCAGATGGTTGTGGTTGAGGTGTGGGTGGTTGAGATGTGTGGATGACAGATTGAGGGAGTTCAGCTGAGTGAGGAAGAGTTTGATTCTCAGATGGATTAGTTTCAGGTGGTTGTGGAATGGTTTGGTTTTCAGCTGTTTGAGTGTCAAAGGGTTGAGCTTCAGATGGTTGTTGAGATGGAGAGTTTGGTGGGGTATGAAACAAAGCAATGTTAAGATGTTTCTTCATAACACTCTCAGAGCGAGCTTGTTTGAGTGATTCTGAATCACAGTCAGATGAATCAGATGAATCAGAGGATTCATCTGAGTGAACAGATGTAGACGAAATTTCAATTGTTTGGTTGAGGGGTGGAATATCAAGAATATTGTCAGAAAGATTTGGATCTTCTGAGGGAATTGCTTGTTCAGAGTGTTCAGTTTGAACAGTCTCTGGATGATTTTATTCTGAAATAATTATTTGTGGTTGGGGAGTCTCTAAGTGGGGATTCTCTAGTTGCGACAAAGTTGGTTGTGGAGTTGTTGTTGGAGAATTTTCTGGTTGAGTTGGTTCTGGTGGAGTTATTGTTGGAGAGTTTTCAGATAAAATTGGTTCTGGTGGTGGAATTTCTGTTTGAATAGATTGATGTTGTGGATTAGATGGGATTGGTGCTGGAGATGATTGTAAATTTACTGGTTCAGAGGATAGTGGTTCGGATGAGATATTGACAGACTTTCTAGATTTTGAAGTTCTTGGTATGAGGCTTGGAGAGAGTTGTGGTGAAGATAGTGGTGAATGAACAGTAGGAGTAGGATCAGAGGCTAATACCTGTTGAATGGTGTCTCTGATTTCTTCCAGAGTAGCTTCTCTTGGACTGCTTCTGGCTTTCTTTCCTTCTTTCCTCTTCTTTCTTGATGCTTCGGGAGCTTTTCTCTTCTTCTGAACGGATTCTTCGTCAGCCTTCCTCTTACTGCGCCTTTCCTTCATCTGATTAGGCAATTCTTCTCCAGGCTTCTGAACGAGATTGGCAGGTAAAGGGATTCCTTCCTTTAGGCATTCAGTAATGTACAGCCAGACAAATTCCTTAGGTTCATCTGCACTGAACAGTGGAAAATCTTCCACAGGAACTCTTCTACCTTGAATCTCGTCAGAGTTGATCTTCCTGAGTTGTCCTTTCAGTTCTGAGATGATTTTCATCCTCTTCAGATTGAGTCCATTAATTTCAGAGCCAATGATGTGAGTCAGATCTTTTGTAATCTTTGCATCAGTCAGATGTTGAACCAGCTTGTTCTCAACAAGTATATCAGAAATCAACCTTCCCAGGGGTATCCACGTCCTTACTTTACCAGCTTTCACCCTTACTTCCTCTCTGGTTTCTTTGACATGAGTTAATAAATGACTGAAGATGAGATACGGTAGATCCACTTTGACATTTTTGCTAATGCAGTACATAAAATACAAATGTTCAGAACTCACGTAATCTGGAGAGTTTGAAGGTTTTCTGTGGAAAAACGTACTCATAAAGATTTTCGCCCAGATCCTATAAATGGGTTTTAAATCCTTAACCTTACTTGACGGCAAACCAGCAATAGTAACTTCTTCATAAACCCTAGCCATATCGATGCGAGAAGAAGCAAGATTTGAAACACCATCAGACTCAGTATAGCTAAACAGTTGTCTGATCAGGTTTTCAGTGATGACTATCTCCACTCCAAGAACCGAAGAATGTATAAACTTGGGACCAGCGCTTGCATGTATCCAAAATTCCTTAACCAGTGTTGGGAAAACAGGCCCCATTAGCCTTTCAAAATATTTTTCCCACCCTTGAGCTTTGATGGCAGAAATGAGATCAAACCCATTTTCCTTTAAAGAGTCGAGGTCAATGAAGCTTTCACAGAGCACCTCTAGATCAGCCACTGGAGTGAATAAGGTTCGTTCAGGTTCTTTGTACATGATGGTCTTGTTAGGTTTTGCAGCAGTGTTTGAAGTTGACGCCATTGAAGAAGAAGAATACCTTGGTTTCGGTTTAGGGTTTTGGAAAAGATTGAAAAGGAAGCAGAAACGCATGAATGAAGTGAATGTGGAAAGTGTGATAGAAGTGTGATAGGTGATATATATAGGAAACCAAAAAAAAATATAGGGCACACAAAAGACACTAACGCACGTTTGGACAACATTAAATGAAAAGTAATCATTTCACATTAAATTATGACAGCTGGGGGAAAAACAAGAAAAGTGAGATTTTCAAAGCATTACCTCAAACGTCAAATCAGTTATGCACTCAATTTTTTCAGAAATTGAATGCCACGTGTTTGCTTTGTTGGCTCATTTGATTTCTCTCACGAAATGAAACGTTTCCAACTTTCAGATCTTCTGAGCTAGTTAGTTCAGAGTTTTACCCAAAACGAAATAATCAAATAAATATAAATGAATAAAATAGACAGATGAAATACTTCAGATTATTAAACATTTTGCATCTGAGAGGTTGCCTCTGAGAAATATTACTCTGGACATAAATCCATACAAATATTTTTCAGAATAAACTTAAATCTATCTTCAGCAAGGGGTTTGGTGAAAATGTCAGCCCATTGATGATCTGTATCAACAAAAGCTAAATTAATTACACCCTTCTGAACATAGTCTCTGATGAAGTGATGTTTAATTTCTATATGTTTTGCCTTAGAATGCAAGATTGGATTTTTTGACAAACATATAGCAGAAGTATTATCACAGAAGATAGAAAGGTTACTCTCATAGATTTGATAATCTTCTAATTGACTCTTCATCCAGAGCATCTGAGTACAACATCCAGCAACAGCAATGTATTCTGCCTCTGTAGTTGATAGTGCAATGGTAGGTTGCTTCTTGCTGTACCATGAGATCAGATGACTTCCAAGAAACTGACAGCTTCCAAAAGTGCTTTTACGTTCAACTCTGTCTCCAGCATAGTCAGCATCACAGAATCCAACTAATGAAAATTCATCAGATCTTCTGTAACACAAACCCATGTTAGCAGTACCTTTCAGATACCTCAGAATCCTCTTAACAGCTGTTAAGTGTGATTCTCTAGGATCTGATTGGAATCTAGCACATAAGCAGACACTAAACAGAATATCTGGTCTAGAAGCAGTCAAATATAGAAGAGATCCTATCATACCTCTGTAGAGTTTTTGATCTACCTTCTTACTTACCTCTTCCTTACCTAGAGTGCTTGTAGGATGCATTGGAGTCTTTGCCATTTTGCTATCAACCATGTTGAACTTCTTCAGAAGCTCTTTAACATATTTGGTTTGATGTATGTAGGTGCATTCTGGAGTCTGATTGACTTGGATTCCCAAGAAGAATCTCAATTCTCCCATCATGCTCATTTCAAATTCTTCCTGCATACATTTAGCAAACTCCTTTCCAAGCATAATATTTGTTGATCCAAAAATAATGTCATCTACATAAATCTGACAAATCAACAGATCTTTCTTAACAGATTTACAGAATAAAGTTGTATCCACTTTTCCTCTGATAAAATTTTTCTTCAGAAGGAAGTTGCTCAACCTCTCATACCAAGCTCTGGGAGCTTGTTTTAATCCATAAAGGGATTTCTTTAATTTGAAAACATGATCTGGAAAGTTTTCACTTTCAAAACCAGGAGGTTGGTGGACATATACTTCTTCTTCTATAATACCATTAAGAAAAGCACTTTTAACATCCATCTGATACAGAGTGATGTTATTTTGTGCAGCAAATGAAATAAGAAGACGAATAGATTCTAACCTTGCCACTGGAGCATATGTCTCAGTGTAATCAATACCTTCTTGTTGACTATATCCTTGAGCAACCAGCCTTGCTTTATTTCTTTCTACTTCTCCCTTTTCATTCAGTTTATTCCTGAAGACCCATTTTGTTCCAATGACATTGAATCCTTTAGGTCTAGGAACCAGATCCCAAACTCCATTTCTGGTGAATTGATTCAGCTCTTCTTGCATAGCTATAATCCATTCATTATCTTCCAGAGCCTCATCTACAGATGTTGGTTCTATCATTGACACTAAGCCAAATAAGGAAGATTCAGAAGTTCTGAGATATGATCTTGTCCTTATGGGATCATCTTTCTTTCCAATTATCACATCTTCTGGATGAGAAGCTTTGATTCTGGAAGAAGATCCTCTGACGGTTGGTCTTTCAGAAATATGCAAGTTGTTTAGTTGGGAAGTCAAAGGTGTAGCATCTGGGGTTGCGTCAGATTCTTTGTTCTTTGCCTTTTCTGCCTCTGAGCCTTCATAGTCTGTGAGAATTACTTCTCTATCTGCAGAACTTTCAAACTGCTTTGGCTTTTCAGAGCCAAGCTTATCATCAAATCTGACATGAATAGATTCTTCCACAATCTGTGTTTCAGTATTGAATACTCTGTAGCCTTTAGAGCGTTCAGAATAACCAAGCATGAAACACTTCTGTGCTTTGGAATCAAACTTGTTCAGATTATCTTTAGTATTAAGCATATAACAAATACATCCAAAAGGATGAAAATAAGCAATGTTGGGCTTTCTGTTTCTCCATAATTCATAGGGAGTCTTTTTCAGAAGAGGTCTTACAGACACTCTGTTCTGAATATAACAAGCTGTGTTAATTGCTTCTGCCCATAAATATTTTGCCAGATTTGTCTCGTTGATCATGGTTCTGGCCATTTCTTGCAATGTTCTATTTTTCCTTTCTACAACTCCATTTTGTTGTGGAGTTCTAGGGCAGGAGAAATCATGTGCAATGCCTTTTTCAGAAAAGTATTTTTCAAAATGTTTATTTTCAAATTCTCCACCATGATCACTTCTGACTTTAATAATTTTACAATCTTTTTCAGTCTGGACTTGATTGCAGAAGTCAAAGAACACAGAATGAGACTCGTCCTTGTGTTTTAGAAACTTTACCCATGTCCATCTGCTGTAGTCATCTACAATGACTAACCCATACTTCTTGCCTCTGATGGATGCAGTTTTCACTGGTCCAAACAGATCAATGTGAAGTAATTCCAATGGTCTGGAGGTAGAAACAACATTTTTTGATTTAAAATGAGATTTTGAAAATTTACCTCTTTGACATGCTTCACACAGAGCATCTGAGTTGAACTTCAACTTAGGAAGTCCTCTGACCAGATTGAGTTTATTAATCTGAGATATACGTCTCATATTAATATGCCCCAATTTTCTATGCCAGACCCATTGCTCATCATTCACAGATAAGAGGCATTTTACATTTTGAACTTTAAGTTCTGAAAGGTTAATTTTATAAATGTTGTGTTTCCTCTTTCCATTGAATAGGATAGAACCATCCTTTTGACATACAGCTTTGCAACATTTTTGATTAAAGATGATATCATAACCATTGTCACTTAATTGACTTATGGACAATAGATTATGTTTCAATCCTTCAACTAACAGAACATTAGAAATAGAGGGTAGGTTGCCATTACCTATAGTTCCAGAGCCAATGATCTTGCCCTTCTGGTTCCCTCCAAATTTCACGTCCCCTCCAGATCTAAGTTCCAGACTTTGGAACATAGACCTTTCTCCCGTCATGTGTCGTGAGCATCCAGAGTCCAGGTACCATGATTGGTGTCCTGACTTTGCTGCTAAGGACATCTGCAACAGGGATTATTTTGTCTTTAGGTACCCAGATCTTCTTGGGTCCTTTAGGGTTAGTTGCCTTGTAGGTTTGTCTAAACTTTTGTTTTTCAACATAGTTTTTGTTTAGACTTGCCTTAGATCTAAACACATGAGTATTCTTTTCAGAGCTCGTGTGTTTAATATCATTTAAATGACCAAATTTAAAATTAGAGTATAAAGGAGTTATCTTAATGATCAGATCAACTACAGGTATTGGTCTTACATCTTTTTCAAGAGAAGAAGATTGAAATCCAATTCCCTTTCTTTTATTCCTACTAACTCCATAGATCATAGAAGCCATCTTGCTTCTGTCTATGCTTTTAGTGAGGAACCTCTGAAAACTAGAGTCATATTTTTCCAAAATATTTTCAGATGACTTAGCTTCAGAGTCAGATTCTTGTTGAACAATTTCCAAATCATTTTTTATTTTTAAATTTATTTCTCTCTGCTCAACAAGTTCTGTTTTCAGATTATCAATCTCAGATTCAAGATTGCTTTTCAGCTTCTTGTTCTTGAGTTTGATATTATTGTAGCTTTTCAAGACTTCAGATAACACCTTTATAAGTTCATCTTTGGTAAGTTTGGACATTACCTCTTCAGCATCAGAGTCGGAGTCTGACTCAGATTCAGATGATAATTCTTCATTCTGATCTTCTATTCCAGCCATTAATGCCATGTTGGCACACTCTTCTTCTGCTTCAGATTCAGATTCAGATTCATCTGAATCATCCCAAGTTGCCATAAGAACCTTTTTCTTTTTATCAAACTTTCTCTTGGGTTTCTCCTTGAGAAGTTTGGGGCAATCATTTTTGTAGTGCCCAGGTTCCTTGCATTCATAGCATGTGACCTCTTTCTTTCCAGATCTTCTGTATCCAGAAGATTCCTTCCTGTGGTCAGCTTTCCTGAAGTTGTTAAACTTCCTTCCCTTGTGCTTCCAGAGCTTGTTGATTCTTCTGGAAAGCATGGACAGTTCATCTTCTTCTTCAGAAGACAATTCTTCAGAACTTTCTTCTTTTACCTGCAAAGCTTTAACAGGTTTGTTAGATTTTAAAGCTATGGATTTACCTTTATCTTTCTTCTGGGGCTCATCTTCCTCCAGCTCTATTTCATGACTTCTCAAAGAACTGATAAGTTCTTCTAAGGAGATCTTATTCAGATCTTTTGCCATCTTCAGTGCAGTCACCATTGGTCTCCATCTGGTGGGAAGACTTCTGATGATCTTCTTGACATGATCTGACGTTGAGTAGCCCTTATCCAGAACTTTCAGACCAGCAGTAAGAATCTGAAATCTAGAAAACATAGTTTCTACATTTTCAGACTCTTCCATTTTAAATGCCTCATACTTCTGTATGAGCGCCAGCGCCTTGGTCTCTTTAACCTGAGAATTTCCCTCATGAGTCATTTTGAGTGACTCAAACATGTCATGAGCAGTATCTCTATTTGTAATCTTCTCATACTCAGTATGAGAGATTGCATTAAGCAATATAGTTCTGGCTTTGTGGTGATTCTTGAAATCTCTTTTCTGTACTTCAGTCATTGACTTTCTATCAATCTTTTTGCCATCCTCATCAGTAGGATGTTTATATCCATCAATGACCATATCCCAAAGATCAGCATCATACCCGAGGAAAAAACTTTCTATTCTATCTTTCCAATAGTCAAATTTTTCTCCATCAAACATGGGTGGCTTGGTACTGATCCTATCTCCTTCATATTTGTTGTTGCAAGTTGATGTAGCTGTTTCCATAATGACAACAACACAAATATCAAAGTATCTTTCTCACAGGATCTTTAACTGTCACGGTTAAGTGGAGCACACGCAGAACCGGAGCTCTGATGCCAACTGAAGGTGAGAAAATTACTTAGAAGGGGGGGGGGGGGTTGAATAAGTAAGACTAAAAATCAAAGATTAGAACACAGATATTTTTATCCTGGTTCGTTGAAAACAACTAGTCCAGTCCACCCTCTCAAGAGTGATTTGCCTTTCTCTGTCAAGGACTTAATCCACTATTTTAATCAAACAGATTACAAATAGCAACACCTAAGAACAACCGTTCTTAGTCTTCTCAAGAGCAGCTGATCCCAACTGGATCCTCTTAAGGAAAACCTTTTACAAACAAAGTAAAACTTTTACAAGAGTAAGAATGCTTCTAATAAGCTGTTATCACAACAGTGATATTTCTCTTAAGTTAAGAATAAAGATAAAGCAAAGTAATATGATTAAGAGCTTTTTGAGATTTGCTTTGAGGAGTGATTTTGCTAGAGATTCGATGCTGAAGAAGATGGAGTGGACTTCTTTATATAGGCACTAAGATCCAAGAAGTCTTGTTACGTTGAAGGCTGTGCAGAAAAGCCTAGAGCCTTTTGTCTTCACATTGGAGGCTGTGCTGAAACAGGCCTGATGCTTTTTGTCTTCACTTGCAGAATACTTTCCTCAGAATGGAATGCACAGATAAAACCTTTTTGTCTGTGTCCTTGTGTCTAGCACAAAATAGGAAAGAGCTGTTGAGAAGAACCAACGTACATATTTAAATCTTCTTCAAAGTAAGTTCAGCTTTCAATATTAGAATCTGAATCTTCAGAGTCTCCAGACCAAGGATCATCTGGATCTTCAGAGTCTTGAATGTTCTTCAGATTGAGCTGAAACAGAGTATGTGCAGCTAGTGTGCTTGAGCGTGTAAATCCTTCAGAGCAGAGTCTTCTATGCTTTAGAGGCCCCTTCTTCAGAATCTTCAAGAGACAGTAGTCAGATTCTTCTGGGAGCAAAGTTCAGATCTTCACTTAAGATGCTCTTGAACTTATGAAGTCTTTCATACAAACAATGTTCAGATGCAATTTTGCTTTCTTAAGATAATTTACTTTAGTGCCTGTAGCAAACAATCTAGAACACGTTTAGAGTATATAATTCTTGAATACAAAATTCATAATTGTTATCATCAAAACAAAGAGATATAACTAAGACACAATCTGTGCTCTTACAGAATTCACCGTTTTCCTCTGCTTTTCAGGTAAAATGGCCACAAGTATTAAGGGTGTTATCATGATCGATGATAGATTTGAGTCTGATGCCCCAGTCAAGCAAGCTGGAGTTGAGCGAGCCCGCACACCCGAAGACTGGGCCGAGAAGGAGCCCTTAGGCATCTCATCGCGCTTCGTCATCAACGACACCGACGCGTTCGCCACTGTCGAGAACTATAGTGTGGGCACTCCCCCAAATCAGATGGTCTATAAGCCCAAAGAGAAGCACTTTATCTGCTTGTATTTCAAGGGGATGCGATTTTCTATGCATGAGTTCATGCTTCGGGAAGCGGGGCTCCGTATCCCCTTCAGTGACTTTCAAAAAGGAGTGTTTCAGTGGCTGCATCTGCCGCCCTCGTAGCTCTACCCCAACGCGATTGCGTTCATACGAGCATTCGAACTTGTGTGATGACACCTTTGTATTGAAGTCATGCCCCTCTTATTCTTTCGTATTTTCATCTGCAACAACAAATCTTCCAAGGCCGACACAATTGGGTGTCCCTGAAGTATTAGAGGAAGTTGTTTCAAGCCTATATGGATTATGTTCATTCTTTTAAGGACATATACTTCATTGTGAAGCCCGTGACGCACGTGACCGTCGACTTCTTATATGACCTCATGGTTAAAGAGGAGGACGGTCAGTAAGAGGAGATGTTGGAGTCGAAGTTTCCCTTCGATTGAGAGGAAAAGCACTTTAAGCATGGGGATGGACAGTTACATCGTCAAACATGCCAATTTGGATGTCGATCATCGACTTTCTTACAAAAATATAGTCGAGTTTGTCTCCGACTTTATTCCTGCCAAATGCGTCAACAAGGACGGTAATTTTATTCTGGACGAGCGTGGGGAGGTTCGCCGTGAGCCTTGATTGATTTATACCAAGGCCCTCCTCGAGTGCGGGTTTGACGAGGCGACCTTGAGGTTCCTAGGTAGTGGGCGTCGAGGAGTCTAAAATCCCTAGCATACTCCAAGAGATCCACGAAGGAATCAACGCTTAGCACTTCGGCAGAAGATCCTTCGCTCGTAAAGCACTCAGAGTAGGATACTATTGGCCCACCATGCAACAGGACACTAAGGAACATGTCAAGAGGTACAACAAGTGCCACCGACACGGGGACATGCATCTAGCACCACCTAATGATCTCAAAACGCTCTCGTCCTCGTGGAACTTCGCTTAGTGGGGGATGGACATCCTCGGACCCTTCACCATAGGGTCGTATTAGAACAAATATTTGATAGTTGGCATCGACTATTTTACGAAATGGATCGAGGCTGAAGCCCTTGCCAAAATCACGATGCACAATATACTCCATTTCTACAAATGAAACATCCTTGCCCCGTTCGGCGTACCCTAAGCAGTTCACCGACAAAAACTTCCAGGACTTCGTTACTAAGCTGGGCACAAGGAAACACTTCACATCTGTCAAGCACCGAAAAATGAACGGGCAGGCGGAAGCCGTAAATAGAATGATCATGCGCGGCTTAAAGCAAAGACTGGGTGAAGCAAAAAAGAGGTGGATCGAGGAGATGCACATCGTGCTCTGGGCCTATAGGACGACTCCACACTCGACAACCGGGGGGACCCCATTCCGACTGACCTACGGAACTGAGGCAGTAATTCCTGTGGAAATAAGGGAACCCTCAAGGAGGACCAAATCTCCCTTTGACGAGGAGGCGAATGATGAGGCCCTAAGGGAGGAGCTCGACCTGGTCGAAGAAATCCGATCGGGGGCATCCCTCTGCGAAGCCTCGCTCAAGCAAAAAATACTTTGCGGCATGACATCAAAGTCATCAAACACGAATTCCAGGTAGACAGCTTAGTCCTACGAAGGAACCCAAAAGACTCAAGCGAGGGCAAACTCACCGTGAACCGGGAAGGCCCTTATCACGTCCGTGCAAAAACAGAAAATAGGGCCTACTACCTTGAAAACTTACACGGAAAGGAACTTTCTTAACCATGGAACACTGAAAAGCTTAAACAGTATTACAACTAAACACTGCCAGGGACGTACTCTCATCGCGACCACATGAGCATGCTAGGGTACAAGCGTGACTCCTAAACTCGAGACAAAAAGACGAGAGCCCGCTCTTGTGTGTGCGAGCGAACTTTGGATCCGACGGGGACACCTCAATTAAGCTCCAACGTTGTCGTACCAATTAGGCAGGACATCCAGCTCGCGATGGGAAGTTCATGCCACGGAGCAAAGACCTTGATCGAGCTCTTAGCTTTGTCGATGATTAGAACCCAACTACGACCACTCTGCTAGTCCCTTGCACGGCCGAGGATCAACTACGTCGAACAAAATCTCTAATCACTTAGCAAAAATACACAAATACAAAGAAAACATATATTTAACATACAATAACACACACGTAGTACGCATATATCAAATGATAAGGCACCATGCATTAAGGTGGGTCAGCCTCTGATCTAATCCAGAACAATATATATATATATATATATATATATATATATATATATATATATATATATATATATATATATATATATATATATATATATATATATATATATATATATATATATATATATATATATATATATATATATATATATATATATATATATATATATATATATATATATATATATATATATATATATATATATATATATTAATGTATTGAGTTAATTTAATATTCTTAGTTTTAATAATATTTATTAACTTAATTTATTTTAATTTAATATTATCATTCATAATATTAATTTTAAAAATATTATATGCTATATTTTGTATGAAACTTAGTTTTGCACATGTTTTTATTCATAGTATTAATATTAACAACATTTTTTTTTATAAATTGAAAATTGAATGCTTACATAGTTTTTACCTAAAAATTGATCTAGAAAGCACGACCACAAATATGCTACCGTATTATTGTAAACCTTTAAGTAAAACTTTATTAGGTTTGCTATTCCTACATTTCATTTGTACACCAATACATACACCAGCATATTTTCTTAAATAAAAAAATATTTTCATAAACAGTAAATGAACAGTGCATAAATAGTACCCATGAACAGCGCGTGAATAGTATACATGAACAGTATCTGTGAATAGTAGTTTAAAATAGTGAATAAAGTTGGTTAATAAAATATAAAAAATTGGTTAATGAAGTGATTAAATTGGTTAATAGACGCTCAAAGTTAAAAATATTTTTTTTATAGTAAACCAAAGTTGGTTAATGAAAAGTAAAAAGTTGGTTAATGAAGATATGGAGTTGGTTAATCGTGTAATTTTAGATCAATATTATTTAATTTAAAAATTAAAAAAAAATTTAAAAAAAATATTTTTTTTATATATTTCACTATTCATCGTATTGATGAACAGTGAAATACGGTGTAAGTGTAAGATTTGGTGTAAGAATAACATTTTTCAAACTTTATATAATTTTCTTTAGCAAAATACTACCAAATATATACTTTAAAATAAAAAATTTCTTAATCCATTCCTTAATACTCTTAGACATTTAACAAATTTTTTTATGCCTCATGCTTTCAGAGATACATATTCAGACGCACCTTTTTTTTTTCTTTACGCTGGATGCTTCTGAAGATGCATCTACGGAAAAAGTTTCGAAGATGCATCTCCGAAATCTTATCAAAACATGTTTTTAAAAAAAAATCAAGTTTTGTTGGTCGCAGATAGAAATTAACTGTTGCAGATGAATATAAAATGATATACATCCGTAAAACAAAATAATATGATATGTATAAAAAGTAATATGTAATAATCATCATAAAAAAATAGTACATCTGTCATCAAAATATAGTAAATAAAAAAAACATCACAGTCACTACTGTGTGTGCCTGACAACATCTGCATCCCCTCCTCCGCCTATGTCTTTGCCGCCTCGTATGCCTCTCTAGCCTCCTCGACCGCCCGGTCTGCGTCCTCGACCATTAATCCCATCGGTCCTGGCGCGATGCCTGCGGTACATAAGTGCCCATGCTGCCACCGCAATCATGTCATCCAATACACGCATGTGGACCGACCCCTCATGGAAGAAACCGACGGCAATGCCTGCCCGTCCCATTTCCACTATCAGACGACAGCGAGGCAGAACTTCCTGAGTATGGTCCAACTGATACTGCCGCTCCTCTAAGATTTCTTGATGAGCTGGTCTAGGCGGTGATCCTTCGGAAGTGAGAACCATATAGGGGTGTGAGACGGTGAATAGCCACATGATATAACCATTAACGCAACTCCTGTATCTCGACACTCTGGTCGCCCGAGCCTCGTCAGATATCATGTGCCTCTGGCAGTCGACATAGATCTTCTCTATCTGCATAAGGGTCAAGCTGAGAGGAGCGGAGACAGTTGGGTGTCTGGGAATGGTCTGAGTGTAGCCGAACTGCCACACGATGCGCTCGGTAAAATATGGAATAATGATGATCGAACTGCATGCCAACCATCCTTAGAATAGGGAGATATCGTCAAACGAACGCGTCATATGGTGATCAGCATAAACATCATACTGGATGTCCTCAGCAACCAGGCGATTGAGATAAATCTGTAAGGGTCGACCGTCTGATTCCCTCTGAGCGGGAGAAAGGCACAGACACACAACATCTGCTCTATGTAATCAGGCATACTCCCACCCGCGCGATCATGAGAAAGTACTGGAATATCCAAGACTGAAATGAAAATAAAAAACATCAAGATCAAACATTATCTTGAATACAGAATGAAAAGAAATGAAAAAAAGTCGAAGGATATAAGATTATTACCACAAGTAGTGCCACGCTCCCTGCCACAATCCTGGTCTTCCATAGGCATCCCTCTTCCAGCCTCAAATACGTGTAAACCAAGGTAGCCGCCCCCCAGTTGTACTCATAGATCCGTGTGAAATCTAAAAAGTACCTTAGGTAAGCGACATCTGTATATGCGGAGTAAGTGTCCACAAACAACTGAGTGCCGACTAAAAATAGAAAATAACATCTCAGCACACGTTGTCTGTGTATCTCAACCTCAGCTGGATCATCATTTTCCTGGCGTGCAACAACAAGCGCCTCACAAAATCTACGGGTGAGAAAGGAGAACCTGACATGAACCCTTCTGGTCTTATCCACCTCCTTCAGCGCATCAGTGGATCAGCCCCAAGCTCCTTGACCAACATCTCTCGTATCCTCCTTATCATTCTACAGTGACGGAGGAGGATACCCCTGATCGGTATATGCAGCAGACAGGAGGTGTCGTCCAGGGGGATCGTGAGCTCGTCGTGCGATAGATGGAAGGAGGACGTCTCAAGGTGCCATCTCTCGGTAAATCCCATCAACATCTCGTTGTGGATCAGGCTGTAACCGATCTCACAAAGGTCCTTCAAACCAGAGGCGACAAGGACATCCTGAAATCAAGCCTCCTGTGATTGCTCCAAAGATAATATCTTTTGCCCTTGGTTATAGAACTTTTGCGGCTGACGAGTCTGAAATTTTTCATAAATAAGAAACAATGTTAATAAGAGACAATTGTACAAATTATAAACTTCTAATGAAAAAAAAGAAACAATCTGAGTAATGTTACCTCTCCATCCCATACATGTCTGGCAGTATGGTCAGCGTATCCTGTCAGCAGGGACATATCTGAGGGACCCCTTGGAAAACTCTCAGGCTCATCATCGTCGTCGTCACCAGCATCCTCCGGTGGTAGGTCATCACCCTCTGGAGGTGGCACTAGATCATTAGCAGAAGGGGGAACTAGGAGTATCCCAACGAGGCCTGCGGGAGGACGAAGCCTGTGATGAACCCTCAGCTGAATCCCGACGCCTCCGGGATGAATAAGTGGATGATGGGGTGGGATATGAGGTCGAGAGAATGTCTTAGGCATGTGATGAAGAAAAATGTGCCTCAACTGCATCGACCTCGGTAATAGTGTTCTGCCTCCGCTCGCGTCTCACAGATGCATGCTGTGAAACCCGTCCAAGTCGCAATCTATTTTCTTTGTCTTCCATAATGTCTGCAAGGTATAACCAAGAAAAAACAATTAAATACAAATAAATTAAAAAAACAAAAAAGAAAAAAATTAACATTTTTTTACTTCCGGATGTAAACATACGGAAAACTTTCGTATATGTATCAACAGAAGAATCCAGAATTCAGAAAGTTTGATTTGTTCCAGAGCTGCATCTACGGAATTGCCCTAACGCTAATTTGTTCCGCAGATGTAGCTCCAGAACTTTCTGCAACTCTAATAGACAATAACGTCCCCTACCCATGAAAATTGATTTTTTGAAATCCTGATTGTCCGTTTCAGCCAACAAACAATATCTACATTGTATCTAAACTATATTTCTAAAACTATCTAACAATTTTTACACCTAAAATTATATTCTAACTCGTTTATGGGAAATACTCGAAAATAACTCGAAAACTTATCAATTATATCGAGCTTTGAATGATTTGGAGTGTCTTGATTGTTGAGATGAATGCTCATTGTCGAACTTGATTGAAAACAATTAAGTTTGAATTTTTTTTTTTAGGATTAAGAGAGTTTAGAAAGTTTGAGAGTGAAAAAGTTGAAAAATGAAAAAAGAGAAGGGACTCTGGCGCGGATGTATTCTAATTTGTTCTGAAACTATATAAACATAAATACTTTGTAGATGTATCTTCGAAAAAAATCAAATTTAAATAAAAAAAAATGCGCCCAAAAATATATTTTTGAAAAATAAGGAGTATTTTTGAAAGCGCATAAGTGGGTGGGGGAATAAATTCTCTTAAAATATCATGGTACTAACTAATTAAATATAAAAGCACTTTCCGTTACATTAGCGCCATTTCCATTTACCAGTGTCACGCCTTCAATCACCGAGCACCTCACGGAGCGGATCTTGTTTCTCTAAGCACAAACAGAACGTTTTGGATCCATTTTTTCTTTTCCCGTTTCCACTCCTCAATGCTTCTTTCGATTCAACCCGCTACAGAGTTACGTGAGCGAAAAATCGTGTTCGTATTTTGATTTTCCCCTTCGAAAATGGCAGTTTCTGCCGCCAATATCCTCTCTATCTTCTTCCTCTTTTGTGTTGCAGTGTTTCTCCTCTTTACGTAAGTTCAATGCGTTGAATTTCAGCATATTTAGTGATAGTATTCAATCATTGTTGTTTTTGATGCACTTGAGTTCAATATGTATTTTGTGATTAAGTATTAGTGGTTTGAATTGGAATCGGAATTTTACACGCTTGTTATAGTCTGTAGGTTGAAATCATTTGGAATTATAAATGTGTTATTGGATTGTTGGAATTTAGATATGAGTGAATGCGATCATTTGAGTGAAGAGTTCCAGATTAGCAAGTTTCTGTTTGCTAAGGTTTTAAAAAACCGTCGCGATGCGGTCACGTAAAGGGTTTCGCTGTATAGGTGTTGCAACACTGAATGCGGTGTCGTCGCAGTGTAAGTTAACACAATTTGTTCTTTAACATAAAAATGGTTAATAACGGTATCGGTATCGGAATTTGCTGACACTGTTTTGTCGTCGTTTTTGCGGTTGCAAACCGTTTTTTAAAACCCTAGGTTTTCTCTTTTTGTTTCCCTGCGTTGTGATGAGTAAATATTACTATGATGAAAATATCAACTAAATACGCTTTAAGTGTGGCGTGTAAGTTGAAAGACAATGAACCCTAGATCTACTGATTTGGTTTGGTTAGTAGCCAAGAGATTTAATGGAACATTTGTGAGGTTGAGTTAGCCTTAACTCAAATGGTAAGTAGCATAATCCTAGAAGATATTGTTGAATTAGATAATTTGAATTGCTTGAGAGAACTCTCTGCCTTATTATTTATAATAAGTGATTACATTTTACAATCAAATCTGTTACTAAATCCCTTGATTATAGGAATAAACCCAACAAACCCTATCATAGAAATTTTAACTTGATAAACTATTTTATTTAAATCTAATACATATCTTAACAGATATAAAGGTTGAACGAAAAAACCTACCGGACTATATTTTGATAACAAGTTAGCTATAAACATTACACATAATCCTATGCAATATGATAGAACCGATCATTTTGATTTTGATAAGAACTTCATAATGGAGATGTTGACAATTTGTACACCATATGCATCTATTGAGATCCTACACTGACTAGACATACCGACTAAATAATCCATTATGGCTTGGGGGTTCATGATAACAAGTTGAGCTAGTTTTTGTGGCTAATTTATGACAAAAACCTAATTTTAGAATAGTATCGAAGTTTATCTAGATATTTAATTGGACCTCTTATATTTGTTACGCTTCAGATGTCTAGCCTTGGATTTGAGAAAGCGTGTTAAGATTTTTGGTTATTAGGCCACCCACATTTGTTCACACTTTTGATGTCTAGTTGTAAGTCTAACAGATAGTGTTGTGGTCCCAATTCGACTAGAAACATAGCCAAATTAGCCTTTAAAAGCCTAGGGCAATCTTCACCATTTGAGCTAGCTTTTGGGGTTAATTTAGACTGAATGCCCTAATTCTAAGAGTGTCCATTGAAATCAATTTTTAGGTGTACTAACTAAAGTATTAATTGGTGGTTCATTATAAGGGATGATTTTGTCATTTACTTTGGTATTATTTGTAGTAGCCTATAAAGTGTAAACCATCTGTGTACAATTGTGCACATGTTTAACACTTGGAAAATTATTCCTTTTACTCTATCAAGTAAACTTGTCCACTATTGCAATATGATTTGATAGAAACTGAAAGTTTAACCAATGGTGTGGGTGTGGCAGGGGTTTAGCAAACTTGTTTGCCAAGAGAAGCATACACAGTTGGAGTTAGTGTCCTTATGGAGGGAGATATTGCCACTTTCCAAAATTTGTTGTCAAATTACATCCCATTGACGACTCTTGTCATTGTTTTTTTCTTTCACACAGAAATGATGATAGCATACTATGCTTTATGATTTAAGTTGAATGTTATGTTGCTTAGTGCTTTAAAGGCTTGTGCTATCTGAACCATGCTGATTCTTTGTTTTTTGGTTTAGATTCTTGGTATCCATAAATCAAATTGGACCCCGACTAATTGTGTTACTTGATTTTGATTGCACATGTTAATTACAGATTTTCTTCTGCATTGCTGTCTTGGATTTTGAGCCGTATTTTGGGTGCATCTGTTGAATTTTGTGTTGGCGGATGTAACAGTTTACGGGATGTGGCTGTGAAGTTTGTAAAGGTTTTTCTTTGCCTTCATCCACTTCTTTATTTAAAAGTTTAGAATATTGAAGGGAACTGTGGTACATTCAGCCCGAAGTTGGATATACTAAAAATCACTTTTATTGGGTCTTATCATGGTAATCCATGTGTATTTCCTGACTAAAATTTCCCCTTGAGAATAATAACTGAGTCCCACAATAGTAGGCTGTATGGAATAATAACTGACTTTGACTAATTACCTACTTCACTAGGGAAAAACAGACTTATTACAAGGATAAATTGTACAAGCAAATAACTCGGGAGAATTTAATTTGAAGTAGCCTAGTATGTTGCCACCCAAGTGGTTTTTCATCATCCTTTTCCCCTATTTATTCCTAAATGAGCTAAAGAAAAATTTTCCCTCAGTTTCCGAAACCTATGGTATAGAAGCTTAGTTCAACTGATCTGGTTTTCTTTATACACCCATTCTGTATATCATAGTTCAAATTATTTGCTTTTATTCTAGTGAACTGTCATGTTTGTGTCTCTAGGATTCCATAGCAATATATTCTGTTGATTTATGACATGTACAGGGTGCTACTGAATCTGTATGTATTGGTGAAATTAAACTCAGCTTATTATATTCCTCTGTCGAACCTGGTGTGGGTTTTCGTTCTTGGAATCCAAAGTTGCAATTATCAATATGCAACTTAGAAGTTGTTATGAGGCCTACAAGTACAAATAAAAGCTCTGCAAAGAAGAAAACTCAGAAATCCAAAACTCGTTCTTTAGGCAAGGGAAAATGGAAGACTATTGTCAATATTGCAAGATATCTTTCTTTTTCTTTGACAGAGTTTGTTCTAAAGGTATGAATCTTTATATCATCGCAGTTTTCTTCTTGTATGGTGAAACATGCTGATTTTCAATACTGTTGTTTTTTGGTGTCAGTATGCTTATATGAGATGACTTGGAAGAATGTTTTACTTTGTATGATTGTATAATTACTGTTGAGATATGTTATAGAATGTAGAGATTTGTTCAATATTTAACTTGTATTTATTGTGATAGTCTATCCTTAGGATATTTGCTGTATCTATAAATTCTGAACACTCTTGTACAGAATCATTAATCAGAAATACAATTTCATCTAGTCTCAAATTGCAGAGGTAATTTACATTATACAGACTTGGGTGAATAGCTACTTGCCTAGAATAGGAGTAGGACTATATTATGGGGAGCAAAACTATCCTAGTTAGTGGAAATGAAGCAACAAACCTGTCACTAATGAAACATTGACAATAGTACCAATACTCAACTAATGAAACATCTGTACTTATATTTTTAAATTAGTCTGTATTTACGTTGTTTACTTTCCTAGTGGGACTGGGATATTGTTAGAAAATCTTCTTTGGGTCCCTGAGAGTATTTTGATTGTTGCAGACACCTAAAGGTACTGTTGGGATTGGGAAGATGAATGTTGATATATCTAAAGGTGGTGGGCCCGAATCAAATTTGTTTGTTAGCTTACATATCTCGCCCATTGGCATTCACATTAGTGATCCTCAAGTTAGTTGTGATCAATCATCTAAATTTAGTGTTGGAGGATGCAGTGTTTCTAGCCAGGCATCTGCTGCTCCTACAGAAAAGTCTTCTGCTCCTTTTATCTGTGAAAAATTCTCCGTCTCATGTGAATTTGGTCATCGTAGGTATTTTTCTTTCCATGTAACTTGGTTTCCCCTTTGCAGTTTCTATAGACGCCCTTGTAGTTCAATTTTAAAAGGAAAACAATATTTTGTTCTATTTTATGCCATGTTGCAGTAGGGTTACTTGACTTTAACTTGGATGCTCTTATCCTTTTATGGATTTCATTTTTTACTTTTCTGTGGGTTCTAAGTTGTGCTTTGTCTCTCCTTCTTGAACACAGGGAAGTGGGTATTGTTATTAAGAATGTAGATGTATCCATTGGAGAAATTGCTGTAAATTTGAATGAGCGGCTGCTTATTAAAAAAAAGAGGTCATCAGAATCTTCATCTGGCTCTGATAGGTCAAGCGTTGATTCCATGAGCACAAAACAGTCTTCAACAAAGCAAGAAAAACTAGCACGCTTCAGTTCTTTGTTTCCTGAGAAGGTTTGAAATTTAAACATAATTAGATTTTCTGACCATCATGTATACTTTTAGAGGCTTAGCGCACTGGTAATGTTGTTTCTCTGGGAATTGATGGTCATGTGTTTTAGTCACAACCTTTACTCCACTTTAAGCAATTTGCATGATACATTGGACTTTGGGTGCCTTGTTGACGGTTTAAGCTTTTCAAGGAGCTTTCATTTTTTCAGAATACTAGCATTTGACTTTGGGGGTAGACATTCTTGTGAACCTCTCTGAATATTATGATTGTATTCTTTGTATTTTTGGTTTTATTTGGGTTATTTAATTTAGAAACCCAAGACCATAATCAAAGTGTTTGCCTTCTTTGTGATGTGTAATTGGACAATCTGTTTGCATTATATTTTTGCGAGTATATTGAACCAAAAAGCTATTCAAAATTTTTTCAGTTAGACTTAGTTTCAGCTGTGGAATTATACTTGGTATTGATAGGTGGGCTTCAATCTACCAAAGCTGAATGTGAATTTTGCACATAGCGAGCATGGTCTTTCTGTTGAAAATAATATCACTGGCATTCAATTTAATAGCATTAAATCACGCTCCAATAAGGATATTGGGGAGAGCACTCGCTTTCATTTTCAACTGGAGTTCAGAGAAATTCATGTATGTAGTAGTGTGTTTATTGATTTGTTGAGCCTTTTGTGGTATGATTTCCCCCGTTTTCAATTTGCTTCTTGCTGACAAATTTTATTCGGTACCATTGATATCGTAGCTTCTTAGAGAAGCCGGCGCTTCTGTCTTGGAGATAACGAAGGTGAAATTGGTCTCCTTTGTCTGTGTCCCAGTGCAGGTAAGCTGTTAGCAATCCACATATGGCACCTTTATATCTATATATTTGTATCTTTGTGTTTACCATACCTGGGAAACTTTAATACAATTAGGAGCAAGAAAAGGGAAAAATACGGTTGAGATTATTACAAATAAATTTAGTAGGCCTTTTATGAAAGAATTTATGATTTTTCCGAATGCATGGGTCATCTGTGTTATTTCTCTTTGTTTTAAATACACTTGAATCTGAATATTTTCTTATTTATTTGAAAAGGTTTTAACAACTATTTATATACATGAAAGATATATAAACTAACTAGCAATGTAATTCTATCATAATCCCAAAGGATACTAACACATCATACTACCATAAATATCAGTATCTCTATAATAATTATCAATATCTCAACATTCCCCTCAAGGTGGAGCATATATGTCGTATGCGGCCCATCTTGTCACATATTAAAGTTATTCGAGGACTTCGTACTTCGTAGTGATTTGATAAAGATTTCATCAAGTTGATCCTTAAAATTGACAAGGAAACTTTTGATGATGACTCTAGAGAGAATCTTTTCTCGAATGAAATGACACTCGACTTCTATATTTTTTATACTTGCATGAAAAATTAGATTGGAGGAGAGATGTAAAGCTGATTGGTTATCACATACAAGTTCCATCTGACCAACCTCACAAAAAAATGTAGCTCTTGCAATAAATGTTTCAACTATACAAACTCACATGTAGCATGAGCCATAACTCAATACTCAACCGTGTATTCGGCTGGGCAACAAAATTTGCTTTTTGCTCTTCCAAGAAATCAAATTTCCATCCACAAAAATACAATAGTTAGAAATAGATCTCTTATCGCTCGCATCTCCTGTCCAATCGTCATCTGAATATCCAACAATATTTGAGTGATCTCTAGCGGTGAAAACAAGTCTATTTCCAAAAGCTCTTTTGTTGACTTAAGAATTTGAACAATTGCATTCCAATGACTGACACATGGAAAGTTAAGAAATTGACTCATGACACTAATTGGAAAAAAGATATGCCTCGTCTTGTCAAGGTGAGATTAATCAATTTTTCCATTAGTCTCCGTTATCTATCTGGATCAAAATAGAGCTCCTCTAGTATGTAAGGAGCCTCACATTAGGATCCATATCAGTAATCGACTGATTTACAATCTATAAGACCCATCTCCTTCAAAATATTAAGGGCATACTTCTTCTGAAAAATTAACAATACTTGACTTTGATTGAGCAATCTCAAACCCAAAAAAGCAACGTAGAGGACCCAACTCCTTCGTCTGAAAACTTTAAAATAGGTGTTGTTTCAATACATTGATACCTTCATGATCATTGCCTGTAATTTAGATGTCATCAACATAAATCAAAAGATAAATATATTTATTTGATGATAGGCACTTAAGAAAGACTAAATTATCTGATTCACAATGGATCATCTTGAGCTGCTGTAGAACTTTGGTGAATCAACCAAACCATACCAGAGGTGATTGTTTCAGGCCATATAAGGACTTTTGCATACCAACATAAGCCTCTGAGCAATAAATCCAAAAAGTTGCTCCATATAAATCTCTTTTCCATATAAATCTCTTTTTCTAAGTCACCGTATAAGAAAGCATTCTTGATATTCAACCAAAATAAGGGCCAATGTTTCCATGTCGCCACAGTTATAAAGAGGTGACGTATGTCATTTTCGCAACTGGTGAAAAGGGATCAGTTTAATCTTACCATAGACTTGAGTATAGCCTCTTGCAATTAATTAAGCCTTTAATCAATCAACTTGTCCACCAGGTCCTACTTTGACATTAAACGCCCACCTGCAACCAACAATAACCAACAATAGATTTTCCATGAGGGGAACAAAGTATGGTTAGATTGTAAATCCATCATCTCATCAATCATGGCTTGTTTCCATCCCGAATGAAGGAGACAATCGATGGTAACTCACAATGTTGTAAACATGATGAGGATTAGAAGTAAATCTTTTACCTTTACGAAAAGCACCGTACCAAACCAAGTACGAGGAGATTGTTTCAAGGCGTAAAGAGATCGACAAAGTTGGCAAATGAGGGGAGAAGCCGAGAAAAAGCACCATTAACAATGACGATTATTAAATTAAAAGGACAAACAGGAACATAAAACACAAAGTCCAATTAAAGTGCAAAAGGTAGATAATTGATGGTAATCCAAATGACAAACATAAATATGATTAGGATTCCGAAGAGTCCCACTTAGGATGATGGTAATCCAAATGACAAACATAAATATGATTAGTTTCCTTACTTTTTCAATTTTTTTTCTTTAGAGATTTTCTTTTCTATATAAATTTGTACAGCCTCATTGTGAAATACATGCTATTCACTTGAAATTATTCAAAAGGAGAGAAGCCCGAATAAAGGAAGTCTGATTCCTAAGCCATTTATTTAGTTGAGTTATCTTACTATATTGTTCATTCCATTTGGCATATGTTAAGATATGTATAAATTTAAGTTATATATGGTTGAGAAAATCATTATAAAATTAGGTTTGTTAGTTTATTCATCCATGTAGTCAAGGGATTTGATTATTCATTTGAATTTCTCTCAAGCAATTCAAATAATCTAATTCAACTGTCTAGATTATTGGACTATGAATTGTTCTCTTTTGTATTGTCTATGTAAGCTTATTCTCTTTTCTTTTTCATGGGTTCTTTCTTCCAGTCAATCTCACTTGCTAGAGCTGAAACTGAAATCAAACTTGGACGTTTTCAATGCAACATCATAATGAGCAGATTGAAGCCTTGGTTGCGTCTCCACTCCTCCAAAAAGAAAAAAGTGGTAATTCGAGAGGAAGCTTCGGTTGTAAAACCGAAATCAAATGAGAGCAAGCCCATCACGTGGATATGTAAATTTTCAACTCCTGAGATAACAATCGTGCTTTATAATATGGCTGGTTTTCCGGTGTATCATGTAAGTATTTACACATATATAATTTCTCTGTTTTATGAACCAAAACTTGCATAACAGCCATGCTATGCCATTGCAAAGTAAATTTGATTCTAGTTATATTTAGTATTGTGCCGTTTGTGATTGATATAAATTTAAAAGTTAAATTGAAAATTAAAATTAAACAGTTCTGTCCTTAAATGTCATATATTTTTGAACTTGTTAGGTGATATGAGAGAATCTAATAATAACTTATGTTAGAGTGTTGTTAGCAATAAAGAAATAAAGGAGGGGAGTACGAGAAGGGATGTTAGAGTTCCAATAGAATGTATAATAGTTATGAAAATAACAGTTACAAAATATATAATAAAGCATAAAAAGTTAGACTACTAATTTTGAAATATAAAAAAGCCAATGAGATAAGTCTAATAGACTATTATCTAACATCTCCTTTTAAACCTATGATGCATTAGCAGGGAGCATCGAGATTTTGTGAATCATACAAAAAAACTTCATCCTAAAAACATTTTCTAATATTCGAACACCATCCTCAAGCTAAAGCTTAAACTAAACTACAACTATGGGTGTTCGTGGTTCATGAACTGCACTGAATTAAACCACATTAATGGTTCAGTTCAGTCTTCAATAACCACTTCAATAAAAAAAAACTGTTAACCGTAAAGTGGTTTCAGGTTAGTTTTAAACCAGTGTAAAACCAATTTGTATCTTTAAACCGGTTTATAATCAGTTTGCATTTATAAATCGGCTTAATATTTTGATCTCTTTTAGAAGCAATTTTTTTTCTTCGTTTTTTTCATTTTTAGAGATTTGGCTCACATAGAAACATAGTCTATAATCTTGGACAATCTTCACCTTACAATGAATTTTGTGGATTAGAAATGGAAGGTAAATAATAAAAGTAGCGTCAGAATTTATAATTAACATATCTATGTAATATATAAATGAGGCAAACAGTTGCCACAGGTGCTGTTCAATTAAGAATAAAAGGAATAGAGTGAAAGAGGTTAAATACAAAACCCAAATGACCGATACCATGTAAGAAAAGTATATTTGAACTAATGTCCAAACTTCAGTCTTATTTATAATAAAGTATTATGGTACAGTAGGATCAATCATTAATACATATAAGAATCAATCAAATCCCTAATTTTTAGTTGTTAAAAAATAATAGGATCTTTGTATTTATTGTATAGGCATATCATATCATTTCATGTAAAAAGAATGCTATCTTCTATACTTATATTTTATGCATTTCCTAGAGTCTATGTAAAACCGACTCCATGGTGTGGTTGAAATATAGTTTCACCATCTCAGTCTCATCTCATGTTCTCTCTTATTCAACACTAGTAATTTTTATTTACACATTAAATATGTAGACATGTTTTAAATATGCTATCTAAAACTCTCCAACAGGTGGTTTGTTTCGTACATTCGCTTGACACAATTTTTTTTTGTGAAGTCATTACATCTCTAACAGATGACGCTTATTTCTATGGTTTTGGATGAAGTTATCCTTCTTATGATTCTTTTTAATGTTAATTTAAATGATTTGAGTAAAGGCATTTACTGCAAAGCATCCATGTACTGCTTTCCAACTCTAGGGTTGCTTACAATCGCCGCATCTATTTGCAAACAACATTTCAAATATGGGGACTTCAGTACATTTTGAACTTGGTGAGTTCAATCTCCAGTTGGCTGATGAAAATAAAGAATGGTTGAAAGAAAGCATTTTTGGTGTGGAATCAGATTCTGGCTCTATTATGCAGATTACAAAGGTTAGTTTGGACTGGGGCAAAAAGGACATGAAATCCTCTGAAGAACATGGTCCAATGTCTATGCTAGGTTTATCAGTTGAGGTTACTAACATGGGAATTTATCTAACTATCAAGCGTTTAGAAACATTAATATCAACAGCAATATCCTTTCAAGCTTTAATGAAAAGTCTATCTTCAAAGAAAAAATCAACTCAAAGTCGAGGGCGCTCATCAAAATCTTCGGGTAAGGGAACTCAAATATTGAAGTGCAATCTTGTACAGTGTTCAGTATATGTATTGGGGGAGACTGGATTGGAAAATACAGACGTTCTAGATCCCAAGCGAGTTAATTACGGTTCACAGGGTGGAAGAGTTATAATAGATGTGTCGGAAGATGGTACCCCTCGCAGTGCTAAGATAGTGTCCACTGTTTCTGATAACTACCAAAAACTAAAGTACTGTATCTCTCTTGAAGTTGTTCAAACCAAGTTATGTATAAATAAGGTGAAACAATCCACACAGATAGAACTTGAAAGGGCCAGATCTATCTATCAGGAATATGTGGAGGAAAGTAGGCCGATGACAAAGGTGGCATTATTTGATATGCAAAATACTAAATTCGTAAAACGCTTAGGTGGCCTCAAAGAAAAAGCAGCTTGTTCTCTTTTCAGTGCTACTAGCATTACAATAAGGTGGGAGCCTGATGTTCATCTATCACTAATTGAACTTGTTCTCCAGCTGAAACTAGTTGTACACAATAAGAAGCTTGAGGAATATGGTAATGAATGCATGGGGGACTCATCTAATGTAAAAGATGCAAATTGCAAAAATGAAGCTACCATGGAATCAAAGAATCTTGAAAAGAAGAAAGGTTCTATTTTTGCTGTTGATGTGGAAATGTTGAAAATATCTGCTGAGCTAGGAGATGGAGTGGATGCTATGGTTCAGGTGCAGTCAATTTTCTCTGAGAATGCTAGTATAGGAGTGCTCTTTGAAGAATTAATGATTAATTTTAATCAGGCCAGAATCTTGAAGAGTAGTCGAATGCAAATTTCACGAATTCCTAGTATATCTGCTAGTGCATCTGATGCAAAGGGACCCGTAACCACAACATGGGACTATGTAATTCAAGGACTTGATGTTCAAATTTGTTTGCCATTCAGATTGGAATTGCGTGCTATTGATGATGCTCTTGAAGACATGTTACGAGCTTTAAAGCTTATTGTGGCAGCAAAGACTAATTTGATTTTTCCTGTGAAAAAAGATAATTCTAAAGTAAAAAAGCCCAGTTCAACAAAATTTGGATGCATAAAATTTTTCTTACGCAAGTTAACTGCTGACATTGAAGAGGAACCAATTCAGGGATGGCTTGATGAACACTACCAGATGTTGAAGAAGGAAGCTGGTGAGTTAGTTGTCAGGTTAAACTTTCTAGATGAATTTATATCGAAGGCCAAGCAAGATCGAAAATCTTCTGATGACTTGAATAATTCTTCTGAAGAGGGAAAAATTTATTTTAATGATGTTGAAGTTGATGTAAATGATTCTTCAATTATTGAGTCTATGCGAGAAGACATTTATAAACGATCATTTCGATCATATTATGAGGCATGCCAGAAGTTAGTGTTATCTGAAGGCTCAGGTGCATGTAGGGATGGCTTTCAAGCTGGTTTCAAACCTAGTGCTTCAAGGTCTTCACTTTTTACGATAACTGTGTTAGACTTAGATGTAAGCTTGACAAAAATTGATGGAGGAGATGATGGGATGATTGAGTGTGTGAGGAAACTTGACCCTGTTTGTCTTGAATGTGATATACCATTTTCCCGACTGTATGGGGCAAATATTCTCTTGAATGCGGGTTCTCTTGCGGCTCAGATTCGAGATTACACATTTCCTCTTTTTTCTGGAAATTCTGGCAAATGTAAAGGTTCTCTTGTGTTGGCTCAGCAGGTAATTTAGAAAATTATAATTTCTTTCACCTTTCTATATGTCCGCACTAGTTTATTTTGATTGCTTACTGATAGATACTTGTTTAGATATTAGAAGAAGAAACTTTGCAAAAATATTTTCATTTTTTGATAAGCAAAATTAGAAAAGATATGATTTTACCCCTTGGCCCCAGATCAATCATGAAACCAGGTTAGGGATGAATACAAACTGTTGCTATTCCTCTTGGGATTTTAAGGGCCCGAGATCTTTCCCTCCTAGACTAATCTCTCAACAGTCTAGAATGATTTACTCTCTCTTTATACCATATCTCTGCAAATGCTGTTAGAAAACCACTAGTTACTCTAATTTTCTCAACTTAACAGCCTATCCCATTTGGACTTACCTTGAATTTTCTGCTTATCCTTATGTTAAGAAGGTTCCATTAACACAAAAGCATGATCTTTAAGGGACCCAGTAAGTTAATATGTAATGTAAACTCCCACCTGAATTTATATATTTATTTACTAATTCTTCAGTTAAAATTGGTAAGCCGCTGTTACTCAAACTGAACTTCACATTTGTTTGTTTGACCTCATATAGGGGATTGATTAACTGCATGATCATCAACCTGATAATATTTCTTGGTCATTATTCTTCTATTTATTTCAACTAGGCAACTAGCTTTCAACCTCAAGTACTTCAAGATGTCTATGTTGGGCGGTGGAGAAAGGTGTGGTTGCTTCGATCAGCTAGTGGTACAACTCCACCCATGAAGACATACTTAGATTTACCATTACATTTTCAAAGAGGCGAAGTGTCATTTGGGGTGGGTTATGAACCAGTTTTTGCTGATCTTAGTTATGCTTTCACTGTGGTGCTACGGAGGGCTAATCTAAGTATTAGGAATCCTGGCCCACTTATATTGCCACCAAAAAAGGAGAAGAGTTTGCCATGGTGGGATGACATGAGAAATTATATTCATGGAAAAACTTCCTTATTATTTTCTGAAACTAGATGGTATATTTTGGCATCTGCAGATCCTTATGAAAAGCTTGATAAACTTCAAATTGTGACTAGCTCTTTGGAAATTCACCAGTCAGATGGTCGTATTCTTGTTTCTTCCAAAGATTTCAAGATTTTTTTGAGTAGTTTGGAAAGTCTGGCAAACAAACGTGGATCTAAAATTCCAGCTGTTGTCAATAGTCCATTTTTGGAAGCCCCAGTCCTTACAACTGAAGTTACAATGGACTGGGGTTGTGACTCTGGAAAACCCTTGAATCATTATTTATTTGCACTTCCTATTGAAGGAAAGGCTCGCGAAATAATATTTGATCCCTTCAGATCCACTGCTCTTTCCATTCGATGGACCCTATCTTTTGGATCTGCTCTTCCTTTGTCAGAAAAGAAACATCCATCCTCCATAGCAATAAATAGTACAGAAGCAAATGCTAATGTATCTCATCCTCCTAACATTTGTCAGAATTTTTCACCTGCTTCCCCAACAATACAACTCGGTGCTCATGATCTAGCATGGATTGTAAGATTCTCGAACTTGAACTACCTTCCTCCACATAAACTGCGCATGTTCTCACGATGGCCCCGTTTTGGAGTTCCTAGAATTGTCAGATCAGGTAATCTTGCACTTGATAAAGTGATGACTGAATTTATGATGCGTATAGATTCCACTCCAATCTGCATAAAGAACATGCCATTACATGATGACGATCCAGCTAAAGGACTGACCTTCATGATGAAAAAGTTCAAGCTTGAATTATATTTTAGTCGGGGACAGGAACATTATACTTTTGAATGCAAACGCGAACTTCTTGATCTTGTTTTCCAAAGTATTGACCTTCATAGGCCCAAGTGTTTCCTAAATAAAGAAGAGTGCGGAACTGTGGCTAAATCAGTTAATGTGATACCAAAAAGTACACAATCTACATCCGAGGAAAAAACTCCCTCTAAAAAGGGTTATCTGGCACAGAAAAATCACGATGATGGATTTCTGTTATCTTGTGATTACTTTACCATACGAAAACAGTCTCCAAAGGCTGATCCTGCTACATTATTAGCCTGGCAAGAAGCCGGAAGAAGAAATGCTGAGAAGACCTATGTACAGTCTAGCTGTGAAAAACAGAGCGAAACAGATGAGCATATGCAATCAGACCCAAGCGATGATGATGAGTACAATGTGGTGATAGAGGATGATGGGTATAATGTGGTAATAGCTGACAGTTGTCAGCGCGTGTTTGTCTATGGTCTAAAGCTTTTGTGGAATATTGAAAACAGAAATGCAATTTGTTTTTGGGCTGGCGGTCTAGCCAAAGCTGTTGCACCTGCCAAGCCTTCTCCTTCCCGGCAGTATGCACAGAGAAAATTACACGAGAACAACAACCAGCAAGATGGAAGTGAAACTCGTCAAGACGATGCGTGTGAAACCCATCAAGATGACGAAACTGAAATGCAAAGAGATGATGGACCTGAAACCCATAAAGATGAAGGAGTTGAAACCCATAAAGATGAAGGAGTTGAAACCCATCAAGATGAAGCTAGTAAGTCCCTTCCCACCGGTAACATCTTAGATTCGCCTTCTTCTCTGGCTGCCAAGACTACTGAATTCCCTTCATTCCCATCCAGTTCATTTAAGATGGACAGCTTACCATCAGGTATGTCATATGGTTCAAGATATCTTGTAGACTTTTATTGATTTGGATATGCAGAATAGATTAGTAATATACACAAAAATAAAACAGTGTAAACATGCTTTTTGTCATAACATACTTTCACATCTTTCCTTTTTTTGTTACGCTAAATTTATTGTTTAGTACTTTTAAGGATATGTTTGTTCAACCTCTTTTATCTTTTTTGTTTATTTGCCAGCCAAATATGAAAATACAGACGATTCGATGGAGGGGACTCGACAATTCATGGTTAATGTTATTGAACCACAATTTAATCTTCACTCAGAGGGTGCAAATGTAAGCTTAAAAAGTAATTTTTCTTTTCATTTTTGGTAGAGCTTGCAATACTAAGTAACACTTGTGTTTTAATTATAGTGCTTGCCTTTAAGGCGGAAACTTAAACCTAGACAATCAATTCTCTTTGATGCTGGATCTTGTTTAGTTATGGTAATTTACCCATTAAATGACTTGGGCAATATTCACATTTGGTAGAATAAAATTTAGAAGAGTGCTTTGGAAGTTTTATTTCTTTGAAGTACAATTAGATAGTGGTTTTCTGAGAATTTCACGATTAGAGCTTGCTTCCATCCACAACTTTGGCTTCTCTATTTTGTTTGCTCTATAGATTCTACTTTCTGTTAGTTAGGAATTTCATCTTTCTATTTTTAACTAACCATTGGGTCTGGTCTTGTGTTTCCTCTAATATATATTATTAGAGTGAAAGAATGAAAGAAGAAGAGAGAGAGCAAGAGAGAGAAGATAGATCTAACTGAAACTGAATTCTGTCATTATGCTTGAACAATTTACAATATTACAAGGTTATATGTTCATTCTAAACCTGTGCACTAGCTAGCTTAACCTACACCACAACATAACTAACTGTAAGTTAGTTATGCTGATGTGGCATTCTTGACTATTCTAGCCTATTCTCTGATACTCCCCCACAAGCTCAAGGTGGCTGTGAAGGAACACAGGAAGCAGTCAGGTTGAGCTTGCCTCTGAGCTCCAGAAATCTTGCACTTGAGAGAGGTTTAGTGAGAATATCAACTTTCTGATCAACACCAGGAATATGACACACGGCTAGAGTTTTGTTGAGGACCTTTTCCCTCACAAAAAATAGATCTATTTCTACGTGCTTGGTTCGAGCATCGAGAACTGGACTATGTGTCATAGCAACAGTACTTTGATTGTCACAGAAAATAGTAGGAGTGGTGAAAGGAACATTCAGTTCTCCAAGCAGCATTTGGACCCATAGAACCTCAGCAGTTGTTTGAACCAAGCTTCGATATTCAGCTTCTGCACTAGAGCGAGCCACAACAGTCTGTTTCTTTGACCACCAGAAAATCAAATTAGGCCCCAAGAATATAGCTGACCCAGAAGTGGACCTTCTATCATCAGGGTCAGTAGCCCAATCTGCATCACAAAATGCTTGAAGAGAGAAAGGCTGTGCAGGCAAGGCAGGGGTGAACAGCAACCCAGAGGTGAGAGTACCCTTCAAATAACGCAGGATGCGTTTGACAGCCAGCCAGTGAGATTCCAAAGGATGTGCCATAAATTGACACATTTTATTGACTGCATAACAAATCTCAGGACGGGTGATAGTAGCATACTGCAAAGCCCTCACAATAGACCTATAAAGAGAAGGATCAGAGAACCCAACAGAACCAGTTTTGATAAGTTTGGTAGTGGAAGCCATAGAGGTAGCTACAAAATTGGTTTCAGACATGTCGGTTTTGGCAAAAAGGTCCCTCAGATATTTGGATTGAGTAAGCAGCAAGTTGCCATTGGACAACTTCCCATTGGACAACTTCTTTACCTCAAGACCAAGAAAATAGTCCAAGTCCCCAAGTTGTTTAAGAGCAAAAACCTGATTGAGCTTGAGGGTGATTTGTTAAATGAGTGCTACTGAGCTGCCTGTGATGATGATATCATCAACATACACCAACATATAGACAACGGCACTGTGATGTTTGTAGATAAATAGAGAAGTATCACACTTGCTGTTGACAAAATCAAAAGCCAAAAGTGTGGTTTTAAGTCTCTCAAACCATTGTCTTGGGGGCTTGTTTGAGGCCATACAAGGCCTTATGTAAACGAAAAACCAAGGAAGAATTAGAAGATGTGAAACCAGGAGGCTGCACCATATAAACTTCCTCTTCAAGCAGGCCATTCAGAAAAACATTATTAACATCCAACTGCTGCAAAGGCCAATTATGAGTGAGAGCTAAAGTAAGAATCAGTCTAATAGTAACAGGCTTAATGACAGGAGAGAAGGTTTCATTAAAACCAAAACCATGAACTTGATGAAACGCTTTAGAAACAAGTCTGGCCTTGTATTTATTGACTGATCCATCAGCATTTTCCTTAACTCGAAAGATCCACTTACACCCTATAGCTTTCCTGTTTGAAGGTAGAGGAACTAATGACCAGGTTTTGTTTCTTTCCAAGGCACTGTACTCCTCTTGCATAACAGCAAACCACTTAGGATCTTGAAGGGCTTGTTTAACACTCCTAGGCTCAGAGTGAACAAGATATTTTGAGGGATGAAGTCTAGTTAAAAGAACACCAGACTTGGTTCTGGTAGTCATGGGATGAAAATTAATTGGAAGAGGTTGAAGGGCAGGATCCCTAGGAATAGTGATAGAAGAAGAGGATAGTGAAGCAGGTGAATTGGGTTGAGCATTAGCCATAGAAGGAGCAGATGAAGAGGAGACAAAATTACTAGATAAAGAAGGTGCAGAGATGGAGGACACAGGTTTTGCAGTAGCATGCCCAGAGTTAGAAGACATAGAAACCTTAGTAGGAGGAGAAACAGTAGGAGGGAGAACTGGAGTATGTAATGTGATGGTGGAGGAGGAGGAAGATGGGACAGAGGTAGAGGGAAGAGAGGCTGGCTTTGGAAACAGATTATGATAGGGAAACTTAGTCTCATTAAATAGCTCATCTTTGGAAATGAAGATTATGCCACTTGAGGAGAGACACTTATAACCTTTGTGAGCTGTAGAGTACCCTAAAAAGAGACACTCATGTGATCTAAAATCAAATTTGTGATGGTTGTAGAGACGAAGAAGAGGAAAGCATGCACAACCAAAGACTCTAAGAAATCTATAATCAAGATTCTGATTGAACAAGACAGAATAAGGAATTTTATTATTAAGAGACACTGTTGGTAAACGATTGATGAGATAGACAGCAGTTAAGAAAGCATGATGCCAAAATTTGAGAGGAAGAGAGGCATGGCTAAGAAGAGTAAGACCTAGATCAACTATATGCCTATGTTTTCTCTCTACCACACCATTTTGATGATGAGTATGAGGACAGATGAGACGATGAATGATTCCAAGATCAGAAAGAAATTTTGTAAATGGGCGAAATTACCACCCCAGTCTGTTTGAACAGCTTTGATAGGATAGCCAAATTGCAGTTCAGCCATGACCTTGAATTGTTTAAAAATGTTTAATGCCTTAGATTTAGTTCAGCCTATAAATCCAGGTAAATCTTGTGTATGCATCAACAAATGTGATATAGTAGTGAAAATTTTGTGAGGATTTGACTGGAGCTGGACCCCAAAGATCACTGATAGTTCAAGTGGTGAGACATATTGAGTTTGTGACTGAGGGGAATGCAGTCTATGAGCTTTGCCCATACGGCAGGCTGAACAAAACAGGGAATTAACTTTATTAGAATAGAGAATATTACATTGTGCTAGAACAAGTTTCATAATATGGGGATTGGGATGACCAAGGCATAAATTCCAAGTAAAATGAGAATTACATGAGTTATTTTCAGATACATTTTGATTGGAATTAGAAATTCTAGGAGTAGTACTAAAATTTGAGCTGGAAGCAGGATCACTCGAGACTAAGGCCAAAAATGAGACTTGACTTGTTTTAGGCGGCTGAATAAGCTGAAGATGAGGAAATTCATATAGGCCATCTCTGCCTACACGACCTTGGAGCAGAATTTCATTGGAGGCCTGGGATTTGACATGACAGATATCAGAATGAAACTCAAAAAATACACAATTATTAAGACAAAACTTACTAACACTTATGAGATTCTTTGTGATGGAAGGAACATGCAGTAAATTATGAAGAGCTAAAGAGGTGTTAGGGTTAAATTGAGATGGAAAATAGGATGAGCCTGAGGAATGAATACGCAAACCTTGACCATTACCAATGAAGATCTGATTAGGACCTTCAAATGGTGTGGATTGTTGTATGTTTTGAGAAGCATTAGTGACATGGAAAGAAGCTCCTGAGTCTGGGAACCAAGCACTGCTTGAAGCTGCACCAATGTTGGTAAGCATAGCATTAGGAACTACTTGTGGTTGTGGAGTGGGCAATAAAGCAGGCCGAGTTTGATAATTTGGACGAGTCCAAGTGTTAGGTATTTGCTGTGCAAACTGCGGTCCACCAATAGGTTGGTAAGGATTGTAGAAGTTTTGCAGATTCATAGTTTGAAAATATGCAGGTATAACAGGTTGAAACTGCTGATTGAACCTGTGATAACATTGAACAGCCAGATGTCCAAACTTGAAGCAAACCTGACACTGAATGTTACTGCACCTGCTTCTGCCACGGCCGTGTCTGCCACCACGGCCACCAACACGACCTCCTCTAGATGAAAAGGTGGAATTAACTCCTTGTTCAATAGTCTTAGCATTAGATACCTCTATTTCAGTTTGAGAATTAGTTGAGTGAGATTCACTGAAGCAGCTACCTCCATTTGTGTGTGTTTCTTATGCTTGTTGGACCTGATTTCATGTGCTAGAAGAAGAGCCTCAACTTCTTCAAGTTGCACAGAGTCAAATTTACTCTCAATTACATAAACAACAGAAGCAAAATCTGGAGGAAGACCTTCAAGTATAACATCAATGTGTTGTTGATCAGGAACTGGATCTCCAACTGAGGCGAGTGCATCAACTAAGGCTTTGATACGAACTAGATACTCTTTAACAGATTTGTCTTCTAACATTGTAAACCCGAGTTCCGCTCTCAACTGCCTCGCTTTCGCACGTGTCAATTTATGAAAATGTGCAAGAATTCGTTCCCAAAGTTCATACGAATGAACGCATCCAAGAACGCGAGAAAGAATCGAAGATGATAACGTGAAATGAAGCCACGTCAACAACCACTGATCTTGCGTAATCCAAGCGCGATAGGAAGGATTCTCACGATTAGCAGTGCGATCTTCTTCAGTGAGAAATTGCGCAGGTATATCACGAAGATAGAGGTAATTCTGCAGGTTGTTCGCACTGACGAACGGATCAACTTGCTGACGCCACAGTAAAAAATTATTTTCATCAAGCTTTTCAGTAATTTTGAGCTGAAACGACATTGACGCTGTCGGAGCTACGGCTGCCTGAGTAATTGTCGAGGTCGACACCGGAGAAGAGGAAGAAGTCATGGATTAGAACCGAAGCTCTATAATACCATATTAAAGTGAAAGAATGAAAGAAGAAGAGAGAGAAGATAGATCTAACTGAAACTGAATTATGTTATTATGCTTGAATAGTTTACAGTGATACAAGATTATATATTCATTCTAAACTTGTGCACTAGCTAGCTTAACCTACACAACAACATAACTAACTGTAAGTTAGTTATGCTGATGTGGCATTTTAGACTATTCTAGCCTATTCTGTAATATATATATATATATATATATATATATATATATATATATATATATATATATATATATATATATATATATATATATATATATATATATATATATAAAAGTTCCCTAACTAATCCCACTCATTAAGGAAAATATATATCAATCAATCCCATTAATTAGGAGAAAGATAATACTAAGAATAAAAACAATAAAAAATAAATACAAATAATAAAACAATATTATATTTTAACATTTCTCCTCAAGGTGGTGTATATACATCATAAGCATCCATTTTGTCACATATGTAAGTAATTTGAGGTCTCCAAAGAGATTTTGTAAAGAGATCAGCAAGTTGATCCTTGAAATTAACAAAGGAGGTTTGGATTGTCCCACTAGTAATATTCTCTCTAAGAAAGTGAGAATCGACTTCTATATGCTTGGTCCTCTTATGAAACACTGTACTGGAGGAGAGGTGCCAAGCTGGCTCGTTATCACATACAAGTTCCATTGGGCCGACTTCACAAAAATGAAGTTTCTGAAATAAATGCTTTAACCACAAGAGCTCACATGTGGCATGGGGCATGACTCGATACTCAGCTTCTGTACTTGATCGAGCAACAAAGGTTAGCTTCTTGCTCTTCCATGAGATAAAATTTCCACCAATAAAAACATAATAACCCGATGTAGAACGTCTATCACTTGCATCTTCTGCCCAATCAACATCTGCATCATCCATGCTTCGGGCTCATTGAGACTCAAGCGTGAGGGTGTGTGTTGGAATTTTCGCCTTAATTGTGATCCTCCATAGTCACCTTAATTGCGGCATTTGACTTGCCTTCAGTGCAACCCCCAACACTTTCATAGTGTTGGATTTGAAGGGGTGAATTTAGTCCCATATTGCTTAGAGATATGACCTGTGTTGTGTTTATAAGTGGGGGCAATCCTCACCTTATAAACCGGTTTTGTAGGGATGAGTTACACGTAACCCACACAAAGACTTGTGCAATTTACATACGTAATTACACTCCCCCTGAGCAACAAATTCTGGAAGTTGCTCTATGTAAATCTCCTCTTCCAAGTCACCATGCAAGAATGCATTCTTGATATCCAATTGAAATAGAGGCCATTGATAGCTGAGGAGGTGGCATGTTGTGCTGCCTTCAACTTCAAGTACCCCTTGTTAAGAAGTGTGGTTGGGCCTAACTCAACCCTACAAAACCGGTTGGTAGAGTGAAGATTACCCCCACTTATAAACACATGTTCATGCCATATATTGTCCGATGTGGGACTCTTAACACACCCCCTCACGCTCAGGACTGGACAACTGAAGCGTGGAAATAAATGGTGGGTGGCCCGATAGCGGAAACCATAGAAGGTGGCCCACCGGATCTTAAACGAGGCTCTTGATACCATGTTTAGAAATGTGGCTGGGTCTAACTCAACCCTACAAAACCGGTTGGTAGAGTGAGGATTACCCCCACTTATAAACACATGTTCATGCCATATATTGTCCGATGTGGGACTCTTAACACTCCTTATACTCATCGGCAGAAAAAGTAGTTTCGAGTTCACCCTTTGACTTAAGGTTTGTAGAGGTTTGAGCAACATTAGCAGTTTTGTTAGGGAAGCCATGTAAGTTGAAACACATACATTGAGTACAATAGAAATTATCTCTACCCCCTCTACCATGTCCTTGATCACGACCACGTCCACTATGTCCTCCACTACCAAAGTTAGAAACAAAAGCAGAGGACTCAGGAGCAGTATGAGTGTTATCACTTGGTAAGAATACCCAGACAAGGCGATTATTAGCTCTTTTACTGTAGGGATAGTAGTATTTGTTAACGTCTGGTCTTTAACCGAACTATATTCTTTAGGGAGACCATAAAGAACAAACACCATGAAAATATTGTCAAGCTTGCCAAGTACCTTCGTAATATCATCACTAACCAGCATAAGTTTGAGGCCATCAATAGTGCACCGAGCACAAGTCAAATATTCTGATAAATCTTAATCATTCATCTGAAGAGTGACCAAGTTGCGGACCTATGCATGCAATCTTTGAATTTCGTTAGCATAAAGGTTTTTAGCCTTCTGCCAAACCTCATAACATGTCCTATATGGACGAAAGGGTGCCATCAGCTTTGCCTAACAATGATACAGTTTGATAATTAGTAGATTCTCAATCATCTTTTATTGCTGCATCAATTTCTGAAACCTTTTTAGTCAGATGGTCTGACAGGCGTTGACCCAAAAACCACAACTCAACCGAAGCATACCAATTCAAGTAATTCTTATTACCATTCAATTTTTCAGTGGTAATAACGGGTGTTCCTTGAAACGCTAACGAAATTAGACTCTTTTAGGAGGATTCTCAACAACAACCTCCTTTGGCTGGGAATTTCAGTCATGATGCTTCAGCAGGGTCACAAATTCTCAACAACACCAAATAACAACGGAATCAGATTGAAAAACCGACCCTGTAACAACAATTGCTGTCAGAATTGTACAGCTAGAAGGCAGCGTGTGGCCTTCACATGCCGATGCGTGGTGAGAGTTGGGGCGTGTGGGTGATGCTGATGGCGGTGCGTGGCTGGTCAGTTGTGGGCGCAGTTTTGACAGGTGGTAGATTGGTGACTCCGGCCACTGTAGAAGGTTGCGTGACACTGTTTCAAGCGGTGGCAGATTTGAATAAAATAGACTCTTGAACAAAACAGAAAAATTAAGGTTTTAAACCATACTCTGGATATCCACTTGAATATTGATTTTTTATTCCATTATGAAGAGAGTGTAAGCCTTCTAACTAATCCCACTAATTAAGGAAAAGATATACTAACCAATCCCACTAGGGAAAGATAATACTAGAATAAAAACAATAAAACAATAAATACTAATAATAATACAATATCATATCTCAACAATAACATTCACTCTGAAAAATATGCTTTGAAGTTCATTGTCATTATAATATTCACTATTGAACAATCTGATCAGATAAGAAATTTATAAACAATATTTCAATTATGCATGTATACATACATTTACAGGGTAGGTTTTTGCTTGCTGCTCTAAGTGGACGTGTTTTAGCCCAGTCGTTTCATTCAGTTGTTCATGTTGGCCATGACATGATTGAGCGAGCACGTGGTACGACAGAAGAAAATATTAGTGAATACCAGCCTGAAATTGCATGGAAAAGAATGGAGTTGTCTGTTATGTTGGAGCATGTTCAAGCGCATGTAGCCCCAACGGATGTTGATCTAGGGGCTGGGGTGCAGTGGCTACCAAAAATTATTAAAGGCTCTCCAAAAGTAACGCGTACAGGTGCACTTCTTGAGAGAGTTTTTATGCCTTGTGACATGTACTTTCAGTACACAAGGCACAAAGGGGGCACTCCAGAAGTGAAGGTAAGTTCTTTTTTTTTTGTTTTTTTCCCAATAACAGTAATAGTTAATATAAAATCATAATAATTATATTAACTAATATAAAATCAGATACTAAGGCATACTCAGAGATACTCTAAACTAATATAAAAGATACTAAGAGATTTTATAATATTAATAGGCTCTGATATCATATTAGAATTTGGGTTGAACATAACTCAACCCTACAAAATCGGCTTATAAAGTGAGGATCGCCTCTACTTACAAACATATTTTCATTCCACATTTCATTCAATGTAGGACTCTTAAGACATGTATTTTCAGGAATGCATATCTTTAAAGAGTATGTATATATGATTTATATGTCCTTTTTCAATACTATGGTAGTCAATAGTCTGATTCAAATCCAAAGGTTACATCTTCAGGTGAAGCCCTTGAAGGAGCTCAAGTTCAATTCTCATAATATTACAGCAGCAATGACATCTCGTCAGTTTCAAGTCATGTTGGACGTGTTAAACAATCTTCTATTTGCACGGCTTCCAAAGTATGGATCTCTTGCTTTGTGCACATTATAAATCTACTATTATCAGTTTTCCTTTAGCAAACACGCATGTATGTTTTCACCATTTAGTACTGTATCAAATTTAACTAGACTATGTAAGTTTACTCATTCTGTGACAAAAGATTATAGTCAAGATCACTATGATTTGTTCACAAGGAATAGAGTCCACTTTATTAGGGGTTATATACGGATGGATCAAGCTGGTTATTTGGCATAATCAATGCATGTAGTCAGCAGTAACTGTTATTTGTTGTTATTAGAATTTGGGCTGAATTTAACTCAATTCTACAATTGGATTGTATGGTAATGGATGTCCACTTCTTATAAACACTTTTTAAAAATTATTTCACATCTAATGTGAGACTTTCAACACACTTCTCTCATGCTAATAACTGAATATCTATAGTGTGATTCAAGTGGCCTGATAACGAGTGCCCAATGAATCTTGGATAGATAGACTCTGTTTCAGTCTTAGAATTTGGATTGCGAACTCCACTAGATAGATCTAGCTTGTAATGTGAGGATGCCCACCAACTGTAAACACTTTTCTAGACTATCAGATCTATTGTGGTCCTCTCAACAATTATAAACATCTAAACTAATTTTTATTGCGTATGCCTTCTTGATGCATTGGTAGATGCTTGTTAACACTGCAACAGTTTTCTATTTAAATTTATCTTTGTCAGATATATTTCTGTTCATGACTATGGCCTTAATTTAGATAGTCCAGGTAGATAAATTATGAGTATTGGCTACCTTATGCAGTCGGTCGCTTTTTTTCTCTTAAAGAAACTTAAATCTAGGACTTTCTGTTCTATATGAAGATTTCTTCAAATTGACCAAGTATATATCATTCACAACTTAGGCCTCCAAAAAGTAGCCTGACACTTTCAAATGAAGATGATGAAAATGTCGAAGAGGAAGCAGATGAGGTGGTTCCTGATGGTATTGAGGAGGTGGAACTTGAAAAAATCAACCTCGAAAAGAAAGAAAGGGAACAAAAGTTGCTTCTTGAAGATATGAAAAAGTTGTCTTTTTTGTGTGATCCTTCCAAAGATCCACATCCAGAAAAGGAACGGGACTTGTGGATGATAGATGGTGGAATAGCCATGCTGGTAAGGAATGATTCTTGTTAACTATCCTTTAAATGATGTAACTGGATATTGCTGCTTGTTCTTTGAATTTAGGTGATTCTATCTACCAAAATTTAATCAGGCTAGTACTTTACTTGGCCATACTGGCATGACTGTGGTTCTTAAATTTTTTGTATCACTTGAATGTGAATATTTCTCATCATTGATGAAATAGTTCATACAGCTTATATGCATGAGGTATAATTTAAATAGAAATGTAATCCTATCATTAATTCCAAAGGATACTAAGAAATCAGTTATACTCCCTCTATATTATTATAAGGGTTCATTTTGCAATATTTTTCTCATATTATGTCAATTTAAAATACCAAAATAATATTTATTCTTTTTTCAATAAAATATTCTTATTTATTGTATTTCAATTTATTAGTAAATAAGAAATACTGTTATATTTTATTCTCATCAATAGCGATTTATAGATTATAATTTCATATAGAAAAAAATTATTTTAGGAGAATATTATTATAATAAAAAAGAATATAGAAAGTAAATAAATAAGAAAATTATATTGTTTCTCCAACACTCCCGTCAAATTGGTGCGTAGATATTTATCATGCCCAACTTGCTTTGCTTACAAAATGATCAAATGTGGGTCTAGGCAAACTTTTGGTGATGATGTCTGCTGTTTGTTGACTTGAAGTTACAAATGATAGCATATGAGACTGTTCTTTTTTATAAAGTGAGGGTTTATCTCAATGTGTTTGGTCCTGTCATGTTGAACTGGATTATTAGTTATGTTGATGACTGGCTTACTGTCAGTGTATAATTTCAACAGAAGTTCATTCTTTACTTTCATTTTTTCTAAAACCCTGTGGATTCACAGTCCTTCACAAATACCTTGAGCCATAGCTCTAACGGTCTCTGTACTACTTCTTGCTACCAATCTTTATTTCTTACTTCTCCAAGTTATACGATTACCCAAAATATAGGTACAATATCCAGATGTAGATCTTCATTCTATTATTTCCAGCCTAATTAGCATCCATGAATAAACATGGCATCAAAAGTCAAAACATGTACATTTCCGAAACCACCATGAGTTTGACGGGAAAAAGCCTCTTTGATTGGATTCGGGTTTGGGTTTGGATTTTCTCCGATTTTAAAAGATGGGTACGAGGCGGGTAATGGAGACACTAGTATCCATCCTGAACCGGTCCCTGAACCCGCCTCGTTGATAATTTGGAATATTTTATTTTGATAATTTATAATATTAATTGCTTGATTAGTATATTGATATTTTGGTTTATACTTTATTATTTGAAATATTTAAAATGTATGTTAGAAAATTTTCACGATTGTTTTAGTTTATTATTTCTAATGTTTGTTAGAATTTACGACAATTGTTTGATTTGGGAGAAATTGACTATTTCGATTTAAAAAAATGATTTCGATGCGAGGATGACATAAGGCGGGGATACCCGAACCTGTTTGGGACGGGTTTCGGATTTAATTATTTATCCCACATTTGGGTTTAGGGTGGGAAACATGTATTTAATTGGGATTCGGGTTTGGGTACGGGGAAGGCAAAACCCGTCTCCGTCCCATTGCCATGCCTATCCGTGAATATAGATAGATACATTACTTTCATTATTCTTCTTAAAAAATAATCTCTTTCCTGAATGAGTTTTCAGATACCTTAGGATTCCGTAAGCAACCTCAAAATGATCCTCAAAAGGAGAATACATAGATTCACAAGCATTTATCACTTTGAAAATATTTTAATTCATGAACCATGCATATTTATGAACATAAGGTTTGAAAGATTGAGAAAACATCTGACAGTTCTCTATCGCCAGAGTAACTATTGAACGGTCCTTTTTTACTATAAAGATTAGATTGTGTAATCAAATGGGAGATGAATGAATGAACGGTTGTTTGGGTTTCTATTGAGAGAGATGTCTTCAAGAACTTTGACAATGAGTTGGTTATTCAACGATTTTAAAATATGAAATCATGTAGAGGACAATTTTAGATTATGTATATAGACAATTATAGATTATGTATATAACTTCTTGAATATGATGTAAATTGAGTACAATGTAATGTTTATATAAATTGAGTATGACAAATTTTCATTTGTAATCAAAGTAGTTCCCACTGGCAGGTCCAAGGATTGAAGAGAGAACTTGTAAGTGCTCAAAAATCCAGGAAGGAAGCATATGCATCATTAAGAATGGCCATGCAAAAAGCAGCACAGGCGCGGCTAATGGAGAAGGAGAAGAACAAAAGCCCTTCCCATGCTATGCGCGTATTTTTGCAAATTAACAAAGTTGTTTGGAGCATGCTTCTTGATGGTAAATCCTTTGCTGAAGCCGAAATCAATGACATGGTAAGCACTATGTAGCAAGCCTAAATCCTCCTACCCTTTCACCATTTTTCCTTCCAAAACTTATTTTGTCCACTAATAAAGCTGTTCGCACAAAGTATAAATTGCTATCTCAACAGCAAATATTCTTAATTCTGAGCCTGGCTTCAATTATATTAGACAGGTTTTAAAACTTTCTTACTTAGAAACTTAAATTTTCTCAATTATATAAAACCATTTGTAACTCATTCAGTGTTCTTCAGCAATTTCCAAACTATTGAATCTGGAAATTTCTTATTCCTGAATGTTTTAAAAGGTGTATTTTTATGGTTTAGTTGCTCTTTCTTCTCCTTCCTATGCCTGAACATATAGTCATAGTTTTCTAATTTTCTTAATTCATTTACTTTTTTGTATCAAATTGCAATAATATACTAATTCAGTTTCATTGCTTAACACTTAGATCTATGAGTTCGATCGGGATTATAAGGATGTGGGTGTTTCTCAGTTTACAACCAAATATCTTGTTTTCAAAAACTGTCTTCCCAATGCCAAATCTGATACGATTTTGTCAGCGTGGAATCCTCCAGCCGAATGGGGAAAGTATGTGATTTTTCCTGATCCTTGAACTTGCTGGTGCTTCCAGGTTAATAATTTGGTATGAACTATTAAGTTATGTTTGATATTGACTTAATACATAAGACTAAACCCTAATCCCTACTTTAAAGGATACACACTAATTCCTATATAAATAGAAAAATCAAGAACAGAAAGTGTTGAGTAGCATAGAAAAGGAGAGACATATGATGAAACCGTGTATTTTAACTACACAACAAAATCTCTGAGGCTTCAGATAATAAATGCAAAATAATGACAGAAATAATTACATGATATTCAATTCTTATTTACATGATTCTAGGTTAATTTTTACACTCCTCAAGCGGAACATATAATTGCTTCAAGCTTGTTACATATAATAACTGAATTGAAGACCTCTCAAAAATTCGGTGAAGACGTCTGCTAATTGATCATTGGAATTGACAATGTTAGTGAAGATGTAACTTGATTTGATCATCTCCATTACAAAGTTAGTGGTGATGTAACTCGATTTTTTGCCTTTTCAAATTAAAGTTCTTTGAGTAATTGTTTCAACCAAATAAATTCAGAAAATGATACTAATGTCATGCCCCTGTATTTAGCTCTACAATGGATCTTGCAACCACACTGTTCTTCTAACTCTTCCAAGATATCATGTTTCCTCCAATAACCAACCATTTGAGCATGTCCCTTGTTCTTATAAATTGGACCTTTTCCTTTAGCACCTTTAATGTATTTTAATATCTATATTGTAACATCCCAATGTTCTTGACTAGGAGCTTATAAGAATTGACTTATCTTGACCGATTGCAAATGAAATGTTTTGACAAGTGGCTGTGAAGTAGTTTAGTTTTCCGACCAATCTGATGTATCCTTCTGAATTTGATAGCCGCTCTCCTTGATTGTGTAAAAGTTTAGTCAACATAAGTCAATTCTTATATGTCCCTTGTTCTTATAAATTGGACCTTTTCCTTGAGCGCCTTTAATGTATTTTAAGATCTATATCGCAACATTCCAATTGTCTTGGCAAGGATCAAATAAGAATTGACTTATTTTGGCTCACTGCAAATGAAATGTTTTGACGAGTGACTCTAAAGTAGTTTAATTTTCCGGCCAATCTTCTGTATCCTTCTGAATTTGATAGTTGCTCTCCCTCATTGAGTAGAAATTTAGCATTTGGATTCATAGATGTATCAATCAGCCTAGCATTCAATAAACCTCTCTCTTCGAAAATATATGTTGGACTTTCCGTCTTAATTGCGGTCCACCCCTAGTCGTCTTAATTGCGGCATTTTGACTTGCCTCATTGCAGATCCTAACACCTTCATTGTGTTGGCTTTGAAGGGGTGAATTTAGTCCCACATTGTTTAGATATATGGTTTGTGTTATGTTTATAAGTGGAGGCAATCCTCACTCTACAAGCCGGTTTTACAGGGATGAGTTATGCCCAATCCAAATTTTGAGAATATTTATAGCATATTTTCTTTGTAAACTACTAAGCCATCATTGGATTGGTCTACCCCAATACCCAAGAAATAACTGGGTTTGCCATGGTCTTGAGTCTGAAATTGATGAGAGAGATGTCGTTTCATGTGGAGTATACCTTACCGTCCCTACCATTTATAACAGTATCATCTACATAGACAATCAGATAAATACACCTTTAGGATGAGTGTTGATAAAACACTTAATGATCGACTTCGATTTAAATGATGATACAATATTGTCGCACTACTGGATTGAATCTACTTGCTAAGAAATATGGTTAGGTCTAGCTCATCCTACAAAACCAACTTATATGGTAAGGATTGTTCCCATATATGAGCACATGTTCAGGCCATATATTGTTCGATGTGGGTGTCTTAACACACCTCTTCACATCCAAGACTGAACATTTGGATCATGAAAATAAAAGTGGGCGGTCCTAAAGCGGAAACCTGATAGCAGGTGAGCCAACGGATCTTAAACTAGATTCTTGATACTATGTTAAGAAATGAATCCTACAAAACTTGCTTGTAGGGTGAGGGTTTCTCTCATTTATAAGCACATGTTCAAGCCATATTTTATCTGATGTGGGAGTCTTAACGCCGCCAAACCAACCTCAAGGAGACTGATTAAGGCCATATAAGGACAAGTGAAGTCGACAAACCATGATAGGGGATTCCTTTTGAGCAACAAATCCTAGTGGTTGCCCTATATACACTTTCCCTTGATGATCACCATGTAAAAAGATTCGGATGGTTACAATAGAGCAGAGGAGTCTAATAAAGGTCATCTTAGCCACAAGTGAGAAAATATACTTCTAATCGAGGCCAAAATTTTGAGTATACCCCTTTGCTACCAAGGAAGTTTTAAAATGATCAATCTTACTATCAGGATTAACCTTCACCGGATAAAGCATGACAACCTACTAAAAACTTTCAAATGAATAATGAAACTAGTTCTAGGGTATCACTGCTTTGTAGAGTACATATCTCGTCAATCATTACTTGCCTTCCCTCAGGGTGGAATAATGCTTCATCTAGAATCAAAGCTTAGGTATTTAAGAGTAGAAACAATGGAGAAAGTAGTATAACCCAAAGCTTAGGTATTGTTATGCTGTTTAGACTTTTATGAAAAGTTTTATGGGTAAGTGAAAAATATTTAACACTTAGGTAAAAGGATAGAGAGTAAAACAACTTTTTGGTATATGTTTAGGTATCTTTTTTAAAGACAAATGGAAGATGTAAATCTTTGTAGTGTAATAGGGGTAATGAGTCGGGCTCTGGTTCATGTTCACGAGGAAATTCAAAAATTGAATCACTAGAGCTTGATATGAGTAGATTTAGGGGTTGTCTTCTTTCTTGTGTATACTAAATTCTTCCCATATCTTACATATCACTTTTTACAGTTCCATCTTTTTCTAAATCAAGTTTGGTCTCAACATTGTCATCACTAGTTTCATCCTCAACTTCTGGTCCAGAGTAAGGTCAGGAAGTAGAAGAGACTCATCTTCCTAACTTATATTCTCCCCCTGAAAATGAATTTGGACGAAACAACTTTCTTGTTCATGAAGGTGAAGTCACGAAAGACAGGATTTATAACATTTGTAACTCTTTTGGTTGTAAGAATATCCCACATTTTTAGGTTCTAAGATCAGGTTTTCCTCTATTATAACTATTGATATAGACACTATTGATATAGACAAAAGACGTAATCCCAAATATTCTAGGAGTGAGATTAATAGAGATGGACACTTTAGGATAAAATGAAGATAAGAATTTCATAAGAGTTTTGGAGGCAAGGACATTAGAAGGTAAACAATGATGAGATATGATGCTGTAAAAGCTACATTGCTCTAATATTTCTTAGGAACCTTATTTTGAAATATCATAGCACGTGTTTTGTTTAACAAATGCTCATTTTTTTATCTCAGCAATACCATTTTTGTTGGGGGTATTTTTACATAGAAAGACTCGAGAATGATAACCATTTTTTTGTTGGGGGTATTTTAACGTAGAAATTTTAACATACATGATCCTATTTTATTTTTAACAGTAAGTAATATAAAATCTAATTCCAAGAGATATTCTAATATAATATCAAAGGTATTAATGAAATATAGAATGATCTTCCACAAATCACAAAAACTATCTAGATCTAGTGATATTTTTTATTCTTAAGCACCTTAAGATTTGGTTTGAGATGACAATTGAAGTTCCTTCCGGGATACAGCCCATTGATTTATTATTAGATGGTGTGTGAACTAAGTGGTTTCATGATAGCTTTCTGTTGTAAAATAATGTAAATAACATTATTTTAGGACATAATAGCATTGATCAGGGCGGATTTAGCATTTATTTCCCTTGGCATAAGCTTATAAAATTGTAAATCACCTATATACATATTTTCTTAGTAAAAATGTTTTGAAAATTATTCCTTTAAATTCTTTTTACTTTTAATTATAAGGTTGATGTGTTTGTTTTTCTTTGGTTATAAAGAGTGGGGGTTTTCCATTTCCCTTACCTTCTAGATATATTAATATTGCATGTTTTCTTCATTTGTATTTTTTAATAGAAAAGTCATGCTTCAAGTTGATGCGAGACAGGGAGCTCCAAAGGATGGAAGTTCACCCTTTGAACTTTTCCAGGTAAGTTCTTTGAGGTTATTTCGTTCCTTCAAATCAGGGTAGTTCAGTTCAGAGCAATAGAATCCATTTGATATTCTAATTTAGGTTTTTTCTTATATTATTTTTATGCGTTGATATTTGTAAATATATTTAGGATAGAATATTCCATGATATGTTCCTAGATATACCATAATATATTTCTTTTATGATTAATACTTAGTTGTGTAATTCTGTTTATAACAAAACTTCTGTAGTGATATTCAAATATCCAGTTTCTACAAATGTCATTCATTTTCTCTTATTTTAATATGGTATCTAGAACCAACTAAACATCTAGTCATCGTCCTAGTCAGAAAAGAAAAGCTTCGCTTTGTCACCTCAACTTACGAAGTTAACTGGGTGACTAATATTATAGATGGAAAACTTTAGCACCATTATTTAAGACCACATTTTGGGAAATAAACTTAAAATCTATGAAACAATAGTCCCCTAAGCTCTTTACCAAACACCCCTCTTTCTTTCTCCTCTAACTAAATGGCGCCTCCTTTCATCTTCGGCCTTCCAGAATAGACTTTCTGGATTTTGGGCTTAGGTATGGTGGGTTTAGGTGACCCAACAATCTATGAGCTACTAAACAAGGCGAAGATACTAAGAGTGGTTAATAATATATCCTACCTACATATGACGGTGGTACATAAAACTTCATGAGATATGTAAATGTAAAAAAGGCACTAACTTGATTAACAGAGTAATTATCAGTGATATTGACTGGTTGCACCATCTGTACATCATGTACAGGTGTTAGCAGCGCTAATACTAACTTACTCTAATATCTAAATAAATTACTAATGATTAAATTTTGCACTGGTAATCTTATAAGTGGAAATGGAGTTCACTATAAAATGTCATCTATTAGATGTTAGCTTGGAATGCCTAGATTTGTGTCTTTTGTTCACTTACTTGAACTTATTTTACACTATAGGTAGAAATATATCCACTTAAGATCCATTTACAAGAGACAATGTATAGGATGATGTGGGGATATTTCTTCCCAGACGAAGACCGAGTTTCACAACGCCGACAGGTAGGTTTAAAATTTCAAATGCCTCGATAACTTGTTTCCACAACCAAGACTAAAGTTCACAGATTTATCATGCAGGAAGTTTGGAAGGTTTCAACCACAGCTGGTGCAAGGCGTGTTAAAAAAGGTTCTTCAGCCAGTGAAGCTTCCACCTCCAGCAATCAGTCGACAAAGGAGTCTGAGGCCTCGTCCAAATCTTCCATCTCTTCATTTCTATTTCCTACAACCAATCAGGCTTCTGCCCAAGCTGGTTCTGCACAGGTGAGTACTTGATGAATTGTTTGGTACATGTTTTTTTTCGGGGTAACCATGTTATTGGTGCGAAATATTTATCGGCTTTAATGAGACTAGTATCTGCTGTGGAATCTAGCTGCCCACGATTAATGGGGTCTCCCTTCCCAACCATTTTTTTCTACCCACAACTTGAATCCAAAACCCTACTTACAGAATCCGAGTCTAGTTCTACTTGAACCAATGCATTATTGGTGTGCACGATTCTAAAATAATTATATTAAAATAAATGTAAGCAACACACTTAGTTTATAACAGACTAATATTCAAGAAAGATCTTCCATAAGAAGTTTGGCAACATATATGCAGGCATCCAAAGCACAAAATGCAAAAGTAGTTCCTGGTTCAACCGCCGAGTTGAAAAGGTCATCTTCTTTTGATAAGTCATGGGAAGAGACCGTGGCAGAATCTGTAGCTGATGAACTCGTCTTACAAAGTTTAGCTTCAAACAAAATTAGCCCATTTGACTCTACCGAGCAACAAGATGAAGCTTCCAAGAGTAAATCAAAAGATCCGAAAGGTGTAAAAGCTGGTCAATCATCTATTGAAGAAAAGAAGGTGGCTAAGCCACAAAAGATAATGGAATTTCACAACATCAAAATTAGTCAGGTTGTTGTTACTTCTTTAGAAGTTTTTACCTGTTATTATCTGTTCCTAGTTCTCTTATTTGATTGTGTTGAAATCACGCCAATTTCAAGAAACTCATGTCTTTTTTCTTGCAGGTGGAATTGTGTGTTACATATGAAGGGCAAAGATTTGTCGTAAATGATTTGAAATTACTGATGGATCAATTTCACCGGGCCGAGTTTAGCGGGACTTGGCGAAGACTCTTCTCACGAGTTAAGAAGCACATTATTTGGGGAGTCTTAAAGTCTGTGACTGGCATGCAGGTGATAAGTAGCTTTAACTTTACTGTTAGTGGGATAACTTTATGCTCTTGATATTTTCCATTGTAGACATATGCTACTCCTACCCGCCACTTCCAAAGCAAATCTACAAAGACCTTATAAAAGAAACTTTTGAAAGAACCTATTTTTGCAATTGCCTTTGAAACGGCCTTTGCCAATCAAGAAAAGCATACTATGCTAATTTCCTAGAACTATTTGGTGACAATCTTTTACTGCTAATGAATTCATTTAAATGTTTCATTTTCATGGATCTAGGGGAAGAAATTTAAAGACAAAGGTCAGAATCAGCCCAGTGGACCCACTGTTCCAGAAATTGATCTTAATGTTAGTGATACGGAAGGCCATGCAGGAAAACCTGATAAGCTTCCACCATCTTGGCCTAAGCGCCCTACTGATGGAGCGGGCGATGGATTTGTAACATCTGTTAAAGGTCTATTTAACACTCAACGCCGTAAGGCAAAGGCGTTTGTGCTCAAGACAATGAAAAATGAAGCAGAAAATGAAGCTCAAGGAGATTGGAGTGAAAATGATGTAGAGATTTCTCCTTTTGCTAGACAGCTCACGATAATAAAAGCCAAAAAACTTATTAAGCGGCACTCTAAGAAGATCAACCCCAAAGCAGAGAAAGGTTTGTCTTATTCCGATAACATTATAAAAATTGTCCAAATCAAATGACACATTTTGATGCTTTGCTTTCTAATTATGCATGCTGACTTATTTATGCTCGTCCATTTCTTTCTTCTTGACTTGATTGCTTGAGGACTTAAATAGTCAATTTTTATAGGTTCATCCTCAACGACCGCAGTTCAAAAAGAAGAATTACAACCGTCATTTCCCAAAGAGGAAGCTATATATGACAGTGATTCGTCAAGTGGATCCTCATCCTATGAAGCTTTTCTTGAATAGAACGTCTATTGGAAGGAATTCTCACTTCTCAGCTGAGCATGACGTCTCATCTGGTTTTTAAATGACTAAAAGTAGGCAAGATCTTGACAACTAGATCATTCTCAATCAGCAGGCACCTCTAATGAACACTTAACAGAAGACAACTAGAGAGGGGGAACACCAGAAATGGAATGAGAAATTGGAACTCAACATTGGACATTGCATGATTGATGTGGATTTCTATTCGGATAATATGATCACGTCTACCTCAATCATTGTAGATGAATTTAGTCTATTGTCTTGCATTTTCTATCCTTTGTCAACAACATTTACAAACTTTTTTGGTTGAATATTGTTGCAACTTCTGGAGAATGTGTAATTTTGGGCTCTTTTGTTTTAAAGAAAATAAAAGCATAAAAGATTGACATTGATTACATATAAACAATGAGCACCCTAGCCTATGAATTATTTCATGCTATCCATGAATTAACTCACATTAGAAAATAACCCGATTAGGCTTGATGCTCTCATCGAAAGAAATGTAAAAGTAAATGTTAGAAAGCTAATAGATTTGGTTTCACTTCAAATGAACTTGTATAGTATAAAATATGTTTAAAATACTGAGTAAATATAAAGTTGAATAGGTAATGTTTGAACTTTTATTCATCAAACGATTAAACATGCAGGGTCTTTATTTTTTTAAAGACAAGAAAACTAGTAAAATTCTAGATATAACCTTATACCATGGAAACAATAAAAATGTAGGAATACTAAAATGTAGGAATTCTTAGATATAACTTTTAGAGAATTTCTTAATGCATTTAGATAGTGTCATGCGAAATTATTTAAATGTTTTTAGATACATTTATTTTTATATAAAAATTGATATATTTCGAAGATACATCTTCGGAATCATTTTAAACATTCAAAACACATTTAGAAGCTATTTATATTTGAATTGTTCCAGAGATACATCTCTATGAATATTTTGGAGAAGTATCTCTGCAATGTATCAAAACAGGTATTTTTTCCTATAAATTGTGTATTTGTGTTCAAATGAAATATAACGCATGATCCAAAAAAAAAAAAATAGACGTACAAAATAATAAGAGACTAATATTGGGTGTGTCGAAAATAAATTGACAATATATGTAAAAACTGTTGTACAATCGAGATCCAAAGTGTAGTAAAACTGTCAAAATAAAGTAGAGAGTATAATACTAGAACAAAATAATAACAGACTACTATTATGTGTGTCTAACATCTCCTCTACCTCTTCTGTCTGCTCTGCCTCCTCGGCCATCAATCCCTCCCATCCTCCGACGATCTCTTCGGTACAACAGTGTCCCATGTGCCTCCGCCATGATGGCATTTAGGACTCGCCTGACACCAAACTCATCAGAGAAGATACTCTCGTCAATGTCTGCACACACAATCTTCACTATGCAACAACACCTAGGCAAGACATCATCAATATGATCTAACTAAGTCTGCTCCTCCTCTAGTATCTCCTGATGAGCTGGTCTCGGTGGATCTCCTAGATCAGCATGCACCATGTACGGATGTGACACCCTAAAAACCATCTAATGTACCCCTCGACGTAGCTCCAATTGTTCAGTGCTATGGTAGTCATGCCTCCTCCGATACCATATAACTCTCATAATCATCAAACATCTCCTCCACCTGTCTATGAATCAAGGCAGAAGGAGTAGAGACAACAGGGTGTCTAGGGATGGTCTGTGTGTACCCGAACTTCCGCATGACACGCTTGGGCAGATGAGGAGCAGTAAGACGTGATCCGCAGGCCAACTATCCAGAGTATATCAATATCTCGTCAAATGGTCACGTCTGAAGATAATCCACGTAGCTGTTGAAGTACATGTCCTTAGCAACCAAACAATCAAGATAGACTCTAAAAGACTCGACCTCCCGGTTCTCTTTGAGCGGGTTAAAAGCACAGACACGCGACATATCCTCAGTGTCATCAGGCACACTCGCCCAGCCAGCGATGCACGGAAAGTGCTGGAAGATCCAAGCCTAAAATAAAAAGTTTGGAACACACGAACCATCGGCTATGGTTTTGTAAATAAATAATAAAAATGATAAAAAAACCCTTCAAGGATCAAGAATGATTACCACCAGTAGTGTCACGCTGCCTGTGACCTGCTTTGTCTTCCACATATAGCCCCCTCTCAACTTCGAAGAAAGATAGACTAGACAAGCCACCCCCAGTTGTACTCATAAATCTGCTGTAGATCGAAGAAGTACCGTAGGTAGGCAACGCCGATATAAGTGGCACTCGTGTCCACAAAAATGCAAGTGTCAATCAAAAAAAGAAAGTATGCTCTCAAAGCATGTGTCCTGTGTACCACCCGCCACCTGCACATCATCACCATGTGTCTGCTGTGCCTTTTGGATCTCAGCCACATAAAGCTTCTTCAGGAACTCAAATCTAGAATGAGCACCCATAGTCTTATCCATCTCCTCAATCGCATCCCCTGGATCCCAGATGTTATACCATCATCTCGACTGCTTCGTCTCTCGTCATCCTCCCATGATTGAGAAATCTCTCGCTGATCGAAAGATGCAACAAACACGAGACATTGTTCAGTGTGATAAACATTTCACCATGCAAGAGATGAAACAAAGAGGTCTCGTAGTGTCATCTCTCCACAAATTCATTAAGCATCTCGTGGTTGTTCAGAGTGTAATTGGTCATGCATAGGTCCTTCAGGCTAGATAAGGAAAGAACCTTCTAAAACCAATCCTTCTCCTACTGAGGCAACATAGCAATCTTCCTTCCGTGATTAAGAAACTTCAGGGGATCACGCTCCTGAAATTTGTCAGAAATAATCAATGTCAGAAATTATCAATGTTAGAAATTAAAATTAACGCATAAAAAATATAGAATCCAACTAATGCTACCTCTCCATCTCTGATATGTATGGCAGTATGGTCTAGATACAAAGGAAAAATAGACAAATTAAAAGGACCTTCTCCAAAAGTCTTTGGCTTGGCATCCGCAACAACCTTACCCTTTAGAGGTGGCACTAAATCAGCATCATCAACAATGGGAGGTGGTTTTGGAACATCAACATCATCCATAGGAGGTGACACTAGTGAATCTTGACGGTTATAGGAGGATGGGGGAGTGATGCGTCAGATGGTGAATCTCGTCTCCTACGGGAAGAAGAAGAAGGTGGAGTGCGAGCCCCGTGAGTAGACGACGTCTCAAAAGTCGACGCCTCTGCTTGACCAGAGGTACCTGGAGCCTCTGGAACATGCTGGCTCTGCGCCCGCCAAACAGATGCATGCTAAGTAACCCTGCCATGTCTCAGTTTGTCAACTTTGTTATCCATTATGTTTGTAAGGTAAAGTAAGGCATATCATTAGTGCGCACAAACAACGCACACAAGCAATAATTTTTTTATAAAAAAATATATTGAAGGAAATTCCGAAAATGCATCTCCGAAGACATCATTAAACTAAAACATTAAACAATTTCGGAGATACACCATTAAACTAAAACATTGAACAATTTCAGAGATGCATCTCCGAAATATTCTGCAGCTCAGAAGTTGCGTCAATGACGAATGTATCACATGCAGCTTGACAAAAATACGATCTGATCACGAATTCTAGCCAACAAACAAGTTATACCCTAAGGCTAAACTATGTTACATGTGATTTCTACACATTTCTAATCCTAATCATTGATTTCTACACATTTACACTAAAACTCTAAATTTACCGAAAACTCAAAAAACATACTTGAAATTCATGGTTTTGATGAAGCTGAATGATGTTATAGATGATGCTTGATGTTTCCTTGAGTTCCTTTGAGCCTTGCTTGATGAAATTTGATTTGGTGAAGTTGAAGTGTATTGAGAGGTTGAGTTGAGTTTGAAGAAAAGTGTGAAATAAGGAAGAAAAAGAGTCTGACGCGACTTATGATCCAAAATGTTCCGGAGATATATCTCCAAAATGTTTAAACGTTCACTTACATTTGGGTGCGTCCGAACATATATCTTTGAAATTAGGAGCCATTTGTGAAATTTTACATGGTGCAGTAGAACTATTAAGGGTTCTATAAGAAATTCTCTAACTTTTATTTAGATAAAGTTATGAAAAATTCACTACTTGATTAAAACTTGATTAAAACATAGGGATTTTTTAATGCACCCTATAATTTTTTAGGATATCTCTTGAAAAGTTAAAAATACCTTCAGAATATGAAGATGCATCTTCAGACGTATCTCATGCACACAATTCATTCGATTTTGAACAACACTCTAATTGTATGATTAATTTTAGTTCGAAAATGCATTTTTGGAATGTCTCTAGAAATACATTTTTAGAACTTGTAGGATGTGAGCACGTTTTTTCCGGGTAAATCATATTCATATTAATTTTGAGATCACTATTATTAGATGGCAATTTAGTTATATATATCAATCATGTGATTGCAAATACAATTGCTTTGATTACTCTTCCAAATTATATATGGTGTTGTGAGCTGTTTTGAAAAGCTGTTAGTTTTTTAAAATAACAGAATTTAACAGCATGACACTTTAGTTGTATTTTGTATTAGTTGTGCTATTCTCTCATGTGTATATATACATTGTTGTAATCCCAATTCATGGTTAATTCCAATTTAGTGATTCATCCAATATTACTCTCTTCCATATTCTCTCTTTCTCTTAATTCATCTTCTTTCTAAGTTTCTTTTCACCATTGTTACTACCTTCAAAATTCTGGTTTTATGTTTTATGTTGTTCTAACATTTGGCATCAAGAGCTCCGGTTATTGATCCTAATCCGATGCAACAATAGCTACCGTTTCTAATGATCGAATTCCCACCAATATTCCAATTCTTGATTCAAAGAACTCCGACAAATGGGCGAAACAAATGAAGGTTCTGTTTGGTTATCAAGAGGTTCTTGAGATCATCATCAATGGAGTTACACCGTTAGGGGCAGATGCTACCGAAGCTATTAGGGCTACACACAAGGAACAAAAGAAAAAGAATTACAAAGCCCTATTCTTGATTCACTCTTGTGTTGATAACGACAATTTCGAGAAGGTTGGCGATTGTGAATCCGCAAAGCAAGCATGGGAAATCTTGGAGAAAGCATATGCTGGTGCCTTCAAAGCGAAGGTGGTAAGGTTACAAACTTACAAACGTCAATTCGAGCTAACGCAAATGGAGGACAAAGAAACGATCAATGATTACATTACGCGCATTACCCGGTTAGTCAACCCAATCAAGTCATGTGGCGAAACTATTCTTGAGCAGGATGTTGTATCAAAAGTGTTGTGTTCGTTAACATCACAGTTCGATAACATTATTGTGGATATTGAAGAGTCAAAGGATCTAACAACTTTGAGCAAAGATGAGTTGTAAAGTTCGTTAGAAGCGCATGAACAAAGGATGGATGAGAGAAGTGCTGACAAAGCCAAAGCGGAGATCGCTTTGCAAGCGCGTTTACATGAGAAGAACAAGACAACAAAAAGGGAAGTGGTCTTCAAAGAGTAAGAAGAATTTTGGTGGAAAAGATCCACAAAATTCGAAGGGTGAAGGAAGCTCCAAAGAGGGTAATCAAAGCGCCTACAAACCGTTTGACAAAAGTTCTGTGAAGTGTTATAATTGTCAAAAGCTTGGGCATTTTGCGAAAGAATGTCGCTCAAAATGCAAAGAAAAAGATGCGGATGAGGATAAGGTTGTTAGGGAAGAGGTAGATGATGAAGATACCCTTCTTGTGATGATTACGGAGGAGAATTATGGCATTGTTGATGCTCCGGGCAACAGCTACTGTGGTGATAGTTTGCAGGACAACAGTTGTACTGTTTTGGAAAGTGGTGGAAAAATGCGCTCGGATCGAAATGCATTACTTACCATGCGTGATGGAGTTCAAAGTAAAGATGAGTGATACTTGGATTCCGGTTGTTCAACACATATGACGGGTCGAAAGGATTGGTTTGTGCAAATTAATCAAGCGGCAAAGAGCAAAGTCAAGTTTGCCGACGAAACCACTTTAAGCGCCGAAGGGGTAGGAGATGTTTTGATCAGAAGGAAGAATGGTGGACATTCTAGGATCAAAGATATCTTGTACATACCGGGATTTAAGTGTAATCTTTTAAGTATTGGCCAATTACTTGAAAGAGGTTACTTAATTCGGTTGGAGAACAAGATGTTACGCGTTTTAGATTCAAATGGTGTGTTGATTCTAAAAGCGCCGATGGCTGCCAATAGAACTTTTAAGGTTGAGTTAAAGGTTATGGAGCATCGTTGTTTAGCTACCGCGGCAAGTAGAGAAGAGTGGTTATGGAATTACCGTCTTGGTCACCTTAATTTTAGGGATCTCAAAATGTTGCAACAAAGTGAAATGGTAACGGGGCTGCCACATATTAGTGTTACGACAAAATTATGTGAGGAATGTGTGACAAGTAAGCAACACAAGAATGTATTTAGCAAGGATGCGGGTCGAAGAACCAAAGGCTTACTTGAGGTGGTGTATTCGTATGTTTGTGGACCGATGCAAATAGAGACTTATGGCAGCAATCAATATTTTGTTACGTTCATTGACGATTTTAGTAGGAAGCTTTGAACATATCTTATTAAGAGAAAGAATGCGGTATTTAGAGTGTTCAAGAGTTTCAAATCCATGGTGGAGCGTCAAAGCGGTCGGAAGCTCAAAATTCTCAAAACGGATGGTGGAGGTGAATATACTTCTAGTGATTTTGGGAAGTTTTGTGATCTTGAGGGTATTGTGCGTGAGGTGGTGCCTCCATATACGCCTCAACAAAACGGGGCTGCCGAGAGGAAAAATCATACAATAATGAACATGGTGCATAGTATTCTTTGTGGGAAGAAGTTACCTAAAGAGTTGTGGGGTGAGGCTGTGTCTACTGTAATACCCCACTCTAAACTATCGCGGAAAAATAAGATAAACAACATAAACAATTCAGAGTGCAGCAAATAAAGTCTCATGACGACCGTCATGGATGTCACGACCGTCACGGTCATGACGAGCGTCAAGGAGCTGTGACGACCGTCACACTCCCAAAATCTGAGACGCATCAGAGGTGTCACATTTCAACTCTTAACCAAAACACATACACCTTCAAAAGATCATTTACTAACATACGTAGCACAAAATTCGGATGAACAAACAACGGTAACTTGTTTAACATTTTAATCATAAACGCCATGTTATAATACACTTCCAACGATTCGTACTAATTAAATTCCATTAAAATTCAGCAAGTAATTATCTTGCATCAATTCACTAAAACAACTATGCATCCAAGCAACATTAGGCATTATCAGAAACAACCAATCTATTTGCCATAGTACTTAATAAAATTCAGTAACAAGGAATTCAATTAAAACAATAACATTAATCGTTCATCCCCCCCAGAGTGCTACGTATCAGAGCAACCAACGACCTTAAACATAAAGCGACACTTTCTTCCGAGTTACCTGCAAATTACCACCAACGGAGGTAACATACAACGTAAAGGGTGAGATATCAACAATGTAACATAAGGCATGATAAAAGTCATGTCAGAATATTATCACATCATTATAATTCCAGCAGTTCGCATAAATATTAGTAATAATAAACTACAACCACCCTTTATTCATTACCACAACAATTATCATCATATCTCAACAACTCATCAAAACAACTCAACAACGCAACTCAACAATGCGACTCAACAATGCAACTCAACTGTGCATATGCATGTGGTACCATTTTGGGAGACAACAGTCCACAATAATTCGGGAGACAACTCTCCACAATAATTCGGGAGACAACTCTCCACAATAAATCGGGAGACAACTCTCCACAATAATTCGGGAGACAACACTCCACAATAAATCGGGAGACAACTCTCCACAATCATTTTATTTTGTCATTAAAGACACAACCGTCGCCAATCCAGGCCAAATGATATGCTATGAGATGCAACTATTATGGACTATAACACAACAACAACAACTGTGCAACAAGGCATCACGCCTACAACCAATTATCCATAACAGAAACATCACATTTCGTATACATCATGTACTCACCACTTCAATCTGTTCATATCAGAGAACTACCAACAATATCGTTCCTACGAATAAGACTCTAACACATTTTCGCAGAGAACAATTAAAAATAACCTCGTCTCTACAATTGAGAACTCAACAACATTTTCATGTCAGAGAACAACTGACAACATCATTACTACAAATAAGGACTCAACACATTTTCATATACCTTCATACGGGTAATATAACTACAACTTATCCACATAATCCAAGGAGAATATTATAATAACATTTTCTCAACAGTAACATAACAACTTCACATGCATCAAGTATTCATCATTTCAATCTGTTCATATAGGGGAACAATAACAACATACTTTCGACAATTAAGAATTCAACACATTATCGTAAGAACAACATTACAACTTTTACTCACTAAATTAATTATAGTTCTTGAAAAGGTTCGTTAACTACGGGGCAACTAATCTTGCCTCATTAAGGGCAACCATACAGCATCGTACAACACTGACGATATAACACATTCATTCCTACATAGAAAAACCTCGTCCCTAACATTTATCGGGTAACGGGAACTATATCTATGATTCGATTCCCTACCTGAAGTCGATCAAGTAAGAGCATAATAACAACCTTCTCTCAACAAATGGAAAATTAGCGCGTGTCGGCGCCGATTCCCAACATTACTACATAAACTAATGACATAATCATTAATGCAGGCGTAGACAAACATTAACCCTTAATATTTGTCAACCTACGGGAACATTTACCCTTAATATTCTCTTAATATTTCTCAACCTACGGAAATATTTACCCTTAATATTCCCTTAATATTTCTCAACCTACGGGAACATTTACCCTTAATATTATCTTAATATTTCTCAACCTACGGGAACATTTACCCTTAATATTCCCTTAATATTTCTCAACCTACGGTAACATTACTACGAGAACGTTACTACGACAACATCACTACGGGAACATTAATCCTTAATATTTCTTCAACTTACGGGAACATTATTCCTTAATATTTATCAACCTACAGGAACGTTAACCCTATGATTCCATACCATTCATGAAATCCATCATACCTACAGTTATAGAATTGAACCCCACCCTTACCTTTGGAATAGAGGTCAACTCTACGCTTTCGGTTCCCGTTAGCTCTTCGGCGACTCTTCTGCAACTACCGTGAATTCTCTCCGGTGGTTACTTCTTCTCTTCTCAACTTCTCTTGATCACGATCTCTTTTTCATTTGATTTTGGTTATGAGCAGTTTTAACGTGTTTCCTCTTTCTCCCAAAATCCCTCTTTTATATTTACTCCAATAATAATAATAATAATAATAATAATAATAATAATAATAATAATAATAATAATAATAATAATAATAATAATAATAGTAATAATAATAATAGTAATAATAATAATAATAACGTTACTATTAATTATTAAATTATCACTAATTATTAATTATATTATATTAATATTAAACTCCAATAGTTATTAATAATCCTTACAGCCTAAGGGCATTCACCAACGCCACTCAGACACACCTCCCACATAAAGGAGTACCAACAATTCATAAGTAATTTAATTTAAAATGAACGGGCGTTACAACTCTCTGTTGCACCCCAAAATTTGCCCTCACAATACAAGACTTTGTGTTCTAAGAAGGTTCACAAGGTTCACAAGTTCTCCAACAACTTGCATAACCTTTCCAAGTCCCACAGTGCTTTCAATACCTTTCATGAGGTTCATGAAGCCCATAGGTTGCTTCTTGAAGGTTCACAAGGTTCACAAACTTCTCAACATCTACAAGACCTTTCATGAGGTTCATGAAGTCCATAGGTTGCTTCTTGAAGGTTCACAAGGTTCACAAAGTTCACAATTGGTCAGAAGAGTTGACAATTCCCTCAGACAATGCACCTCCTAAGCAGTGCATCCAAAACTAGGGTTTTGACTTTAATCAGGCTAAATGGACTTCCAAGACTTCAGATTTGGTCCCAGGGGTATTTTGGTCATTTTTACGTGGATCCCGCTAATTCTTTGAAGACGGGCTGTTACTGAGCTGTGAGACACTTGAGACACTATTTCTGAGGCATTTATTTATCACCTGTTTTGATTATATCAAGGTGCCAATTCGATGTGTTCGGTATCGAAATTTGTCGGGCATAACTGGATTTAAGGTCCATTTTATCGCTCATGGTTTATTTCCAGAGCATTTCCGTTGCTGTTAATAAGGCGCAGTGTAATTGGGTATTATTGGATTGTTGCTTATATCATTTGGTCAGTGGAATTCAATTACGGGCAATATCATCATTGATACTAAATCTGTTGTGATTACGGCGCACATTTGCGTTTGGTTAGAAAATGAGGAGAATATTGTTGGCTAGAATCCAAATGAATGAAGTCAGGTGATGAGATTAGGACTACCAACGAGACAAGTACATGAGCAAGAATATCATTCGTGAGTATTTATGGTTTATGACTAGAATAATGAATTTAAATATTTGTGGATTTATTCACAAATGTTTATAATTTATAACTAGAAATAAATATAAATAGATTCAAAGTTGAATGATCATGGAATTTTTATTTCATAAGAATATCATTTTACAAAAGGAAGTGAATCATTTCACATTTGAATTGCTGTGAGATTACATTTACAAATGTTACATCTACTCTAAAAAATCCTAAATCCTAAAAACTCCTAAGGCTTCTTCATGGTATCCTTCCCTTGAGTGTTCCTCGAAGTTCCCGATCACCTGCAAAAAATAAGAGAAACAAAACAGAACAGAGTAGGAAGATGTTAGAAAGATGAATTTGACACTCTCAGAACATTGTCATCATCGAGTGCCGGGAGTGGCACAACCGAAGCCGCATCCTACCCCCGTTACCGATCCGCGCCATTAGCGTCAGATCAGGTAACATCTGTTCTTATCTAAGGGGCAACCGAGAGAGACAAAGAGTAAAAGAAGTGGGGACCGATTTGATTTGCCGTAATTGGATTCGATTCAAAGCCAAACTAAAACACCATTCCATCAAGTAAACAAGTGGACTATCAAGTAAATTTCAGTTTGTTTCCACTGATACAAAGCTGATCGGCAAGGCCGGCACGAGTTCAGACCCGGATGCCGGCGGGTCTGAACCGTTTTTATTTCACCTGAAACACTTGAATCAAATAGCATCAGCTCATAACAGAATTCATAGGCTATATAAAACTTGAATGAGCAATTCAATTCATGAAGTAAAATCAGCTCAGTTCAGAAGGTAGAAGAATAAATTCATGGCAGAATCAGATTCTTACGCAAAAGCCCCATCCAACAAATTTGTCACGCGCAAGTAATACCAACAAATCACAAAGTTCGGATTCATACCATAGAAAGAGTACTTAACAAAAGAAAAGTGCATCAGAACCAATTTCAGGTCGAAAAACTACATCAGAAATGTAAGCCAAATTAGATGAGCATAATCACACTTGCGTATCAGCCCAGAAAGGGGAAACCAAGTCAACAAAACATCAGAAGCCGAATCCAAAAGGATATAGGGAAAGCCGGTACAGGATCAAGTGGATATCAAAAAATGAATTATCATCAATAGACCACGGTCGCATCAGTATCCACAATGAAGACTAGAGGTCAAGGCGAACTGCACCGACGTAAGCCTATAAACATCATAAAAGAGAATCAGGCATCGCAGGGAATAATCAGAGACCAAACTAATATCAGAACACTGTCAATCCACGAGCTAGAAACTGTAGTCTGAACTGCCGCGAATGAACAAGCAAATATCGCAACATAGGTTCAGACGAAGCGTCATCATAACCATTGACCTTCACTCGGCCACCTTGACTCAATCGAAGCATCAGCATCAGTTCACTGGAAAAAAGAAGAGGAAAAGTTAATTCGAAGTGGAAAATCCAAAAGCCGTGAAGACTAAAACGGAAGTCATCTTCAGAACTAAATCGAAATCCAATCAGTTATGATGCATCAAGATAAATCCCAGCAAATCCAAGTGAAAAGTTTCTAAAATAAACCTGGAAAAGGAAAGGGAATCACGATCAAATCCAATCAAGCCACAAAAAAATCAAATCATATCTCAGAATCATACCTCAGTAAAAATAATAACGTACAAACATAGATCCAAAGCCCACAAAATCCATTCAAGAAGAATATAAAAGGGAACCACATCACCTCGTGAAAAAACCCTAGACGGGGAAGGGTGCCGAAAAATCATAAAACCCTAAGCGGAAACGGCCGCATGTGAAAGGAGCAGGGGACGAAACCCTGGCCATCAGACGAACGCAAATCACCATCATTGGCCATCAGACGAACGCAAATCACCATCATCGGCCGTTAACGAGCAATAACCATCACCACGGTGCCACAAACATAGAACGGGCTCACCGCGAATACGAAGATCCGACGGGACCGCCATCGCTGTTAAAAGATCAACAGCGGGCAATCCATGATCGAAGCCTCAGAACTTGAGTCATCATAGGCCGTTAAACCCCACCGGAAACCGCCGGAGACCGCCGTAAAAAAAAAACGTAAGCAAGGAACACATAATGCCGTCACTTCTAATGTTGTTTGATTTGATTTCAGGTGTTTCATAGTGAGCGAAAGATGGATTCAATGCCAGAGACGAAGAGAGAGTCGAGAAGAGGCAAGAACGAAACGGCGCCTCAAGAGGGGATTAGGGTTCACGACCTAATGAACCCTATGTTTTTTTGTTTTGCTAGTGTAAACCGGGTTGGGTCCGGATGTTACCACCGGCCCAACCCACTCTCCATCTCCACATTTGTTGTTTTTCTTTTAACTATATTATTTTTTTAAAAAAAATGAATAAAATTAATGTTTTTTTATAAAAACCTTTTCTTTTTTTAAAATAATAACTTTAAATCCTTTTCGTTTTAAAATAATAACTCTAAATTTTTTTTTTAAAAAAATAATAACTAAAGCCCTTTTTTTTATAAGAATAACATTAAAAATAAACCTTTTTTTTTTATAATTAAATTAAAACTATTTTTTTTTGAAAATTAAACTTAGTTTTATTTTTAATGTTTAAACATCTTCTTTAACTTAAATCAAAACTTTTTCTTTATAAACAACAAAAATCTCCAATATTGCACTTTTGTCTCATGATTCGTCCAATTACTGTCTGATCCCGCCCACTAACGTTGTCTGTTCGTTTTGCAGCTTATTATGTTTACCGTTATTTATATTGTATCTACTCCTCTCATGTAACCTCGCGAACCAATAATCGCGCTTTAAATTTCTGCCTTTTAATTTCTGTTTGTATGGCTTTAACTGCTGTCTTTATTTTTTTGCTTGCATGATTCAATCACCTCACCTCAATATTCTGTCACCTTACATCCGAAGGAATTAGGTCTAGCTTTTGGTCGCCGTGCCAATAGTCCTCAACTTCAAACCCTTTCACCTTACAAACCCTAAATTTTCATACATGTCTCGCCGTGGACAAAATTACAATTTTACCCCTAGCATTAGGTCAAAGAGCCGCCGCGCTCATTTTAGGGTTTCCCGCCGTGGAATCCCTAATTTAACCCTAATTACAACTTAACATTTCAACGTAGAAATTTGGAGTTCCTACACTCCGCGTAAGCCTGTCCTTAAGGCGCGTTTATTCCCCTTGAGACCTTGACCACTGTCAAGAGATCTCTAACCTCCCTTTTGAGGGGAACTACGATTACTCTGATTCCACTCCCGTAAGGATACGTAGGCACAAGATGCGATGTCTTGCCGAGTAAACTTAGAATTAACCCCCTTTATTATTTATTATTGCTTATTTATATTTTATTTATCTTTGCTATTTAATTATTTTGCTTATTATTTTGTAATTGTTTCTTGGATGTAAAGTTGTTTAATTATTTAATTATTATTATGGTTAGTAATTAGGGAGTGTAACAACATGTATGTAATATTAAAATAAATTTAGATCACTTTTAAATAAAGATAATTAAAATAAACACGTCACACACGTAAGTCGATTTTAATCGCCGTCTCACTTCCTAAGGATATCCCTCAAGTTGCCTATGAATATTGGTTAAGTGGGGTGTATAAAGCAAGTCCCTCAAAAAGAAAATCATCAAAGTCCCTTATGGTTGCCTTTACGAATCGAGTCCCTTTCGAAAAATGATGATAGTCCCTCCAGTTTGCTTATTACACCCCACAATAGCCTTCAAAAATCCAATTGTCCCTCACATGTCCCTTAACATCCAAAGTAAGGACTACCTACTCCATTATAGTAGGGATAGTCTTACTAAGGAAAGGATAAAGAATAAGAAAGACCTTAAAACATTAGGGTAGGCTATTCCTAGATACTTGCTCACTTCAAAACTTTTTCACACTTAAACCAATTTCCAACAAAATTTTCAAACAAGTTTTTTTCACATCCATACACGGATTATTATTAAACTATTCTGAAATTTTTTGCTATTCACACACTACACTTTCAAAACAATTCAAAAGTGAGCTTAAGTACCTAAGAGCCCATGGATAACCATGGATGAAAAGGGTGCTAACACCTTCCCTTTTCATAACCTACCCCCCGGACCCAAAATATTCTCTAAGGTCTTTCCTGTTCTTTTATAACCTTTCCTTATGGATAAAATAAAAGTCGGTGGCGACTCTTGCTATCCGCAACATTGTTTAAAGTCAGTTCTCCCACCGTGTTACAGAACTGGCGACTCTGCTGGGGACCTATTTAAGAGGGGTACCCTTAGGAATTAAGATCACTTTAAATTGTTTGCCTTGTTTGCTTTATTATTATATTGTTGGGGTGCTCTTATGTGTGAAAGGTCCTAACCCGGATCTAGTGTACCTTAGGTAAATGGCAATAGACCAAGGAAACTGTACGACGTATATCGATACGGTTGATCTGGTGGCCATAGTTAGTGCGACTTCGTGGTTGGTGCTTATATTCCTTAAGTCAAGTTGAGGATAATATTGAGGCTGCCATATGTTGTCAATGCACTAACTGACTTTTAGAACCCTAGTTAACTCATCTTGGCCTTTAGAAAGTAGTGAGGTAACCGGCTTTGGTGCAGACTGAAGTTGGTTGACACTCGATGCTACGCTCATTGAGATCTTAAACTTGGAGGGTTTTGGTTGGCAAGTAAGTTGCCTTCTGAACAACCACCCTTGTGAAGGATCAATGATATTGAGATCCCTTAGAACCTGGTTACTTTTGTAGGACAGGATGAACCATCTAACTTCAGGGGAGGGTACTTGCCTTTGAACCTCATGCAAGCCTTTAAACCTAGGGCTATGGTGTGACTTGTTTGTGTGTGCCACATGTTTGTGATTGAGCATGACATCATGACATCATCATGCATCATAAGCATATCATTTTCCCTAACCATTTCAAGGACCAAAGGATTTATCTTTGTTCTTTGTTGCAGGTCATGGCTTCTGCTCGTAGAAACACCATCAGGATCAACTTTGTAGGGATACCTGCTAAGCTCAAGGAGTTGGTTTCCCTAGTGCCTGATCATTCCCAGTTCAACAAGAGACATGGTCACTTATTGGATCTAGTTACTTCAGGGTTCAGTGAAGACATGATGAGTGTGCTGTTTCAGTTCTTTGACCCTAAGCACCATTGCTTTACATTTCCTGATTATCAGCTGGTTCCAACCATGGAGGAGTTCTCTAAACTTCTGGGTATACCTGTTCTTGATCAGAAGCCATTCACAGGTTTAGAGAAGGAGCTTAAACCAGAAGTTATTGCTGCAGCTCTACATATGAAGAAGTCTGACATTGTTCTAGAGACGAGAAGTGGAGTTAAAGGTATTCTTGCCAAGGTATTAGTGGATAAAGCTCAAATGTTCTTGAAGGCTATGAGCTACGATGCTTTTGAGGAGATCTTAGCCTTATTGATTTATGGCTTAGTGTTGTTCCCCAATCCTGATCAGTTCATAGACGTTCATGCCATCAACATATTCCTGAGTCACAATCCAGTGCCTACCTTACTTGGAGACATCCTACATTCTCTTCACACCCGTACTACAAGGGCAAGAGGAACTTTGATGTGCTGCATACCTTTACTTTCTAGGTGGTTTATTTCTCACCTTCCTCGCTCAGTAATGAAGAATGAGCAAGAGTTCAGATGGTCCAAGAGGATCATGTCACTTTCTCACTCAGACATCCATTGGTGCTCCAGATCTATGGAGAATGTCACCATCATTGACCGTTGTGGGGGGTTTCCTAATGTGCCACTTCTAGGCATAAGAAGAGGCATCACCTACAACCCATCTCTAGCTTTACGACAGTTTGGTTACGCCCGGAGCGATGGTCCACATGACATGTTGATTCAGGGCATTATGTTTGATTACGACAACGATCTTCAGGGTTACCGTCAGAGGTTCATCCGAGCTTGGGGAAAGGTAAACAGGATTGACAGCAAGACACTGGAGCCTAAGTACACCATTCCTATGGAGGCTTATCTCAGATGGGTACGATTTCGTGCTCAGACACTCATGATGCCATATCCTGCCATCCTACCAGTTACCATGGAACCTGTTGCTGAAGGAGACACAACTTATACCATCCTTCACCCAGACATGCCTACTGATATGGAAGACTTGCAGAGATCATGGATCCAACTGAAAGAGCAAAGGGATGCTTTCGAGGCTCATTACAAAGCAAGCCAAGCAAGGATCCTAGAGCTAACAAAGCTACTTCATGAGGAACGAAACCTCAACTCATACCTCAACACAAAGAGGAAACGTCCATGGGAGACTTAAAACCCCATCTTTTGTACTTATTTCGTTTTCATTTTTTGTAAGCCTAAAAGGCAAAACAAGTTATTACTAATAAAAAGTTACTTTCTTGTTTGTTTAAGCAAATTTAAATCCTGCGGTCCTTGAAAACATTGCATATGCATTCCCATATCATTGCATCACAGGTTTATAATTGTGCACAGGTTTCTCATCTTCTCGCTGTTTATTTCAGCAATGGCTCTTGAACAATCAGTTAAGGATCTCCAGGCACAGAATGCACAGTTCCAAGAGCTGATCCTGAACCTATCCAAGGGGCAGGATGAATTGAAGACACTGCTGGCCAAGAAGACTAAGAAGGCTAGAAGGTCTGCTGGGTTGCTCAACATGGGAAGAAGGTTCAAAGGTCCTGTCAAGACCAAGGAACATGTTGAAGACTATGAATCTGAAGAATCTGAGCAGGAGAGAGGCAGTCTCCACAACACTATGGGGGACTCTGATTCTGAGGCTAACTACTACCATGAGCCTAACGAAGACAAATTCAAGATGCTGGTGGATAGAATGGATGCTATGGAATTACAGAAATCATCTGGGCTGGATTTTGAGGATTTGAGCTTGATATCTGGGGTGGTCATACCCATTGGGTTCAAAGTTCCTACATTTGTTGTCTATGATGGGGTCTCTTGTCCCAAATTGCATCTGAGGTCTTATGTCAGAAGAATGCAACCCCACACTGCTGATAAAAAGTTGTGGATCCATTTCTTTCAAGAGAGTTTATCTGGAGCTCAGCTAGAGTGGTATTATCAGTTGGAGAGTGTCAACATCAGAGATTGGAATGACCTTGCTGAAGCTTTCTACAAGCAGTATCAATACAATGCTGACTTAGCCCCCACTCGCATGCAGCTTCAAAGCATGTCTATGGGTGCCAAAGAAAGCTTTAAGGAGTATGCTCAGAAGTGGAGAGACTTAGCTGGAAGAGTTCAACCCCCTTTGACTGATAGGGAGTTGGTTGATATGTTCATGTGTACGCTGAATGGTCCGTTTTACAGTCATCTCATTGGAAGCTCATCATCTGGCTTCACTGAGTTGATCATGACAGGAGAGCGAGTAGAGAATGGTATCAAGAGTGGTAAGATCCAAGTGGGCACTTCTTCATCAGGTGCTGCAAAGAAGCCTCCCACTGGGAAGAAAGAATCTAATGCTGTGTATGGTCAGCCTGATCGTAACAGAAGGCATCAGTCTGTTAGTGCAGTTCATATTTCAAATCCAACTCCTGCAACAACAGAGCAGCCTCAAGGCAACCAACAGAGGGCTAGAAGACAGTTCACGAAGATCAACATGTCAATGGCTCAGGCATTGCAACATTTGTTGAAGGCTGAACTTATTACCCTGAGGGAGGCTCCTCAGAATCCCAATGTTACATCTCCCAAGTACAATCCCAATGCACGATGTGCATATCATTCAAACTGTCCAGGACATGATACTAATAACTGCTGGGTCTTGAAGAACAAAATTCAGGATATGATTGATGCTGGAGAAATTGAGTTTGATCCACCAGGTACTCCAAATGTGATTACAGCTCCAATGCCAAATCACGAGAAGACTGTCAACGCCATTGATGAAGATATTGATGAAGATCTGCATGTCTATTCAGTTATGGAGTTGAGCACACCATTGTCTGTTATCAAAAAGAGGTTAGTACAAGCTGGGATCTTTCCAGGTTGTCATGAAGATTGTCTATATTGTACCTATAAGCCGAATAGTTGCTTCATTTTGAGAGATGGGATTCAACGTCTCATGGATAAATATACTATAGTGTTTGAAAGAAGACCAACATCTGTAGAAAGTATGGTGGATCATCTGACTCAGGGTAAGAAGATTGAAGAGGTTGACATGGTTGACAAAGTACCACTAAGAATCACTTCAAAGGGTCCCATTAAAATCACTCATCAGGGCCCAATCAAGATTACTGCTGAAGGTCCTGTGAAAGTTGTTGCTGAAGCCAGAGTAGCTCCTCTGATCATTACCACTCCTGGTCCTATTCCTTATACATCTGACAAAGCTGTGCCTTGGCACTATGGGTCGGATGTTTACATCCATGGTGTCAAGCAGGAGCCTTTACCTGATATGCCTGTTGACATTGATAATATTGCTGGATCTAGCAAGATCACTCGTAGTGGAAGAGTCTTCTCTCCTCCAGTTGCTTCTAAGAGTGCAGTTACTCCTGCTGTTACTTCCGCCACTGATGCTCGGGGCAAGGGCCCTGTTATTGAGCCTGTATCTACTGATGTGCCAGCTGCTGATGACCTCTCTAAGCAGATGGAAGAAGTATTGAAAATCATTCGCAAGAGTGATTATGATATTGTTGATCAGCTGGGGCATACTCCCTCAAAGATTTCTATGCTCTCCCTGTTATTATGTTCTGAGGCTCATGCCAAGTCATTGATCAAGTTTCTGAAGATGGCTCATGTACCCAGTGCAATTTCTGTGGACCAGTTTGAGAATTGTGTTGCTCACCTGACCTATGACAACGGGTTAGGATTTTCTGATGCTGACTTGACCCCTGCCAAGAGGGATCATAACAGGGCCTTGCATATTTCAATTGAATGCAGGGGCACTACCCTGTCTCATGTGCTGATAGACAATGGTTCCTCTCTGAATGTGTTGCCTAAGGAAGTCCTGAACAAGCTGAGTCCTAAAGATACGGTATTGAAGCCCAGTAATATTGTGGTAAAGGCTTTTGATGGTTCTAGAAGAGTAGTGCATGGGGAAATTGATCTTCCAATCAAGGTTGGCTCTCAGGTGTTTACCGCTACATTCTATGTGATGGATATTCGTCCTTCGTACTCATGTCTGCTTGGTCGTCCCTGGATCCATGGGGCAGGTGCTGTGACCTCCACATTACATCAAAAGTTGAGATATCCGGTGAATGGAAAAGTTGTTACTGTCTTTGGAGAGGAAGAATACTTTGTCAGCCATGTAAACACTTTCAAGTATCTGGAAGTAGAAGGTGAATACATTGAAACTCCATGTCAGTCATTTGAAGTGGTTCCCTGGGCTGTTAAGGATTGTGTGACTCCTCCTGCTGTGAAGAAGGTTCCTGTGGTCATCAGAAACCCTCCAACAATGGCAATGGCCTCCCTCAATGATGCAAAAGCTGTGGTGGAAGAAGGTGGTTGTACTATTTGGGGTCAGCTTCCTGATATTCCATACAAGTCTGACAAGTTTGGTTTGGGTTTCACTGCAGAGTCCCAGAAGGCTGTCCGTCGTGCCCGTGCTGTTCATATCACCAATCTAGGGGTTATCAATGCTGTGGGAGATCAAGATGAAGACTACAACTTGGAGGCATGGATTTTTCCTACTGTGGGTGCTGGACTCAATAATTGGAAAGCTGAAGATGTTATCCCTATCTCCTTTAGTCGGGAGTAAATACTATTACTGTGTTATGTTTTTAAATTTGTAATTTCTGGAACAATTAAAACTTTCAAGCCATGTGCCTTACCCGGGGCACAATGGTGTGCTTGTTACGGGTTGTCATTTCATTTGCATACTTCATTCCATAAAATCAATGGACGTTTCGTTTTCGTAAATATTGTGTTCCTTGTCTTTCTTTTTCTTTTATTTTTGCTTTATCAGCTATGTGTTCTTACACACACCCACGTCACTAAAATGCAGATCCTCATCCACTCTGTATCCAGTTGATAACAGTTCTACTATTGCCAATTACAATTTCGAGAATCCGATCTATCAAACTGAAGACGGAAACGAGGACGATTGTGAAATACCTGTAGAGCTTGCTAGGTTGTTACAACAAAAAGTGAAAGCTATACGAGAGATGCCAGCTCCCCGTACTGAGAAGGAGGTTAGAGGTTTCTTGGGACGATTGAACTACATTGCAAGATTTATTTCCCAATTAACTACCATCTGTGAGCCAATCTTCAAGTTGTTGAAGAAAGATCAGGTGATGGAATGGAATGATGAGTGCCAGACTGCCTTTGATGAAATCAAGAGATATTTGCTAGAACCTCCAATTTTAATGCCACCAGTTGATGGAAGACCCTTGATTATGTATTTAACAGTATTAGACAACTCAATGGGGTGTGTATTGGGGCAACATGACGAGTCTGGTCGAAAAGAGCAGGCAATATACTACCTTAGCAAAAAGTTTACCGACTGTGAAACAAGATACTCACTGCTCGAGAAAACTTGCTGCGCTTTGGCATGGGCTGCTCGCCGACTAAGACAGTATATGTTGACCCATACTACCTTGTTGATTTCGAAGATGGATCCAATCAAGTACATATTTGAGAAACCTGCTCTCTCTGAAAGAATTGCAAGATGGCAGATGATCTTGACGGAATATGATATACAGTATACTACTCAGAAGGCCATTAAGAGGAGTGTTGTTGCTGATCATTTGGCTCATCAAGCAGTAGATGATTACCAGTCAATGAATTTTGAGTTCCCTGATGAAGACATTATGTCTGTTACCAAAGAACCTGGACAATTAAGCCAAAGGTATATCAGGCTGGTGACTTGGTAATCAAGCGTATCATATTACCACAGGGTGATCCTAGGGGCAAGTGGACTCCAACATATGAGGGACCATTCATAGTCAAGACAGTGTTCTCAGGAGGTGCCATGATACTGACTACAATGGATGGTGAAGACTTCCCACAACCTGTAAACGCGGACATAGTTAAAAAATACTACGCATAAAAAGAGACCCGCTAGGTTGACAGGCCTAGGCAAAAATAAGGGCATCCCGGCAAACCAAAAGGGTTTGGGCAAAAATTAGGGATATATATATAAAAAGATGTACACCCGGCAAGTCGAAAACCTGAAAAGGCGGCTTGGGCAAAAAAGGGTATCCCGGTGGATTGAAAACCTGAAAGGGCAATCCAGGCAAAAGTTAGGGATTAAAGCGTATGACTATGTCTCGTTTGGATCACTCATGAAACTGCAACCAGTTGTACTACTTACTCAAGCTCAAACAGATAAAACTCAATCCAATCGTTTCCGTCTCAACAGCAAGAAGATGAGATACTTGAGTGGCAATAGTAGAATTGAAACTCAATAGGATTATTTCCCACATAGCTGATTCTTTTTGTAAAACTTCATGACAAAATTCTCTTACTAGGGTTTATGTCTCCTTGTACAAACTTACCCGTGTATGGGTCACTTTCGATATAAATAAATTCCATCTTTTGAATCCAGATTTACTTTTACCCTATTTACATAAGCGAAACGTCCATTGGTTGTGTTTGAATGTATGTATGCCTTTGAATATGATTGATGTTTACCAGAAATGCATGTATGCTTTTAATATGATTGATGTTTACCAGAAATGCATGAAAATGCAGTAATAGTATTTACTAAGGACGAACGAGGGAAGGATTTCAACGAAGCTTCGCCGGTTCATCTTTACAAGGCAGTTACAAACCATCAGTAGGACTAATCCATTTTCACAAAGTCTAATCTCCCCTGGAATTTATATCCATCTCTTTTATCCTCATACGGATATACGGGAAATTACTTTCCAATAAGGGCACGATGAACGAAGACGGGATGTTATACTTATCCTACTATCAAACGAAAACGAAGGTTATCTATACCCTACTATCCCCAACAACGGGAGGTTATCTATACCTTGTTATCCCCAGCAGACGGAGGGTTACATATTCTTCAACAACGAATCGGGATTTATTTTCCTTGGCCAGCAGTTGTTATACAAGGATATCCAGACACTTCCAGCAGTGTCATATCATACATACATCATTTACATCATACCATAACATATATGTCTATAGTACATTACCTAAGTGCATCATGTCATACATGCATACATAAAGCATAAACTAATGTTGTTGTACAGAATGCTACCTTGTTTTCAGGTTAATTATCCAACAAACAAGCTTATGATCTTTGGGACTGCTTTATTGTAACCTCAGGGTTACTTTATCCTCCTGATGAGCTTCTTATTACTTTGGGACTGCTTTATTGTAACCTCAGGGTTATTTTATCCTCCTGATAGCCTCTCATGACTTCAAGACTGCTTTAGAGCTACTGATTGCTCTATCCTCCTGAAATCATCCTATTACTTCAAGACTGCTTTAGAGCTATTCATTGCTCTATCCTCATGAGGTCATATTACTACTTCAAGACTGCTTTAGAGCTATTCATTGCTCTATCCTCCTGAAGCCATCTAATTATTTCAAGACTGCTTTAGAGTTATCCATTGCTCTATCCTCCTGAAATTACATTATTATTTCAAGACTGCTTTAGAGCTATCCATTGCTCTATCCTCCTGAAATCATTACTTCAAGACTGCTTTAGAGCTATTGATTGCTCTATCCTCCTGAAGACATATCACATTATTACTTCAAGACTGCTTTAGAGCTATTGATTGCTCTATCCTCCTGAAGACATATCACATTATTATTTCAAGATTGCTTTAGAGTTATCCATTGCTCTATCCTCCTGAAATTACATTATTATTTCAAGACTGCTTTAGAGCTATCCATTGCTCTATCCTCCTGAAATCATTACTTCAAGACTGCTTTAGAGCTATTGATTGCTCTATCCTCCTGAAGACATATCACATTATTACTTCAAGACTGCTTTAGAGCTATTGATTGCTCTATCCTCCTGAAGACATATCACATTATTATTTCAAGACTGCTTTAGAGCCATTCATTGCTCTATCCTCTTGAAGCCATCTAATTATTTCAAGACTGCTTTAGAGTTATCCATTGCTCTATCCTCCTGAAATTACATTATTATTTCAAGACTGCTTTAGAGCTATCCATTGCTCTATCCTCCTGAAATCATTACTTCAAGACTGCTTTAGAGCTATTGATTGCTCTATCCTCCTGAAGACATATCACATTATTACTTCAAGACTGCTTTAGAGCTATTGATTGCTCTATCCTCCTGAAGACATATCACATTATTATTTCAAGACTGCTTTAGAGTTATCCATTGCTCTATCCTCCTGAAATTACATTATTATTTCAAGATTGCTTTAGAGTTATCCATTGCTCTATCCTCCTGAAATTACATTATTATTTCAAGACTGCTTTAGAGCTATCCATTGCTCTATCCTCCTGAAATCATTACTTCAAGACTGCTTTAGAGCTATTGATTGCTCTATCCTCCTGAAGACATATCACATTATTACTTCAAGACTGCTTTAGAGCTATTGATTGCTCTATCCTCCTGAAGACATATCACATTATTATTTCAAGACTGCTTTAGAGCCATTCATTGCTCTATCCTCTTGAAGCCATCTAATTATTTCAAGACTGCTTTAGAGTTATCCATTGCTCTATCCTCCTGAAATTACATTATTATTTCAAGACTGCTTTAGAGCTATCCATTGCTCTATCCTCCTGAAATCATTACTTCAAGACTGCTTTAGAGCTATTGATTGCTCTATCCTCCTGAAGACATATCACATTATTACTTCAAGACTGCTTTAGAGCTATTGATTGCTCTATCCTCCTGAAGACATATCACATTATTATTTCAAGACTGCTTTAGAGTTATCCATTGCTCTATCCTCCTGAAATTACATTATTATTTCAAGACTGCTTTAGAGCTATCCATTGCTCTATCCTCCTGAAATCATTACTTCAAGACTGCTTTAGAGCTATTGATTGCTCTATCCTCCTGAAGACATATCACATCATTACTTCAATACTGCTTTAGAGCTATTGATTGCTCTATCCTCCTGAAGACATATCACATTATTACTTCAAGACTGCTTTAGAGCTATTGATTGCTCTATCCTCCTGAAGACATATCACATTATTATTTCAAGACTGCTTTAGAGCCATTCATTGTTCTATCCTCCTGAAATCATATCATTGCTTCAAGACTGCTTTAGGGTTATCACTATTGATTGCTCTATCCTCATGAAGACATGCTGCTACATCATTATTATTCCAGACTCCTGACAGCTTTCATCATACACCCATATTTTGAACTGCTCCCCCCCTAGTGGCATCTTTAAGCCCACTCAATCATATTCAACTAGCCATCTGTACCACTCTAATGCGCTGGTGAGTGCAAATTTTTGGGCTTTTGTGTTCAATCCCCTTCAACCTTCCAGGTTACGACTGGCAAATATACCAATCTAACCCCTCAGGTTTCAGAAAATTGAACAGGGGCAGCTGTTGCACCCCAAAATTTGCCCTCACAATACAAGACTTTGTGTTCTAAGAAGGTTCACAAGGTTCACAAGTTCTCCAACAACTTGCATAACCTTTCCAAGTCCCACAGTGCTTTCAATACCTTTCATGAGGTTCATGAAGCCCATAGGTTGCTTCTTGAAGGTTCACAAGGTTCACAAACTTCTCAACATCTACAAGACCTTTCATGAGGTTCATGAAGTCCATAGGTTGCTTCTTGAAGGTTCACAAGGTTCACAAAGTTCACAATTGGTCAGAAGAGTTGACAATTCCCTCAGACAATGCACCTCCTAAGCAGTGCATCCAAAACTAGGGTTTTGACTTTAATCAGGCTAAATGGACTTCCAAGACTTCAGATTTGGTCCCAGGGGTATTTTGGTCATTTTTACGTGGATCCCGCTAATTCTTTGAAGACGGGCTGTTACTGAGCTGTGAGACACTTGAGACACTATTTCTGAGGCATTTATTTATCACCTGTTTTGATTATATCAAGGTGCCAATTCGATGTGTTCGGTATCGAAATTTGTCGGGCATAACTGGATTTAAGGTCCATTTTATCGCTCATGGTTTATTTCCAGAGCATTTCCGTTGCTGTTAATAAGGCGCAGTGTAATTGGGTATTATTGGATTGTTGCTTATATCATTTGGTCAGTGGAATTCAATTACGGGCAATATCATCATTGATACTAAATCTGTTGTGATTACGGCGCACATTTGCGTTTGGTTAGAAAATGAGGAGAATATTGTTGGCTAGAATCCAAATGAATGAAGTCAGGTGATGAGATTAGGACTACCAACGAGACAAGTACATGAGCAAGAATATCATTCGTGAGTATTTATGGTTTATGACTAGAATAATGAATTTAAATATTTGTGGATTTATTCACAAATGTTTATAATTTATAACTAGAAATAAATATAAATAGATTCAAAGTTGAATGATCATGGAATTTTTATTTCATAAGAATATCATTTTACAAAAGGAAGTGAATCATTTCACATTTGAATTGCTGTGAGATTACATTTACAAATGTTACATCTACTCTAAAAAATCCTAAATCCTAAAAACTCCTAAGGCTTCTTCATGGTATCCTTCCCTTGAGTGTTCCTCGAAGTTCCCGATCACCTGCAAAAAATAAGAGAAACAAAACAGAACAGAGTAGGAAGATGTTAGAAAGATGAATTTGACACTCTCAGAACATTGTCATCATCGAGTGCCGGGAGTGGCACAACCGAAGCCGCATCCTACCCCCGTTACCGATCCGCGCCATTAGCGTCAGATCAGGTAACATCTGTTCTTATCTAAGGGGCAACCGAGAGAGACAAAGAGTAAAAGAAGTGGGGACCGATTTGATTTGCCGTAATTGGATTCGATTCAAAGCCAAACTAAAACACCATTCCATCAAGTAAACAAGTGGACTATCAAGTAAATTTCAGTTTGTTTCCACTGATACAAAGCTGATCGGCAAGGCCGGCACGAGTTCAGACCCGGATGCCGGCGGGTCTGAACCGTTTTTATTTCACCTGAAACACTTGAATCAAATAGCATCAGCTCATAACAGAATTCATAGGCTATATAAAACTTGAATGAGCAATTCAATTCATGAAGTAAAATCAGCTCAGTTCAGAAGGTAGAAGAATAAATTCATGGCAGAATCAGATTCTTACGCAAAAGCCCCATCCAACAAATTTGTCACGCGCAAGTAATACCAACAAATCACAAAGTTCGGATTCATACCATAGAAAGAGTACTTAACAAAAGAAAAGTGCATCAGAACCAATTTCAGGTCGAAAAACTACATCAGAAATGTAAGCCAAATTAGATGAGCATAATCACACTTGCGTATCAGCCCAGAAAGGGGAAACCAAGTCAACAAAACATCAGAAGCCGAATCCAAAAGGATATAGGGAAAGCCGGTACAGGATCAAGTGGATATCAAAAAATGAATTATCATCAATAGACCACGGTCGCATCAGTATCCACAATGAAGACTAGAGGTCAAGGCGAACTGCACCGACGTAAGCCTATAAACATCATAAAAGAGAATCAGGCATCGCAGGGAATAATCAGAGACCAAACTAATATCAGAACACTGTCAATCCACGAGCTAGAAACTGTAGTCTGAACTGCCGCGAATGAACAAGCAAATATCGCAACATAGGTTCAGACGAAGCGTCATCATAACCATTGACCTTCACTCGGCCACCTTGACTCAATCGAAGCATCAGCATCAGTTCACTGGAAAAAAGAAGAGGAAAAGTTAATTCGAAGTGGAAAATCCAAAAGCCGTGAAGACTAAAACGGAAGTCATCTTCAGAACTAAATCGAAATCCAATCAGTTATGATGCATCAAGATAAATCCCAGCAAATCCAAGTGAAAAGTTTCTAAAATAAACCTGGAAAAGGAAAGGGAATCACGATCAAATCCAATCAAGCCACAAAAAAATCAAATCATATCTCAGAATCATACCTCAGTAAAAATAATAACGTACAAACATAGATCCAAAGCCCACAAAATCCATTCAAGAAGAATATAAAAGGGAACCACATCACCTCGTGAAAAAACCCTAGACGGGGAAGGGTGCCGAAAAATCATAAAACCCTAAGCGGAAACGGCCGCATGTGAAAGGAGGAGGGGACGAAACCCTGGCCATCAGACGAACGCAAATCACCATCATTGGCCATCAGACGAACGCAAATCACCATCATCGGCCGTTAACGAGCAATAACCATCACCACGGTGCCCCAAACATAGAACGGGCTCACCGCGAATACGAAGATCCGACGGGACCGCCATCGCTGTTAAAAGATCAACAGCGGGCAATCCATGATCGAAGCCTCAGAACTTGAGTCATCATAGGCCGTTAAACCCCACCGGAAACCGCCGGAGACCGCCGTAAAAAAAAAACGTAAGCAAGGAACACATAATGCCGTCACTTCTAATGTTGTTTGATTTGATTTCAGGTGTTTCATCGTGAGCGAAAGATGGATTCAATGCCAGAGACGAAGAGAGAGTCGAGAAGAGGCAAGAACGAAACGGCGCCTCAAGAGGGGATTAGGGTTCACGACCTAATGAACCCTATGTTTTTTTGTTTTGCTAGTGTAAACCGGGTTGGGTCCGGATGTTACCACCGGCCCAACCCACTCTCCATCTCCACATTTGTTGTTTTTCTTTTAACTATATTATTTTTTAAAAAAAAATGAATAAAATTAATGTTTTTTTATAAAAACCTTTTCTTTTTTTAAAATAATAACTTTAAATCCTTTTCGTTTTAAAATAATAACTCTAAATTTTTTTTTAAAAAAAATAATAACTAAAGCCCTTTTTTTTTATAAGAATAACATTAAAAATAAACCTTTTTTTTTATAATTAAATTAAAACTATTTTTTTTTGAAAATTAAACTTAGTTTTTTTTTTTAATGTTTAAACATCTTCTTTAACTTAAATCAAAACTTTTTCTTTATAAACAACAAAAATCTCCAATATTGCACTTTTGTCTCATGATTCGTCCAATTACTGTCTGATCCCGCCCACTAACGTTGTCTGTTCGTTTTGCAGCTTATTATGTTTACCGTTATTTATATTGTATCTACTCCTCTCATGTAACCTCGCGAACCAATAATCGCGCTTTAAATTTCTGCCTTTTAATTTCTGTTTGTATGGCTTTAACTGCTGTCTTTATTTTTTTGCTTGCATGATTCAATCACCTCACCTCAATATTCTGTCACCTTACATCCGAAGGAATTAGGTCTAGCTTTTGGTCGCCGCGCCAATAGTCCTCAACTTCAAACCCTTTCACCTTACAAACCCTAAATTTTCATACATGTCTCGCCGTGGACAAAATTACAATTTTACCCCTAGCATTAGGTCAAAGAGCCGCCGCGCTCATTTTAGGGTTTCCCGCCGTGGAATCCCTAATTTAATCCTAATTACAACTTAACATTTCAACGTAGAAATTTGGAGTTCCTACACTCCGCGTAAGCGTGTCCTTAAGGCGCGTTTATTCCCCTTGAGACCTTGACCACTGTCAAGAGATCTCTAACCTCCCTTTTGAGGGGAACTACGATTACTCTGATTCCACTCCCGTAAGGATACGTAGGCACAAGATGCGATGTCTTGCCGAGTAAACTTAGAATTAACCCCCTTTATTATTTATTATTGCTTATTTATATTTTATTTATCTTTGCTATTTAATTATTTTGCTTATTATTTTGTAATTGTTTCTTGGATGTAAAGTTGTTTAATTATTTAATTATTATTATGATTAGTAATTAGGGAGTGTAACAACATGTATGTAATATTAAAATAAATTTAGATCACTTTTAAATAAAGATAATTAAAATAAACACGTCACACACGTAAGTCGATTTTAATCGCCGTCTCACTTCCTAAGGATATCCCTCAAGTTGCCTATGAATATTGGTTAAGTGGGGTGTATAAAGCAAGTCCCTCAAAAAGAAAATCATCAAAGTCCCTTATGGTTGCCTTTACGAATCGAGTCCCTTTCGAAAAATGATGATAGTCCCTCCAGTTTGCTTATTACACCCCACAATAGCCTTCAAAAATCCAATTGTCCCTCACATGTCCCTTAACATCCAAAGTAAGGACTACCTACTCCATTATAGTAGGGATAGTCTTACTAAGGAAAGGATAAAGAATAAGAAAGACCTTAAAACATTAGGGTAGGCTATTCCTAGATACTTGCTCACTTCAAAACTTTTTCACACTTAAACCAATTTCCAACAAAATTTTCAACCAAGTTTTTTTCACATCCATACACGGATTATTATTAAACTATTCTGAAATTTTTTGCTATTCACACACTACACTTTCAAAACAATTCAAAAGTGAGCTTAAGTACCTAAGAGCCCATGGATAACCATGGATGAAAAGGGTGCTAACACCTTCCCTTTTCATAACCTACCCCCCGGACCCAAAATATTCTCTAAGGTCTTTCCTGTTCTTTTATAACCTTTCCTTATGGATAAAATAAAAGTCGGTGGCGACTCTTGCTATCCGCAACATTGTTTAAAGTCAGTTCTCCCACCGTGTTACACTCTCCCCTACTCAGAAGAATTTCGTCCTCGAAATTACCTCCATCAAATAGCTCCCAACCAGACCACTTTCACCAAAGCAGTTTCTTCATCTCGAAGTTGCTTCTCGTTCATCCACCTGAACTAGCAACGCCTCAACAATCAATTTACCTTTCACTTGTACACCATCCATCCGAGTCAATGTACTTCTTCAACTTAGGCACATGCCACATCATGTAAATTCTCACGATTGACAGCGGTAAAACAATCTAACCTGCTATTTTTCCCACGCTTCCGCTGTGCCACTCTGGTACAGATCACAAAACACAGTGTGCTTCCAAGACCCCAAGCTCGATCAACACCAATTACTATAGTAAATCTCAAAACACGTCTTTCTTGGATCCTTTGGATCTATTCATTCGTCTCTTGCACAATCTCAGCTAGCTTTAACATAGAATGATTAATCTCACTTGTTAGGAAAAGAGCCAAATTAGTCATTCTATCCAAAATCACCCAAGTAAAATCATATCCCTCAAATTCTCCGGAAAACCCAACACAAAATCCATGGGAATACTATCCGATCTCCACTCTGGAATATTCAACGGTTGCATCGGACCCAACGGTCTCTGGCGTTTATTCTTCGACTTCCAACAAGTCTAATCAGCACATACAAACTCAACCACTTATCTCTTCAACTATGACTCTCAAAATAATTTCCTCGAATCCGGTTACATCTTCATAGCACCGGGGTGGATACTCCATCTACCTCAATACTCTCATTCCACTTAATAATATCTGGAACACAAACTCTATCACGACATCTCATGATACTATTTCCATTAATCTGAAAATCATCCCTTCGACTTTAATTCCTCAGATTCAACCAATCTACCAACTCAAACCAAAGTTCTGACCTTATCGAATCTCGTCAAGAATACCACTAGTAAGGTCCAACATACTAAGCTTAACTCCATAAGAAGTCTCTTCACAAACCAACTCATACCACAAAATTGCTCAATCAATCCTAACTCTTTTCACCACCATCATCGGCATATGCAAGGATTTTCAAGCCAATGCATAAGCTACCACGTTTGGATTTCCCCGAATGGTTATTCAATCCGAAACCATAATCCATTCCAGAGTCCCAATTATTTTCTCTGCCTCATATTCAACTCTTCCAAATCAAATAAATACCTTAAGTTCTTGAGGTCACCAAACATGTCAAATCTCAAACTAACTAATTGAGGCTTCCAACTCCGGCACAACCACAATAGCAACCAACTCTAAATCACTTATTAGATAATTCCTCTTATGTACTTCAAGTTTCCTTAAAGCATAACCCAAAGCTCGCTGACGTTTCACTTATCATATCAACAAGGCATCATAAACACAACAAATGGTCCTGTCGGGTTTGGCAAAAATCAACACACGATACATTTTCAATTTTCTTCTATAATTGAACCAGGTACAGGCCTCGAAACAAGTTTTCCTAGAAAGAGCATCTCGTTAGCTTTCCAACGCTTCGAACGGGGACTAAAACCGACTTACGGATCAAGAGATATGAATTTTCGAAGTTTCTCCAAAACAGAATTTTTCTGCATAAAGGCTGCTACGGGTTTGAGCATTTTCGCCCGAAAATCTGACCGATTAAATTATTTTATTCGAAACAACCATATACTCATTCATACCAAACATATATTAGTGATTTAGAACCATCAAATGTGAAATCTACGACTTTCGATTTCAATCCGAATCTTAAATCCTCAAATCTCCAAAAATGCAAAAACTTACAAAAATCCATCAAATTCGATAAAACAAGTATACTCGATCACGGCCTAACATTACCCGACACAACTGCATAATCTATTCCAACTTTCGTCCGTAAAAACATTGATTCCGTAACAAGCTGCGATCTCGGAATTCGACGCACGACAACAATTTCACACTTAGAAGGTCATTCGACACATCTTCAACTCTTGGAATATTTAAAGGTCTAATTATACCAATATTGCATTCCACATCTTACTTTCTTTAATAATCCTCAGAAGTCACTGCCCACCTTTAATCTACTTGACCTCACAATCTGCCGCCTTAATACACACACCAGACACAAGTCTCAAAGCTACTCAATCAATTTAGTTCTTTGACCATCCAACGGACATATAATATGAAGCTCTCAATATCGAATTAGTTTCCGTAACTAAGTCGATCACAACTCCACTTCACTTCTTGGCTGTATATCACTATCTTGTCAGGATAACTTCCAGACAACCACAATTAACTGGCAAACCACCAACTTCCCGCTTTCATTATAATTCAAAAATTCCCATCAAAAATAAACATCTCGGCATCATCCTACACCAACTCATCAAAACCATTCTTAAACACTTAGCTTAACTCAAGGCAATTCGCTGCTCACGCCATCTAAGCTTGCAAGACACGTCTATCCCATCCAACACAATCCCAACTACTATCTGTCGCTACCGCAAAAATAAGGTGCCGGCAAAACAGAAGAGTCGCCACCTTTCGTTATTTATCCCTCAGAACGGGAAAGGAAACGATCGGGAAAACCTGACGAAAAAGGTATAAGACAAGGTCATCGCAACCATTGTCTGGGTTCGGGAGTCGGTTACGCAAGGGGAAGGTATTAACACCCCTCACGTCCATCGTACTCGATGGGATCCACGCTTGTTACGTTTATCTGACGGGTTGGTTTTATCTATCTACCTATCAAGGCTGGCTTAAAAAAGAAAAGAAAATGACTTGGCAAAGCATCGCGCTTTATGCCTACGTATTCTCATCAGAGAATGAGAAATCAGAGTCAACGTAGTTCGACTAACTACGGGTTATGGGGAAGATGGCTCGCCAATATGTCAGTACTGTGCCTACGTACTCTCAACAGGTATGAGAGATCAGAGCTTACGTAGTTCGGGATAATACGGATTACGGGGATTCAGATTCATCTGTTTTTATCGAGTAGGGTTAACAAACAGTTCCGGCAGTTGGATGTACGCAGCTCGACCCTTGGAGACTTAGGCGTTACCGTTTGCGGTAGAACTGAGAGTTAACGACACTCTTTTCTTCAGAAAAGCTTCCTTTGAATTATAGGCCCACGGGGCATAAAGGTTTGAAGTTTGTTTTCTGTCTTTTACGGAAGAACTGTTTTTTATGGTGTTTGCAACTAATATCGCACTAGAGACTATGACCTGAGAGTGAATGCGTCGCATGTCACCCAAAGGGTGCCATAATAAACGTCCAAGCTGTCGAAAAGAAACTCTCCGACAACCCTTTCTCTGATAGCTTAAGGCTCGTAGCGTACGACATCAGTTAACCTTAATTACTGTATTTTAATTTGTTTTGAGATGAGAAGAGAGAACAGGCTCAACTAAAAGGAGACTATCAAGTCCTAATGTTGTCATGCCAAGGATTCATCCTATGGTTGAGGTTTGAAACAGGGATCTCCTAGAAGTTATCATGCATAAGTTTCAACCTAAAGTTCTAATCATCACTTCCTTATCAAAGGAAGTGAGATTCCTAGGGGATTATGTCAATGATAAACAAAAACAGATAAAGCATCAGCTTAAACAGTAAACAGTAAACGACTGTAAAATGCATGCAATGCAAGTGAGGGAGGAAATGTGTGTGGGACATCAGCTTCCACAAGCTCATCTCAACCTCAAGCCAAATATGAATAACTGTAATCATACAGAGGAAATAACATGCTATCAAGCAAAACACAAACCACATAGGCAAGGGAGCAGGGCTCTGCCGAATACCCGGAAGCAAAGCCATACAGTAAAAATACAAGCAGAGGGAGCAACTCAACCTCTAGTGCAATCATGCTCCTAGCTTACATCAGTTTAGATATGGAATTATTCTAATGCATCAAGCAAATTGTCGCTACTGCGAAAATCGGCGCCGGCTGAACAGAAGAGTCGCCATCGTGCGTTATTTATCCCACGGGAGGGAAAGGAAACGCTCAGAGTAAACCTCGCACAACACGGGAAAGGTATGGTCGTCGCAACCAAAACCTGGGTTCGGGAGTCGGTTACGCAAGGGGAAGGTATTAGCACCCCTCACGTCCGTCGTACTCGACGGGATCCACGCTTGTTTTCGGGTATGGATTGTTACTCTATCTACTCTAAAGGTCAGGGGTTAAAAAGAAAAGAGAATGAAAATAACATGACTCGGCAAAGTATCGCACTTTATGCCTACGTATTCCCGTCTGGAACGAGAAATCAGAGTCAACGTAGTTCGCCTACCTACGGGAAAGGAGGGGAAGGTTGCTCGCTAGGATATCGCATCCTATGCCTACGTACTTTCATACAGCATGAAAGATCAGAGCAAACGTAGTTCGGGCCACGTACGACACAAGTCTGTCTGTTGTTTTTTATGAAAAGTCTCACCTTAAACAAGGGTTTTCTTATTGCAAAAGGTTGATGTCTGTTCAAATATTTTGACGGAAGAAATGAATTAATCTCTGTTATAACCTTTATTAATGTTTTTCTGTTGTTTTGAAGGAAGAAGAGATGACACTCTACAAATCCTAGGGTTAAAAGGGAATAAAATCTACCCTAATGTTATCATGCATGGGTTAAGACCTAGTGTCTATCATGCTCCTCTCTTGCACAGAGAGAAACAGAGATCCTACGGGATAGGCAGAAACAGAAACAACATCAGATATATACAGTAAAACAGTAAAATGCATGGATGCACCAGTACAAGCGAGGCAAGGGAGTCCCACTCAACCTCGAACCTAGAAAACAATAGGCAAAAGTGAACAGACTTCACTTTCAACCCAGCAGGGTAAACAACAAACAATACAGTCCAGAAAACCAATCAATACATCAGCAATGAAATGCAGCAATGAAAACAGCATCAGCAGCTCTGAATCAACATATGGCTTCAAGCAATCTCCAATCAGCTACAGTCTTCAACAAGCATCAATCTCCATCTTCATGGCCTTCAGGCAAGGGCTTTGATCATCAGTCTTCTCTCTGCAATAGCTTTTCTTCAAGCTCAAACCTCCAGGATGAGGGATCAATCACAAGAGTGGATTGGGTGTTAAGCAATCAGTTGACTACCAAAGGTGGTGAACAGACTGCTTCTAACACAAAAGACATTTTCTCTCAAGAGTTCTATCTCTTAGACACTATCACCAAGCCTTCCAAAGGACGGGGGTGAGTGTCTTAGAGAGACTCTGAATCACAGAGAAGAATGGATGCAGACAAGGCAATCCATGTTTGAAAAAATAAACTTTCTAATCTAGAGCTCTGCCTAGCTCCTAAACCCTAGTCTCCTCAGCATCTGCTAGCAAAAATCTTATCTTCAACTCTGGAAGTTGATCTTCAACATCTGGATCTCCAATGGCCTTCATCTCCTCAAGTCTTCAGCTCTCCCAAATCCCCAAACAATCCCAATACCCACACAAGCAAGCAATAATCCCCAGAGGGCATACCACACCAGTCAATCAGATATATACAGTACATTAATAGCAGTAGGGGAGTCCTGACTTTTTCTCTAAGGGATCTAATAACTACCCATAGCCCCTATAGTCCCCTAACTAAACTAGTCAAACCCTAAGTCCTAGGGGAAAAGAATCTATTCTCCTAAGTCATCACCTAAAAACCCTAGTTTGTTCATGTTATTCACACCTACACTAAGCACCTAAAATTAATTTCTAAAAATGGGAACTAAATTGTATCTACAAGTTTAATGTCTAAACTAAACAACCTAAAAAGAATGGACAAAAAATATGGAAGCAATTAATAGAACAAAAAATAACAAAATCATGTATGAAATGAAATTATGTAAAATGTCATTTATTTAGAAAATATGGGAAAAATACCAAACAAAAAATAAAATGCAATTTTTATTTTTTATAATTTTCTAGACATCCTAAAGAATAATATGCAAAAAGAATGAATAAAAAAAGATGATTTTTCTATTTATTATGATTTTTATAAGATGCATAAAAATGAAAAGAAAATAAAAAGAAAATATAATGAATAAATGGGAAGGGGTGTGGAAAGTAACTCGTTGCAGTTATAATCTCAGGTGGGCTGGAAAAAGGGGGTGCGAACATCATTTGTAACTAGGCCCATATGCGCTCAGAAAACATTTGGAAAATGCCAGAAAATTAATAAGGACTCGGTGCAAATAGCAGGTGATTCACGTTGAAATGTTTGGGCTTAGTGATTGAGGGGTGTGTGTAGCAATGTGATTCAAGGCCTACTCAGAATACTTAAGTGAAACGGAGCGTTTCACTTCCAATTCTTCCCTCCGTTTTCAACTTCAAATGTGGATCGTCCGATGCTACAGTCCAGTCCAAGGTCAAACGTGCATCCGACGGTGTTGGAGTCATCACCAACCTTGGACTCCCTAGGGTTTCAGATAACCCCATGCATGATTCCATCTTCAAGCACTCGGTTCTTTCTCATCTCTTCATGAAAATCAAAACCACAAACACCAAACTTGCTTCATTTTTTTCGTAGAATACAACTACATCATCAGTTCTTGTTAAAATTCGCCCAATTACTAAACACGATAGCTTCCCTTCCATGGCTGCTTCAATTCTGACCTTCACTAAACCCTAATTTCTTGCTAACAGAACACTCATCAAACATCACTGATCATGCTACACTAATCCAAATGAGCTATCACTCACTAATCTCCTAGTTATGGATCAAAACAGTTTTATGGCTCATGCAAGAATCTTCATCAATTCACACTAAAAGCTTCAGGATTACTCCTCTAACCACCTAGGTCACTATTATCCTAACAAACCTATGTCATGCTAACTAAATCAGGCCAATTTGAATGGAGAACATACCTGGTATAATTTTGAAAACAGAATGATAAATCTTCCACTTCGAGCTCAACAATGTCTTAAACTTGATCAATATGCTTGGGTCCTGGTTCTGTATGCATCCATAATTGCTCAAACACTCTGAATTCTTGTAATGGATTCTTCTTGCACTTTTGGGAATGAACTTACAACACACGAATTTGGAAATACTTCAGCTGGATCTTGCTTGAAACTGGTTCTATGATGATTGTAGAGAATGATAGAATCAAGAATTTTGCAAAATGATCAAGATTTGAGGGAGTTTGAGTAGCTTATGCAAGAATGGGAAAATGAATGAAAATGGAGGTTTTGGACAAAATGGGAGCACCAACCCTTGCATGAACCAACTTGCATGAATATATAGATGGGATTAGAACTTCCTAGAAGCTTGGAGAAGTTTCCCTTGTGCAAATTCCCTTGGATGTTGATTATGTAACTTTCAATTCAAGCAACCATGGATAACTATCAAATTATGAACTAAACTCAAAATTCCACTTTATCCAATGTCTTTAAAATTCCCTTTCCATTCAAAATGACCTATAATTTTGCAACATTTGGCCAAGATATGAAAAATCTCATTTTTTAAGCCATTTTTCTTCATTAAATTCAACAATTTTGAAACCTTGTGCTATGAACTTTTCCAATCTCTCATGGTCACTTTTCTAGACTCAAAATGTCATTTGGAGCAAGTTTTATGTTGTAAGTTTTTCCATTTGAGGCCCCCTTGTATGAGTTTTGGACATAGGTTAAAATGACCTGTAATTCACAAATGACCAAAATACCCTTTGCTTGCCAAGACCACAAGTTGAGTTCCACACATCATATGAAGGCATACTATACCATTCTAGAAATCTAAGACAATTAGGAACAATTCTTATGTTGACCAGAAATCCATTTGAAATCTCCTTGAGGGGTAAAAGTTGCTTGGAAGTCAAGTCACTTTCACAGACAAAATTTCAGATACCTCAGATGACCTGTAACTTGCAAGGACCATAACTTGAGTTCTATAAATCTCCTTGATGTCTTACACCACTCTAATTAAAGGTCTTGAGATCCTCTAAAAGTTTCATGTTGGCCAAGGATCCATTTGAAGCTCGCATTTTGACTTATTTTGCTTGGAAATTTGACCTAAACTAGGGGATTTTACACAGAAACCCTAATTTAGAGACTCCTCTTCTCCTTGATTTCTCTTGAATTCTTCTTAGCATAACAACATATCCTTGTTCTCCATGTCAAATGATGAACCCCACATCCCTTCAATAGACCTGAATGCCCTTAAATCAATCAATTGACCTAGGGTTGACCTAGGGTTGACCCAGATGAAACCCTAGTTGACTGTCTTCAACTGCAATTCTTGTGATCCCATCAACAACTTGTTTTCTTCTCCAAATGACTTTCTAAGTCCTCCAAGATGTCTAGATACTCCCCATGCTCTCAATTCACAACTCATAATTCCCTTGTTGATCCTCAGACACCCTCAGTTAGGAGATATACTCAGTGCTTGATCCACTGAACTCCCTGCTTTCAAATTCTTTCTTGATGACTGGAATGAGATTGAATGTGAATAATAACCTTTTGATAGGCCTCTAGAGATGAGAAAAAATGATTGGTCCCCTGTTGAATGACTTGCTATGCTTATGCTATGCAGATGATTAGTCTATGTACATGACTCTATATGCAAATGCTAATGATATTGAAACATAAACCAAGTGAATAAGGTTGAGCAAATTTTAGGGTGCAACAGCTGCCCCTATTCAAGCGACTTGGACCCGATTGGGTGAAGAGCGAACGGCCTTCAAACATTCGAGGTACGAGACGGTTGAATACTAAGAAACCCAGAAATTTGCCAACCGCAGAAATAAACTGCACCCCTGTTTGGGTGACGACATCCACTGCCTGGATCTGACTGTTTGCAGCCGCTCACTGATCTCGTAACGACCACTCTGGGGATTGTCTTCACCGTTCTGAAAAAGATTCTGTCATAACAGATTTCTTATTTGTCCATGTTAGGACTCTGTCTGTCATCAATACGAAGAAATCTCAACTAGAACCTGTCCACGTTAGGACTCCACTTGCTGTTAACCCAGAAAAATCTCGGCAACTCCGCTGGGGGATATTCCAATAAATCGTCCACGTTAGGAATAGACTCTTCCACGTTAGGAATAACACCATCCACGTAAGGAATCATCTCTTCTGCATCTGTCCACGTCAGGACTAAACTTCCCATCTTTCCACGTCAGGGTGCAATCTTCTTTTTCCACGTAAGGAGAACCGTATCGATCTGTCCATGTAAGGACTCTAGTACAACTCAATATGTCTGTGTCAGGACTCCAATCTTTCCGCGTAAGGAATACAACTTTGGTTCTGAACATGTCCACGTTAGGACTCACCTTTCCACGTAAGGAGTACATCATTCTTCCACGTCAGGAATCAACTTTTCTTGAATCCGTCCACGTAAGGACCCCAATCTCTCCACATAAGGAAACCAACTCTTTCCGATTTGCCCGCGTCATGACTACATTTTTCCACGTAAGGAATGCCATCTTAATCTGTCCACGTAAGGACTCCGCTCTTTCCACGTAAGGAATCCTCCTCCTATGTGTCCGCGTAAGGACTCAATCTTTTCCACGTAAGGAACACGATCTCCTTTCCCCGTAAGGAACCATTTTTCTGATTTGTCCACGTAAGGACTCCCATCTTTCCACGTAAGGACCTGAAGTTTCTCTTTCTCTTCCACGTAAGGAACACGCCCTCTTTCCACGTTAGGAATCTCCTCTTGATATGTCCGCGTAAGGACTCTAATCTTTCCACGTAAGGAATCAATCTTGATATGTCCGCATGAGGACTCAAATCTTTCCACGTAAGGAATCTCCATCTTTCCACGTTAGGAACACAATCTTAATCTGTCCACGTAAGGACTCCAATCTTTCCACGTAAGGAATATGATCTTTTTCCACGTAATGAATACGTTATCAATCTGTCCATGTAAGGACTCTGGCTTGATATGTCCACGTAAGGACTCAATCTTTCCACGTAAGGAAACAACTTCATTCCACGTCAGGACCCATGTTTCGTCTTGATTTGTCCACGTCAGGACTCAGGCATCTTCGACCCGCTGGGGAAATAAAACTTGTCCACGTCAGGACTCACATCTCCTCTGTTGAGAAAATAAAACTTGTCCGCGTCAGGACTCACACCTTCGTCTGATCTGTCCACGTCAGGACCCACGCTTCACCAACACGAAGAAAGATAACTGCTGAGAGTAAATGGTCCACGTCAGGACATCAACACAAAGAGTAATCAGTTTTGTCAACGTCATGACTCCACATTCCACCAATTCCGAGAACCTGAGTCTGTCCACGTTAGGACTACCACATCTCATCAACCCGGGGAATAAATCTGTCAACGTTAAGACGCCCACTTCTGAAGAAATCCCGTCAATATAGGAATAAATTGTCCACGTCAGGACCTAGTTCTCCATTGATCCCAACCCACAAACTTCTTAGCACCGACGTGACAACGACTTTGAGGCGGACTCTACTGGGGATATTTGGAAACCAAACTACCGGACGCCTGTTCTGATAACCGGCGGCAGCCTCTGGAATTCTGATTCATGAAACCCTTTGATGCTGATGTAACAACGCATTCGAAGCAAATAATCCGCTGATCGGACTAGAGAAACTTCAACAAGCAACCCTGGCGGGGGAAACAAGAGAATTTTACACAAATAACTCTGCTCGGGGATCAAGAGAAACTTTGCCTAATAACTCTGTGGGGAATACTGCCGAAACTGACATTATCATTGAATGTCTCACGTCGAGATCTTGAATGTTTGGTAATTTATTTGAGCAAGAGCTCCCTCCACCTGCAAGAGGAACAATACTTGAAACAAACGGTTAGCCAACCTGGTTCATGTTTCAAAATGCATATGTTTGACAATGACGCAATGCTCCACTCGACATGGAAATGCTACGCGTTTTTATTTGGTGGATGCAAGTATGACACTATATGCCAATGCAAATGCAGACTCGAACTACTGGGATACAGAAAACCGCTTCAGCAAAATAAATGCTGAAGACAACGCCAACTCCGCTGGGGGTAACCAGGTGTCACAGAATTACTCCAGCAAAATAAATGCTGGAAGAGTGAAGCCAGCTCCGCTGGGAAATTGGGAACTTAACCAAGCACCTCGTTGAAGTAACACCCTGCTGGGGAATATAACTCTGCTGGGAAATAGCAGATGCGCCCAGTATGATTGGGCTCCTGCTGGGGAGTGAACAGGTATCCCACGGTATTCTGACAAAATAAATGCCAGGATACACAACCAACTCTGCCGGGGAGAGTCTTAATCTTCGAGTTCCACTGGGAGGAAAGAAAACACTTTCTGAAAAGAGAACTCCACTGGGGACGAAACGATTCTCTTGGGGAAAATCAACTGATTCCGCTGGAGGAGAGTAAATGACCCCACTGGGAAGGGTAAACTGTCTGAATGCATCTCACAAGTTGGAAATATTAATCTTCTGCGGCTAAACCACTCTGCTTGAGATGGGGGAATCCCTCTGGGGGACACCGCACTGTCTGAGTACAGTCTACAATCTTGGAATCGCCAAACTTTGCTGAGGATGGACGACTTTGCTGGATAATCCTTTTGCACAAACTACGACTAGCTGGAGAGTTCGATCCTTCTTCAGGAAGAACCTGCATGACCTGCGTGAGGGCCGAGTCTTTCGTTATTGCAATCTTTTGATCGTCTTCTTCGTGCGGTTATGAAACCTGCAACAACACAAACAAACAAGACAAGCCTATACAACCAAATCGATTCAGGTTAGTGACGTTATTTTCAGTTAATTCAAAGCTTTAGCAATTGTTGGCAAGGGCCAGTGACGTTATACACATGCTAGTTTCATCAAACTTAGGCGTTAATCATGCACAAAACCGTAAAGAATAGTGTCAAGTACTGAATAACGTATTTTATTGATTGGGCCCCTGAATGGGCGGAATTTTTGTACACGGGATGTAACTCCTGAAAAGAGGAAGCTACACAAAGCAAATATACAAGTATGCACAGGAAGCATAAATATATCGACAAACTAAATTTTGTACACATGTCGGCAACGGAATGCAGACGAACACCACGAACTGATCCTCCTATGACTCGTCCGACTCTAATGCTTTCCCGGTATCCATACTTCCGAAGAGATTGTATCCGATAGTCTCCCCCTCAGGTATATTCTCCCGCATTGATGCTCAGTGCAATGTCAAATTCGGACCGCAGTCATTTGCTTTTCAAATCCCTAACTTTTGCGTGAACCGCCCTTTACGGGTTTTCAGTTCACCGGGATACCCCTTTTTGCCGAAGCTGCCCAGGTTAGGTTTTCAACTTCGCGGGTGTACATTTTTCCGATTTTATCCCTAATTTTTGCCCGAACCTTTCATTCTGTTTTTGGTTCGCCAGGATGCCCCATTTTTGCCTGGACTCTCTTTTTTCTGTCCAGCGGGTCTATTTTAAGCAAAGTATTTTTTAACTGCGTCCGAATTCATGGGCGACGTGAAGTCTTCACCGTCCATAGTGGACAACAACAACGCTCCTCCTGAAAATACTTTCCTGACAACGTATGGCCCTTCGTAGTTGGGGGTCCACTTGCCCCTGTGATCTGCTTGCGGCGGGAGAATCCTTTTCAGCACAAGGTCGCCCGTCTGAAAGCTTCGCGGATGTATCTTCTTGTCGTACGCCTTCTTCATTCGGCTCTGGTACAAACGACCGTATGCTAGGGAAGCTAGCCTCTTCTCATCCATCAAACTCAATTGATTCAACCTGTCTTTCACCCATTCTGCCTCGTCCAGCTGAACGTCTCGCAATACCCTCAGAGAAGGGATCTCGACTTCCAATGGTAATACCGCTTCCATTCCGTATACTAACGAGAACGGAGTTGCCCCGGTTGATGTGCGTACCGTCGTACGATAACCGTGCAGAGCAAAAGGTAGCATCTCATGCCAATCCTTATAGGTCACCACCATTTTCTGGACGATCTTCTTTATATTCTTATTGGCCGCCTCAACAGCGCCATTCATCTTGGGTCGGTAAGGGGAGGAGTTGTGATGTTCGATCTTGAAATTCTGACAGAGCTCCTTCATCATTTTGTTGTTCAGGTTTGAACCATTGTCGGTGATTATCCGCTCGGGGATCCCATATCTGCAAATGATATCTCTCCTGATGAATCTGGCCACCACTTGCTTAGTTACGTTTGCGTAAGACGCCGCTTCTACCCACTTGGTGAAATAATCGATTGCTACTAGGATGAACCGATGCCCATTAGAAGCTGTCGGCTCGATCTTTCCAATCATATCGATCCCCCACATCGAGAATGGCCAAGGTGATGACATCACATTTAGAGGACTCGGAGGCATATGGATCTTATCAGCATAGACTTGGCACTTGTGACACTTCCTCGCAAACTTGAAACAATCAGTTTCCATGGTCAGCCAAAAATAGCCTGCCCGCAGCAGCTTTCTCGTCATAGCATGCCCGCCAGCATGCGTACCAAAGGTACCTTCGTGTATTTCCTCCATAAGCAACTTTGCCTCTCTTTCATCTACACAACGCAACAGCACCAGATCGTGGTTTCTTCTGTATAAGACGCCATCCGGGTTCAAATAGAAATTGCCTGCTAACCTCCTGAGAGTCTTCTGATCTTGACTGGATGCCCCAGCCGGATACTCTTTATTCTTCAGGAAATTAATGATATCGAAATACCATGGTTTGTCATCAGATGCTTCATCAATAGCAAATACATAAGCTGGCCTGTCCAGCCGAGAGATAATGATTCGGGGAGCCTCATTCCAGAAGTTGACTTTGTACATGGAAGACAAAGTGGCCAGGGCGTCAGCCATTTGATTTTCTGCCCGCGGTACGTGATGCAATTCAACCTTGTCGAAGAAAGGCAACAATCTCCTTGCATAGTTCATGTAATGTATCAAGTTGGGCTGACGTGTCTCCCATTCCCCTTTGATCTGATTCACCACCAGAGCTGAGTCTCCGTATACGTCCAGATGTTTGATTCGCAAATCAATGGCTTCTTCAAGCCCCATTATACAAGCTTCGTATTCGGCCTCATTATTGGTAACAACAAAGGTCAGTCGGGCAGTAAACGGGATGTGCGACCCGTGTGGCGTAGTGATGATTGCCCCTATTCCGCTACCGTAAGCATTCACGGCTCCGTCAAATATCATCTTCCATTTGGAACCCAACTTTGGTCCCTCGTCTGGCAACGGCTCTTCACAATCTTTCATCTTTAGGTACATGATATCCTCGTCAGGAAAATCAAATCTCATCGATTGGTACTCTTCAATAGGCTGCTCCGCCAGATACTCAGACAGCACACTCCCCTTTATAGCCTTTTGCGAGACGTATTGAATATCATATTCAGTCAAGACCATCTGCCAACGGGCGATTCTACCTGACAACGCCTGCTTTTCAAATACATATTTGATAGGATCCATCTTCGAGATGAGCATGGTTGTATGATTCAGCATGTACTGCCTCAAACGCTTGGCGGCCCAGGCTAGCGCGCAACAAGTTTTCTCCAGCATTGAATATCGAGATTCACAATCTGTAAATTTCTTACTCAGGTAATAGATTGCATGCTCTTTTCTCCCTGTCTCGTCGTGCTGACCAAGAACGCAACCCATGCTTCCCTCAAGAACCGTCAAATACATTATCAAGGGTCTACCTGCCACTGGGGGTATCAGAATGGGAGGCTCCTGCAAATACTGCTTTATTTTATCGAACGCCTTTTGACAATTTTCGTTCCACGTTACAGCTTGATCTTTTTTTAGCAGCTTGAATAGTGGTTCGCACGTGGCCGTTAGGTGAGATATGAACCGGGCGATGTAGTTCAACCTCCCTAAAAACCCGCGCACCTCTTTCTCTGTTTTAGGCGTCGGCATTTCCTGAATCGCTTTTATTTTAGCAGGATCGACCTCTATTCCTCTTTCGCTTATGATAAACCCCAGCAGTTTACCCGATCTCACCCTGAAGGTGCATTTATTAGGGTTCAGCCTCAGCCTGAACTTCCTAAGCCTTTTAAACAACTTCAGCAAATTCACCAGATGCTCTTCCTCCGTCTGGGACTTGGCAATCATATCGTCAACATAAACTTCGATCTCTTTATGCATCATGTCATGGAAAAGAGTCGTCATCGCACGCTGATATGTTGCCCCAGCATTTTTCAAACCGAAGGGCATCACTTTATAGCAAAATGTTCCCCAAGGCGTTATGAAAGTAGTCTTCTCCATATCCTCTGGCGCCATTTTAATCTGATTATAGCCTGAAAAGCCATCCATGAAGGAGAATACGGAGTATTGAGCAGTATTATCAACTAACACGTCAATGTGAGGAAGTGGAAAATCGTCTTTTGGGCTTGCTTTATTCAAATCTCTATAATCCACGCACATTCGAACCTTGCCATCTTTCTTTGGCACTGGTACGATGTTGGCAACCCATGAGGGATACTTGGTTACAGCCAGGAAACCAGCGTCCCACTGTTTTTGGACTTCCTCTTTGATCTTCACTGCCATGTCTGGTCGAGTTCTGCGAAGCTTTTGTTTGACCGGCGGGCAATCTTCTTTCAGTGGCAAGCGATGCATAACCATATCTGTATCGAGCCCTGGCATATCTTCATACGACCAAGCAAATACATCACTATACTCTCGGAGCATTTCAACCAGTCTTCGCTTGATATCACTCTGCAGTGCGGCTCCGATACGAATGTTCTTCTCAACCCCTTCCGACCCCAAGTTGATAATTTCGATGACCTCATCGTGAGGCAGAATGGCTCTTTCCTCTTGCTTCACCAACCAAGACAGTTCTTCGGGAACGTCACTATCTTCGACAACCTCTTCTTCGGCCTGAAATACCGGGTGCTCAAAGTCGGGACGAGTCATAGGTGGTTCAAGGATGTCATCTGAAAATGTTATCCTGCAAAAGGAACGGTTAAGTGCTTCAAAATGCGTATAAAGAGAACAACCGCGTTGCCATTTTATTGAAAAATATAAAACAGGAAAGACAGAGATTACAGTATTTGCACATGAAAAAATGCCATTTATTTAATGATTGACACGCAATGTTCATAACAACACAGCCCTAAGCAAATCCTGATGCCCCGGGCAAGACATCAGATTATTCAACAATTAATAAAGCAAAGCATTACTGTTTAAGAGTCACAGGAACAAGCTCCTGAATAGACCAGTTGCACAGTCCTTGTCCTGGCGTGCTTGGCTGAATCCAGGCATCCATATCACAGTCGCTGTCTCCTTCGTCAGACTCCGAAGCAGCATTGACGGTCTCATGACACACTCCACTAGCAGAGATGGTGATTGGCCTTCTGAAACGGGGCGCCCCCACGGAAGGAGTTGATGACGACGGTTGGTATCCTAGCCCGAACCGGTCCATCTTCACAGGAATGTCCAGCACTTTGCCCCAGCCCTTTGCTTCTCCTGCTTCTACTAGAGCTTGAGCTTCTTTATACGATGAGACGGCTACCGCTGGCCCTTTGCTTGGCTCGGGACCTTTGTCCTTGATGCGCAACCCTTCAAATGCCTGGCAGGGTGTTTCGTGGATCTCTCCGTCGACTTCCACATATTTAAATGACGATAGATGGCTGACCAGGATGTCTTCTTCTCCGCATACAGTGACTACGCTGTCTCCGACCATATATTTCAACTTCTGGTGCAGGGTGGACGTGACTGCCCCCGCCCCATGAATCCAGGGTCTTCCAAGCAAGCAGCTGTACGCAGGCTGTATATCCATGATATAAAATTCAGTCGCAAACACCTCCGGCCCTACTTGTAAAGGCAATGTAATCGATCCAAAGACTGTTCTCCGCGTGCCGTCAAACGCTCTGACTACCAAGTCGCTGGGCGTGCACAAGATTCCTCTAACATCCAACTTCATCATCGCCTTCTTGGGCAGCACATTCAAAGATGACCCGGTGTCAACCAATACGTGTGACATTACTGATCCTCTACACTCAACAGATACGTGCAGCGCCATATTATGATCTCTCCCTTTCGGAGTCAAATCAAAGTCGGTAAAGCCCAAGCTGTGGCCTGCATTCACATGTGCCAACACTCCTTCCAGCTGATTTACGGAGACGTCCTGAGGTACAAAAGAAGTATCCAGGACTTTCATCAAAGCATTTCTGTGAGCTTCCGAACACAACAGCAATGATAGGATAGATATTTTGGACGGCGTCTGCTGCAGATGCTCCACAATCTTATAATCACTTTTCCGAATCAAGCGCATGAACTCTTCTACATCTTTCGACGCCGATTCTTTGTCACTTGCTTGCACTGGGACATTCTCAACCGCTTTTCCTTTTCCTTTTGCCAGTCTTTCGGCCTCCACTTCAGGGGATATAAAGATCCTGCCACTCCATGTCATACCTCCTGAACCAACAACATTATCCACAGCCTCGGCTGGCTGTTTATTAACATCGATTTTTATCCCGTCACAATACACTTCCAACCCATATGACCATGGGACTGCTTTCGTGTTCTCATACGGGATTGGCCCGACCTTATTTATGGTGATCGGTGGGCGCTGAACTGGTGCTGCGATAGTGATCGTCTTCCGAGGAATCGTTACTGTGGCCACATCATTCCGATCATCTGCCACTGCCCCTGCGGGCTCTTCAGTTGCTGCTTGGCCAAACTGCAATGTACCTCCATCAATTAAAGCCTGAATGCCTTTCTTCAAATCATCACACCCCCCAGCTAGGGCCCAACATTCTAAGCAATACTCGTTACATCCTGGGTAAACACCCCCTTGTAACAGTCGGCTCTTTATCTCGCTCAGCGGCGTCTTTAAATCTTCAACATTCATAATCAGATTCAACCCTTCCTCAGTCAGAATGGCGTTTGCCCCATGATTAGGCATGGGCTTCTGCACTATATTCGGACCTGCCGTTCCGAAGTTGATAGTCTTATTGTCCAAAAGGTCCTGCACAACATGTTTAAAAGCATGGCAACCCTCTATATCGTGGCCCGGAGCCCCAGAATGAAACTCACAGTGCCTGCTTGCGTCGTACCCAAACGGGGGAGCTCCCGTTATCGGTGCCAGAGTTCTCTTCTCTACCAGGTTCAATCCCAACAATGTCTGCAATAAATCAGCATATGTTGAAGGAGGCTTCTCAAACACTCTTCTCGGTTTGCCACCCTGGAATCTTCGCTGGGCCTGCTGTGCCCCTTGCTGAGGCTGCTGCTGCTGCATTGGCTGCTGCTGCGACGGTTGTTGTTGCTGAAGTGGTTGTTGTTGATATGGGATAGTAACACTCGCCACCTGCTGCGGCTAACGATATTGACCTCGTCCCCTGCCTCGGCCTCGGCCTCGGTCTCCAAATACTGCGCTTGCCTCGCCCTGACGGCACCCACCAAAAGCCTTCCTATTACTGCCAGATGCAGTTGATTCTTCAACTTGGAATTTTCCTTGCTTAATGTTACGTTCAATCTTTTCACCCATCAGAATCAGGTCTGAGAAACTGGCCAGAGATGTGTGAAACAACATGTCATGAAACAAGCCTGTGAATGTGCCGACGAACATATCATTCATTTCTTTATCTTCCACAGGAGGACGGACCCTGGCAGCCATATCGCGCCACCTTTGCGCGTACTCTTTAAAGCTCTCCCCCTTCTTCTGCGACAGTCCCGCCAACTGGACCCGATTGGGTGCCAAGTCGCTGTTATACTTGTAGTGAGCTACAAACGCCTCCGCCAATTGCTTCCATGTCTTGATATCGGTTGGCTCCAACCCCATGTACCACTCTAGGGAAGGACCCGACAGACTATCTTGAAAGAAATGCATTAGCATTCTTTCATCAGTTGAGTATGCAGACATCTTTCTGTAATAAGCTCGTACATGCACTTTCGGACATGTGTCCCCTTTATACTTGTCAAACACAGGGGCTTTGAATTTAATTGGCACCCTCAAGCCAGGTACCAGCCCCATTGTTGCCATGTCCAAACCCACAGCACTTTGGTTCAGGACTCCCCTCATCTGCTCTTCCAGCATTCTGATCTTCTGGGAGTCATCCATTGGCCCTTCGAAACCTCCGCCGGAGAAAGCGTCCTCCTGCTGATCTTCTTGCCACATACCATTTCCAGCCCCATACCCATCATATCCATTATTACGTCCAACTCTGATCTGATTCATGCCCGGACCTCGGCCTCTGTTGCCGTACCCTTGAACTCCTCCAGCAGGACCAAAAGCCATAAATCCCGCGCCGTTTCCATTTCCAAAGCCTCCGTAACCCTGATTGGTCACACCATAACCATCCTGCACAAAGCCTTGAGCATTAAAGCCATATTTCCCAGCGTTATCGAATCCCTGATCGTTGAATCTGAATCCAGCATTAACAAAGCCGTTGCCTCCCATATTATCTCCCAAGTTGACATCACCCAGCCCAACGTTATGGACAGCAGTTTCATTCCCAACTCCGACGTTACCATTCACAGCAGCGGTAGCGTTGTTGATGTTAGCAGCAGGTATATTGACTACGGGTGGAGCCACTGGCGTGGGAGTGCCGTCTCCATGAACAGTATCGACCCGTACAAACTGATGATCCTCGTTACCGTGACCAGCATTCCGAGCCAACAGAGGTTGGACCATGGCCTGCAAATTCTCCTGACCTTTTGCAATAGCTTCCATGGTCTGCATAAAGAGAGCGAGCTTCTCGCGCACATCTTGCATCTCGTTCTGCATTTGATCCATGATTCTTCGACAGTTGGTGCGAGTAGAATAGCGGTGCGGGTGCTGATCCGCAATCCTGGAAAGTACCTGATACAGAGCAGGAAATAAGACACTTATTCAAAGATTACCTGTAATGCAATATGAATATGAATGCAATGCAATGTGTCTGTGCATTAGGGAAGTTCATTCCCCCAGTCCTAGTGTGAAGGTGCCAGTGCAGTGACAGTGCTGACAATAGGAATATCGGAGCCGAATCATAGAAAGCCTCATATATTGCTGAGAAAACCAGAATACAACGTCACCGAGTACAACAAAAAGGCATGACCTCAACCAACAATCCTGGTGATGGTCAGCACTATGCAAATAAAGCATACAAGTTACTACATGAAATGATCAAATCCTCTCAAAAGTCTGGTACTCTTCTATTAACTTCTTGGTCTCTGGATGACTTGGTCGATCAAGCAGCCCTTCAACAAGTTGGTTTCTCTTCTGAAGAACACGGCGCACGTCTTCAGCAGTTTCTTCCCATGTCCTGTCTCCGAAGCGATCCTCTAGTTTTCGCTTCTGAGACACGGCTTCATCTCTGCCTTTGATGGCCTTGTTCAGTGCGTTCTGGAGACTGTACCGGGTCATCACTTCTTCTTCACACTTCTTGATGCTGGACTTCAACTGCTCTTCGAGGTCGGAAATTTGCTGCTTCAACTTATCTTCCCTCTTCTTATTGTTGGTGAGCGTAGCATTCCAAGTCTTATTGCAAGAAGAGATCTCTCGGTGAGCGATGTCAAGTGCTTTCTTTTTGGATTCCAGCATGTCATGGGAGCTTCTGAACTCCTGCCCCAGTCGCTCGCGCTTCTTCCTCTCCTCAGTCAACTCAGCCCCTAGTCTGTTCACTAGCTCAATCTGCTGTTGGAAAGCATGCACGGCCTTGTTTTTCTCACTGCGTATCTGGGCTAGCTCCTGTTCTAACCCTTCGTTGATCTTCATCAAGGCTTCTTTCTCTTTCACCACTTGCTCGTAGGCCTCCCTAGAAACAGTAGTTGGCTCGGCTACCGGAATAGGAACAAGAATTGGTGCGTCTGGAAATGGCATCTTCAACTGACTGGCTCTCTCCTGAATCCAAACTCTATAAGGTGCATAGGCCTGACTGTCATTCTTTCCTAACAACGGTTTCCCTCTTCGGATAATACGCGTCCAGGCATGCTGCAGCTTGGCTAGCAGTTCTCCCTTCAAATCACCGGTGAAGTACAGAGATTCCTGTACTTCCTCTTCCTGAGGTGGATTCTTCAGTGCATATCCGAACTGGCGAATGAATAGAGAAGGGTTGTAATTGATACACCCTTTTCTTCCTATCAGCGGCACATTAGGGTACCCAGAACAACTGAAGATGAGCTCAGATCCCAACAGGTCTCGATCAAACCACTCCATGTCTTCCGACGATAGCCTCATCAGGCGCTCTGGCCAACCAACTGGGACTGTAGTCCCTGCAACAGATCTTCTCTTAGGAAGGTGACTTTCAAACCACATACTCAGCAATGGTACACAAAGATGAACATTCTTTCCTCTTCCCTTCTCATTCTTGTAATGCAGTGAGTGGTAGAGATCTCCGAGTAAGGTAGGTACAGGATTACCAGCGGCAAACAAGTAGAAGGCGTCGAAGTCCACAAAATCCGGTATATTGGGGAACAGTACTATGCCATAAATGCACAAGGCCAACACAGCATTGAAAGCAACCCAACACCCGCTCTTGGCATACTCTTGGGCTTTACCAACTAAGAATTGGAGTGAGAAGCCTGGAACTCCACGGGAAACAGTAGTCACAAGTTCAGAAGCATCAATATGCAAGGCTTTTGCCAAATCCTCCGGCTTGGGCTTGGCGTCATAATGAATGAATGGAACCTGGTTCTGCACGGGCAGCTCAACATACTCAGCGTATTCCTCCAGGGTTGGTCCCATAATAAAGTCAGAGAACGTAAAGCACCTCAAAGCAGGGTCGTAGAATTGCATCAGAGCATACAACCCATCCAACTCTACCTCTGTAGGTTTGCACACCAATCTCAGTAGTCTACCATAACTCATCTGGAAGCTCCTACGAACACCCTCATCAGCAAGAGAGATTAACCCAAGTAGAGGAACACTATCAGGCGTAGGCAATTTGTAAGCAACCGTTCTCCTTAAGCTAGTCATGATCAAACACTCAGAAGTCTGGGTACTAGAACTAGGGAAATGCAAATGCGCCTGCAGCACAGACACACGTTAGTGAAATGCAAATGGTAATGGATATGCAGTGATGCAATGCAAGTAACATGCAACAGGGACCAAAGCTGTAGCTGAATAGCCTGAACCCAATCAAGAAAGGTCTCAGATAGACCATCCAGAAGTCCTCAAGCCCTGGTCTCAGATATACCTCAAACAAAGCTCCAATATTGGTCTCTGACAGACCCCATAATCATAACCTGAATGGTCTCTGGCAGACCTCAGATCATATCCCCCCACTGGTCTCTGACAGACCTCAAAACACATCTCCAAATAGTCTCTGACAGACCTCGGAACACACCAACTGGTCTCTGACAGACCTTAGAACCCTCATAAATATCCAAGATCCTGATCAACAAACCGGTGGTCTGAAGGTCTAGTTACCTGCATAACCCTGAATCCCCTCACAGGTGGGTGGCCCTATAACTGGCACAAGGTACGGCATCCTATGCGGTCGTCGGCGTCACAGACTTTCAGGGTTGATGATACGATTCCCAGAAGGAGTGGCATCATCAATTCCTGAAGAGGCCTCACTTAGCCAACTTCCAAATGATCGGTCCCCAGAGTCGACAATCCAACTAACCAGCAACCCACGCCAACCAAAGGAAGGGGCAGGAGGCCAACCAGAGGAACCTCGTCTGAGTGTAGATTTCATGGGACACCGAAGCAAGCAAAGCAAGCGGGCGCCCACTAATTTCTACTCTAATTCTAGGTGCACTCAAGCCCAGGTCCGGCTTATCTCTCAATATCAGAACACCCGTCACACCCCAGATACAGCAACAATAATCAATATATAAAGCTGAAAATACAAGGTTAGAAATATAAAATAACTCCATACAAAATCCTCGACGGGAAAACAAGCGTTAGGATTGACTCTCTTAAGGGATGTTGGATCCCAAATGCATAAGAACTATCGCAGTCCTTAGCAGCCAGGGGACGTTGGATCCCCAGCAGAGTCGCCAGCTGTCGCTACTGCGAAAATCGGCGCCGGCTGAACAGAAGAGTCGCCACCGTGCGTTATTTATCCCACGGGAGGGAAAGGAAACGCTCAGAGTAAACCTCGCACAACACGGGAAAGGTATGGTCGTCGCAACCAAAACCTGGGTTCGGGAGTCGGTTATGCAAGGGGAAGGTATTAACACCCCTCACGTCCGTCGTACTCGACGGGATCCACGCTTGTTTTCGGGTATGGATTGTTACTCTATCTACTCTAAAGGTCAGGGGTTAAAAAGAAAAGAGAATGAAAATAACATGACTCGGCAAAGTATCGCACTTTATGCCTACGTATTCCCGTCTGGAACGAGAAATCAGAGTCAACGTAGTTCGCCTACCTACGGGAAAGGAGGGGAAGGTTGCTCGCTAGGATATCGCATCCTATGCCTACGTACTTTCATACAGCATGAAAGATCAGAGCAAACGTAGTTCGGGCCACGTACGACACAAGTCTGTCTGTTGTTTTTTATGAAAAGTCTCACCTTAAACAAGGGTTTTCTTATTGCAAAAGGTTGATGTCTGTTCAAATCTTTTGACGGAAGAAATGAATTAATCTCTGTTATAACCTTTATTAATGTTTTTCTGTTGTTTTGAAGGAAGAAGAGATGACACTCTACAAATCCTAGGGTTAAAAGGGAATAAAATCTACCCTAATGTTATCATGCATGGGTTAAGACCTAGTGTCTATCATGCTCCTCTCTTGCACAGAGAGAAACAGAGATCCTACGGGATAGGCAGAAACAGAAACAACATCAGATATATACAGTAAAACAGTAAAATGCATGGATGCACCAGTACAAGCGAGGCAAGGGAGTCCCACTCAACCTCGAACCTAGAAAACAATAGGCAAAAGTGAACAGACTTCACTTTCAACCCAGCAGGGTAAACAACAAACAATACAGTCCAGAAAACCAATCAATACATCAGCAATGAAATGCAGCAATGAAAACAGCATCAGCAGCTCTGAATCAACATATGGCTTCAAGCAATCTCCAATCAGCTACAGTCTTCAACAAGCATCAATCTCCATCTTCATGGCCTTCAGGCAAGGGCTTTGATCATCAGTCTTCTCTCTGCAATAGCTTTTCTTCAAGCTCAAACCTCCAGGATGAGGGATCAATCACAAGAGTGGATTGGGTGTTAAGCAATCAGTTGACTACCAAAGGTGGTGAACAGACTGCTTCTAACACAAAAGACATTTTCTCTCAAGAGTTCTATCTCTTAGACACTATCACCAAGCCTTCCAAAGGACGGGGGTGAGTGTCTTAGAGAGACTCTGAATCACAGAGAAGAATGGATGCAGACAAGGCAATCCATGTTTGAAAAAATAAACTTTCTAATCTAGAGCTCTGCCTAGCTCCTAAACCCTAGTCTCCTCAGCATCTGCTAGCAAAAATCTTATCTTCAACTCTGGAAGTTGATCTTCAACATCTGGATCTCCAATGGCCTTCATCTCCTCAAGTCTTCAGCTCTCCCAAATCCCCAAACAATCCCAATACCCACACAAGCAAGCAATAATCCCCAGAGGGCATACCACACCAGTCAATCAGATATATACAGTACATTAATAGCAGTAGGGGAGTCCTGACTTTTTCTCTAAGGGATCTAATAACTACCCATAGCCCCTATAGTCCCCTAACTAAACTAGTCAAACCCTAAGTCCTAGGGGAAAAGAATCTATTCTCCTAAGTCATCACCTAAAAACCCTAGTTTGTTCATGTTATTCACACCTACACTAAGCACCTAAAATTAATTTCTAAAAATGGGAACTAAATTGTATCTACAAGTTTAATGTCTAAACTAAACAACCTAAAAAGAATGGACAAAAAATATGGAAGCAATTAATAGAACAAAAAATAACAAAATCATGTATGAAATGAAATTATGTAAAATGTCATTTATTTAGAAAATATGGGAAAAATACCAAACAAAAAATAAAATGCAATTTTTATTTTTTATAATTTTCTAGACATCCTATAGAAAAATATGCAAAAAGAATGAATAAAAAAAGATGATTTTTCTATTTATTATGATTTTTATAAGATGCATAAAAATGAAAATAAAATAAAAAGAAAATATAATGAATAAATGGGAAGGGGTGTGGAAAGTAACTCGTTGCAGTTATAATCTCAGGTGGGCTGGAAAAAGGGGGTGCGAACATCATTTGTAACTAGGCCCATATGCGCTCAGAAAACATTTGGAAAATGCCAGAAAATTAATAAGGACTCGGTGCAAATAGCAGGTGATTCACGTTGAAATGTTTGGGCTTAGTGATTGAGGGGTGTGTGTAGCAATGTGATTCAAGGCCTACTCAGAATACTTAAGTGAAACGGAGCGTTTCACTTCCAATTCTTCCCTCCGTTTTCAACTTCAAATGTGGATCGTCCGATGCTACAGTCCAGTCTAAGGTCAAACGTGCATCCGACGGTGTTGGAGTCATCACCAACCTTGGACTCCCTAGGGTTTCAGATAACCCCATGCACGATTCCATCTTCAAGCACTCGGTTCTTTCTCATCTCTTCATGAAAATCAAAACCACAAACACCAAGCTTGCTTCATTTTTTTCGTAGAATGCAACTACATCATCAGTTCTTGTTAAAATTCGCCCAATTACTAAACACGATAGCTTCCCTTCCATGGCTGCTTCAATTCTGACCTTCACTAAACCCTAATTTCTTGCTAACAGAACACTCATCAAACATCACTGATCATGCTACACTAATCCAAATGAGCTATCACTCACCAATCTCCTAGTTATGGATCAAAACAGTTTTATGGCTCATGCAAGAATCTTCATCAATTCACACTAAAAGCTTCAGGATTACTCCTCTAACCACCTAGGTCACTATTATCCTAACAAACCTATGTCATGCTAACTAAATCAGGCCAATTTGAATGGAGAACATACCTGGTATAATTTTGAAAACAGAATGATAAATCTTCCACTTCGAGCTCAGCAATGTCTTAAACTTGATCAATATGCTTGGGTCCTGGTTCTGTATGCATCCATAATTGCTCAAACACTCTGAATTCTTGTAATGGATTCTTCTTGCACTTTTGGGAATGAACTTACAACACACGAATTTGGAAATACTTCAGCTGGATCTTGCTTGAAACTGGTTCTATGATGATTGTAGAGAATGATAGAATCAAGAATTTTGCAAAATGATCAAGATTTGAGGGAGTTTGAGTAGCTTATGCAAGAATGGGAAAATGAATGAAAATGGAGGTTTTGGACAAAATGGGAGCACCAACCCTTGCATGAACCAACTTGCATGAATATATAGATGGGATTAGAACTTCCTAGAAGCTTGGAGAAGTTTCCCTTGTGCAAATTCCCTTGGATGTTGATTATGTAACTTTCAATTCAAGCAACCATGGATAACTATCAAATTATGAACTAAACTCAAAATTCCACTTTATCCAATGTCTTTAAAATGCCCTTTCCATTCAAAATGACCTATAATTTTGCAACATTTGGCCAAGATATGAAAAATCTCATTTTTTAAGCCATTTTTCTTCATTAAATTCAACAATTTTGAAACCTTGTGCTATGAACTTTTCCAATCTCTCATGGTCACTTTTCTAGACTCAAAATGTCATTTGGAGCAAGTTTTATGTTGTAAGTTTTTCCATTTGAGGCCCCCTTGTATGAGTTTTGGACATAGGTTAAAATGACCTGTAATTCACAAATGACCAAAATACCCTTTGCTTGCCAAGACCACAAGTTGAGTTCCACACATCATATGATGGCATACTATACCATTATAGAAAGCTAAGACAATGAGGAACAATTCTTATGTTGACCAGAAATCCATTTGAAATCTCCTTGAGGGGTAAAAGTTGCTTGGAAGTCAAGTCACTTTCACAGACAAAATTTCAGATACCTCAGATGACCTGTAACTTGCAAGGACCATAACTTGAGTTCTATAAATATCCTTGATGTCTTCCACCACTCAAATTAAAGGTCTTGAGATCCTCTACAAGTTTCATGTTGGCCAAGGATCCATTTGAAGCTCGCATTTTGACTTATTTTGCTTGGAAATTTGACCTAAACTAGGGGATTTTACACAGAAACCCTAATTTAGAGACTCCTCTTCTCCTTGATTTCTCTTGAATTCTTCTTAGCATAACAACATATCCTTGTTCTCCATGTCAAATGATGAACCCCACATCCCTTCAATAGACCTGAATGCCCTTAAATCAATCAATTGACCTAGGGTTGACCTAGGGTTGACCTAGGGTTGACCCAGATGAAACCCTAGTTGACTGTCTTCAACTGCAATTCTTGTGATCCCATCAACAACTTGTTTTCTTCTCCAAATGACTTTCTAAGTCCTCCAAGATGTCTAGATACTCCCCATGCTCTCAATTCACAACTCATAATTCCCTTGTTGATCCTCAGACACCCTCAGTTAGGAGATATACTCAGTGCTTGATCCACTGAACTCCCTGCTTTCAAATTCTTTCTTGATGACTTGAATGAGATTGAATGTGAATAATAACCTTTTGATAGGCCTTTAGAGATGAGAAAAAATGATTGGTCCCCTGTTGAATGACTTGTTATGCTTATGCTATGCAGATGATTAGTCTATGTACATGACTCTATATGCAAATGCTAATGATATTGAAACATAAACCAAGTGAATAAGGTTGAGAAAATTTTAGGGTGCAACACAAATCAAACAAGTCACATCAATACAGTTGCACAAAAGGAAAACAGACAGGAAAGAAAGCAGATTAACCACCCCTACAACTAAGCTCTCCCCTGACAGCAGCCCAGTCTTCAGACTTCGACTACCCTTCAAGGCTATCATCTTCCATAGCAAGTATCAACTTGCTCCTTCAAGCTTCTAATACTTCAAACATAAGTATCAACTTGTTCTTTCTTCTTCAAGCCTCAGCTCTCCAGTCAATTCCACCTTCAGGCTTCACTCCTAACTGCAAGTATCAACTTAACTCCTTCAGGCTCTCAATGCATCAATGTAAGTGTCAAATTATCCTTTATTCCTCAAGCCTCATCTCTTCACTCAATCTCAATTGGATCTTCTTCACAAGTATCAACTTGGTCTTCAAGCTTCAGCTCTCTTTGCTTTGCCAATATCAACTTGGTCCTCTTCATCTATAAGCTTCAGCTTCTCAGATTAATCTCCAACCACAAAGAAGTATCAACTTCATCCTTCAAACTCTTCAGGCAAGGAACTCCATCCTCTAACAAGGAAGAAAGATGCATCTATCAAGAGCAAAGTTTGGATGATTGGTAGCAGAGTGAAGACCAAAGGTCACCACTAAGCCTCCTATCATCAGAGAAGGGGACCCTCAAAGGTTCTACCAACTTGTAGAGAGCCACACATCCTACCAAAGGAGGGATGAGGCCTTTACAAGGGGACCTTGCATCATAGGGAAGAATGGAATTGATCAACATATTCCATATTTATGAAGAAAGAGGATCTATCTAGAAGCTCTGCCTACCAAACCCTAATCTGAACCTAATCACAACTACACCCAAAAGAAGGGAAGGTCTTCAAATCCAAGCCTCTTCAAGCAATCCAATGCATCTTCAACTTGCCTTCAACATCACCCAAGAACAAGCAAAGAAAAACCCTAATCTAAGGGGACTAAAGAAGTTAATCTAGTTGAGTTAGTGCCTTAGAATCATCTAAAACTAGCACCTAAACTAAAATCAATCAAAAATAGTAAACTACCTTGAAAAATCCTACAAAAATTCCTAGGGGACCCTAATTCAATCATGAATCTACCCTACAAAAATCAGAGGTTGAATCATCCACCTAGTACTAAAAATACAATCTAAACCACAGGGTATCAACCATAAACCCTAAAAATGGAGCATCTAAAGGTTTCAACCTAAACTACCACTTATGTTCATCACAAAAATGTGAGAAAACTCTATGGAGAGCATGCATATCTATGCTAACTACTCACAAAAAATCAGGATCAAAATCATCATCACATGATCACACAAAATTCCACAATATCAACCATCAAGCATGACTATTTTAATATCAATTAAAATGTAAAAATTCCCATAAAATCAGAAAATGCATGAAATAAAAATATTTTTTATCTAAAAAATACTAGACCCTATCATGAATCCAATGCAAAAAGAATGGGATCAATTGAATTATTTTTCCATTTTTTATGATTTCATCAAGAACCATGAATAAAATGAAAAAAATAAAGAAAATCAACCTAAAATGATAAACACACGGTGCAGATAGTAAGCAAAAGCAGTTCATTTCAGGGTTGGGCCCAACAAGGGGGTGTGAGTAGCGCTTGGATCCTTAAGCGCAAAAACCACTGATTAATGAAACACATCGTTTCAATTAGTTCAGACCTCTTCACAAAATGAGACGCACGCGTGACCGTTGGATTACTTCTTCAGTCAAAGGTCCACCTATGATCTAATGGTCCTGGGATCATCTTCCCCAATTTGAAAATCTGGAGGGAAGAACCTCCATGGATGAACAACCAAGAACTTCATCTTCTCCAAATTCGTATCCCATCAAATCTCCACCAAAAATCAAAGTTGGAAACCCTAATCCAATCCATTTCTCTCCCTGATTCTAACCATGCCAGTCATTCTTATTGAATCATCACCATTCTCAAAACACGATCAAAAACTCAAAAACTGACCAAGATCCAATCATCACCATTCTCCAAATTAAAGTGCCTGACATCATCACCATGTTATCCTGAGTTGATTCCACCATCTAGCTAGGGTTAACTCTCAAGAACCACCAAGATATGATCAAGAACAGAAATTGTGGCACCCAACTTAATGTCTCTAAACCTAACCAAATGCTACCAGAAAGCTTCACATACTAACCTACAATCATTCTAACCTAACAAACCGTGCTAATTCTACTTAATTTATGCTGGAGGAAGAAGTTTACATACCTGTCAATTTTTGATGAACAGATGTACAAAATCTTCGAATCAAGCTCTCAAACCTTCCTGACACGATCAATGGATCATTTCCTTGCTTCTGTATGCACAAGAACTGGTTGAAACCTCATGGAACTTGAAACCCGATAGGGAGTTGCAGGTTGAAAAATCCAAATGCTAACACTCAAATCCTCAAAGCTTTTGCTATGATTTCACTCTGGGATCATTCAATAATTCAAATGGAAGCTATTGGGATCAAGAGAAAGGATTGAAATGAACTCAATTGGAGTAACCGAATTCAATTGCAAAATGGAAGTTTCAAAACTCACTCTCTCTTTTTCCTGTCAATTCTCACCAAAAAAATGATCTGAACCACTTCTATTCAATATATAGAGTGTGTAGGGATGATCTAGAAACCTCTAGATCCTTCTAATGAGAAATTCAATTTCTCATGTCACTTGAATTCTCATGATATGCCATGGTATGCACAACTCTGCTAACAACTTGAAATCATTCCCAATTCCTTCCAATTTCTCCCCTCATGACATTTTGGATGTGTTTGGCTTGCAAGGTACCTTGATTATGCCTTGAACTTAGGTTTGGCAATGGTTACTTAGGATGTAAGTAACTACTTTTCAAAGCAAGTCCACAAATTAAACTTCAATTCAAAAATGTGGCTAAACCAATGTTCTTAAAATGTGTTTTAAAGTCAAAATGATATATTACATGCCTTGGTTTGGACATGTAGATCAAAAATATCAATTTCTAACCTTGATTCATTTAACTTATACCCTTATTTTAGGTCATTTTTGCAACTTTGAGCTACAAGCAATTCCAACATCTCATGACCTCTTAACTAGCCTTAAAACATCATTTTGAACAAGTTTGATGTTGAACATTTTCCCATTTGAAGCTTGGAAATAGGAGTTATGGCCTTATGGTTGAAATGACCTATAATCTCCAAATGACCAAAATGCCCTTGACTTGTCAAAGCCATAACTTGAGTTCTACAAATCTTATCAAGTACTTCTAGTACCCTCTAGAAATCTAAGAGGATAAGTAACAACATTCATGTTGACCAAGAGTTCATAGGAATCATCCTTCTAGGGCAAAATTTTCATGCAAGTTGGGTAACTTTAAAGCCCCAAAATTCACATACCCCAGATGACCTGTAACTTGTCAAAGTCATAACTTGAGTTCTACAAATCCTATCAAGGACTTCTAGCACTCAAATTAAAGCTAAGATCATGCTCTACAACATTCATGTTGGGGGTAATATGAGATGACAATCACATCTTGAGCTAAACTGCCTTGAAGATAAGGGTCAAACTAGGGGATTTTACACTGTCAAGCCTTAGAAACCCTAGCTTGAAACTTCTCAAACTCTTCAATCATGATGAGTTGACCTTGGAATTATCCTTATAACATCTAAATGCATCAATCCATGATCATATGGCCTTTGGAGTAGGTCTTAACCTTGTTCAAATCATTAGTTGACTTAGGGTTGACCCAATCAAACCCTAGCTGCACCACTCATGGCTGAGCCTTCTTAATCTTGCACAATGACCTGTCTAGGCCTCAAAGTGATCTTCAAAACTTCTCATGAGCTATCTCAAGACCTCAAGTCCAACTTCATGGTTTCAGAATCATCTGATGACTTCCCACAACTCTCAAGTTAGGAGACACACCCTCTTGGCTTCAACCACTCTCTCTGAGGATCTTTTGACTTCTCTGACAAGGATATCAACCCTTGAACACCTGAATAAGCCTCCCAGCTAGCTTCATAGTCTTGTGTAGCTCTTGATTGGTAATCATACCTCTTGATCTCCTGCATACATGTCAATGAAATGCAAATGATAATGCTAATGTGAATGAAATGAAACATAAGCTAGGTGAAGAAATGTTGGGCAAATTTTGGGGTGCAACACTATCAACAAAAGATTAAGGGCGATCAGTTCCTCAATTTGTCAATAGACGGCCGAAAATCATAATGGGGTATAAACCATCTTTATCAAACTATAAGAGCGTTCAACCACACACCGAGCTACAACTCCTCACTTGCAGCATCCTGGAGAAGCACGAGCTTCTCCCCCACTTGAATCATTCTCACTCCTGTAGACAAAGGTTCCACAACAAAACATGTACCGACAGTGTTTTCACACACATGTCGCATACCAGGGATTACACAATATAAAACAACTTGGCCGGACGGACCGACCTGCTCTGATACCACTTGTAACACCCCACTCTAAACTATCGCGGAAAAATAAGATAAACAACATAAACAATTCAGAGTGCAGCAAATAAAGTCTCATGACGACCGTCATGGATGTCACGACCGTCACGGTCATGACGAGCGTCAAGGAGCTGTGACGACCGTCACACTCCCAAAATCTGAGACGCATCAGAGGTGTCACATTTCAACTCTTAACCAAAACACATACACCTTCAAAAGATCATTTACTAACATACGTAGCACAAAATTCGGATGAACAAACAACGGTAACTTGTTTAACATTTTAATCATAAACGCCATGTTATAATACACTTCCAATGATTCGTACTAATTAAATTCCATTAAAATTCAGCAAGTAATTATCTTGCATCAATTCACTAAAACAACTATGCATCCAAGCAACATTTGGCATTATCAGAAACAACCAATCTATTTGCCATAGTACTTAATAAAATTCAGCAACAAGAAATTCAATTAAAACAATAACATTAATCGTTCATCCCCCCCAGAGTGCTACGTATCAGAGCGACCAACGACCTTAAACATAAAGCGACACTTTCTTCCGAGTTACCTGCAAATTACCACCAACGGAGGTAACATACAACGTAAAGAGTGAGATATCAACAATGTAACATAAGGCATGATAAAAGTCATGTCAGAATATTATCACATCATTATAATTCCAGCAGTTCGCATAAATATTAGTAATAATAAACTACAACCACCCTTTATTCATAACCACAACAATTATCATCATATCTCAACAACTCATCAAAACAACTCAACAACGCAACTCAACAATGCGACTCAACAATGCAACTCAACTGTGCATATGCATGTGGTACCATTTTGGGAGACAACACTCCACAATAATTCGGGAGACAACTCTCCACAATAATTCGGGAGACAACTCTCCACAATAATTCGGGAGACAACTCTCCACAATAATTTGGGAGACAACACTCCATAATAAATCGGGAGACAACTCTCCACAATAATTCGGGAGACAACACTCCACAATAAATCGGGAGACAACTCTCCACAATCATTTTATTTTTTCATTAAAGACACAACCGTCGCCAATCCAGGACAAATGATATGCTATGAGATGCAACTATTATGGACTATAACACAACAACAACAACTGTGCAACAAGGCATCACGCCTACAACCAATTATCCATAACAGAAACATCTCATTTCGTATACATCATGTACTCACCACTTCAATCTGTTCATATCAGAGAACTACCAACAATATCGTTCCTACGAATAAGACTCTAACACATTTTCACAGAGAACAATTAAAAATAACCTCGTCTCTACAATTGAGAACTCAACAGCATTTTCATGTCAGAGAACAACTGACAACATCATTACTACAAATAAGGACTCAACACATTTTCATATACCTTCATACGGGTAATATAACTACAACTTATCCACATAATCCAAGGAGAATATTATAATAACATTTTCTCAACAGTAACATAACAACTTCACATGCATCAAGTATTCATCATTTCAATCTGTTCATATAGGGGAACAATAACAACATACTTTCGACAATTAAGAATTCAGCACATTATCGTAAGAACAACATTACAACTTTTACTCACTAAATTAATTATAGTTCTTGAAAAGGTTCGTTAACTACGGGGCAACTAATCTTGCCTCATTAAGGGCAACCATACAACATCGTACAACACTGACGATATAACACATTCATTCCTACATAGAAAAACCTCGTCCCTAACATTTATCGGGTAACGGGAACTATATCTATGATTCGATTCTCTACCTGAAGCCGATCAAGTAAGAGCATAATAACAACCTTCTCTCAACAAATGGGAAATTAGCGCGTGTCGGCGCCGATTCCCAACATTACTACATAAACTAATGACATAATCATTAATGCATGCGTAGACAAACATTAACCCTTAATATTTCTCAACCTACGAGAACATTTACCCTTAATATTCTCTTAATATTTCTCAACCTACGGGAAGATTTACCCTTAATATTCCCTTAATATTTCTCAACCTACGGGAACATTTACCCTTAATATTCTCTTAATATTTCTCAACCTACGGGAACATTTACCCTTAATATTCCCTTAATATTTCCCAACCTACGGTAACATTACTACGAGAACGTTACTACGGTAACATCACTACGGGAACATTAATCCTTAATATTTCTTCAACTTACGGGAACATTATTCCTTAATATTTATCGACCTACAGGAACGTTAACCCTATGATTCCATACCATTCATGAAATCCATCATACCCACAGTTATAGAATTGAACCCCACCCTTACCTTTGGAATAGAGGTCAACTCTACGCTTCCGGTTCCCGTTAGCTCTTCGACGACTTTTCTGCAACTACCGTGAATTCTCTCCGGTGGTTACTTCTTCTCTTCTCAACTTCTCTCGATCACGATCTCTTTTTCCTTTGATTTTGGTTCTGAGCAGTTTTAACGTATTTCCTCTTTCTCCCAAAATCCCTCTTTTATATTTACTCCAATAATAATAATAATAATAATAATAATAATAATAATAATAATAATAATAATAATAATAATAATAATAATAATAATAATAATAATAATGATAATAGTAATAATAATAATAGTAATAATAATAATAATAACGTTACTATTAATTATTAAATTATCACCAATTATTAATTATATTATATTAATATTAAACTCCAATCGTTATTAATAATCCTTACAGCCTAAGGGCATCCACCAACGCCACTCAGACACACCTCCCACATAAAGGCGCACCATTAATTCATAAGTAATTTAATTTAAAATGAACGGGCGTTACATCTACAACCACCTACTTGTTGAATAGGTGTCCTACTAAGAATCTGAAGAAGATTACACCAGAAGAGGTTTAGAGTGGTTTCAAACCAAGTGTGAATCACTTGCACGTTTTTGGATCGATTGCATATCGTCATGTGCCGAATCAACTTAGAAAAAAGTTGGACGATAAAGGTGAAAAGTTGATATTTGTTGGATATCATTCTACTGGAGGTTACAAGCTATTTGATGAGAGGAATCGGAAAATCGTGATAACCCGGGATGTGCAGTTTGATGAAATAAAAATTGCTGAAATAGCAAGTGTAATCAATTACGCCAATGCTGCTAACCGATTATAGCCTGCTGAACAACAGCAGTTTGTTGATTTGTTTGATCCGAAGAGTTCTGATGCCGCTGTTCCTGTACCTACAGTAGTTGACAATGATGTTGTGAATAATGGTAGACCGGTGAGACAAAGAGCCTTGCCTCATAGACTTCGAGATTGTGAGAGGTTCCAAGATAACGAAGTGAATAGTAATGGTGATCTTATTCATTTTGCACTTATGGCCGAATCTGAACTGGTAAATGAGGAGGAAGCCTTAAGTGATCCTAAATGGATATGTACAATGAAAGAGGAGCTGGAATCTATTGAGAAAAATGGTACTTGGGAGTTGGTCGATTTACCACATGGAAAGAAACCGATTGGTGTGCGATGGGTCTATAAAGTCAAAGCAAATCTTAAAGGTGAAATAATCAAGCACAAAGCTAGATTAGTGGCGAAAGGGTTCTTGCAACGTGAAGGTATAGACTATGAGGAGGTATTTGCACCAGTGGCTAGATTGAAGACTATTCATTTGGTTGTTGGGATTGCGCATAGCAACAATTGGGTGATTTATCAAATGGATGTGAAATCTGCGTTTTTGAATGGTCCTCTTGATGAGGAGGTTTATGTGGGGCAGCCACCCGGTTTCGTGATAAAAAATCAAGAGAGGAAGTACCACAAGCTTCACAAAGAGTTGTATGGTTTGAAAGAAGCTCCAAGAGCTTGGAACAAACGTATAGACGACTTTCTTATTGACATCGGTTTCAAACGGTGTGTATCTGAACATGGTGTTTATGTCAGATCAGATACTATTGATGGTATTATCATATTATGCTTGTATGTTGATGATCTCTTGATTACGGGCAACAATGACAAGAGTATTTCAAAGTTCAAAGTGGAGCTTATGAGTGAGTTTGAGATGAAGGACCTTGGTGTCATGAGATACTTTCTTGGCATAGAGTTCCACAAGTCAAAAGTGGGGCTGCTTATGCATCAAAGAAGGTATGCTCTAGATATCTTGAAAAAGTGTGAAATGGAGCATTGTAATGCTTCTAATACACCTTGCGAGGCTAGAGTTCAGCTTTCCAAAAGTGATGATGAGGATGATGTGGATCCAACACTTTACCGGAGTTTGATTGGATCGTTACGGTATTTGTGCAATACTCGACCATACTTGGTTTTTAGTGTCAGTATTGCGAGTAGATTCATGGAGAGACCTAAGGTGTCTCATTTGGCGGCGGTAAAGAGAATCCTTAGATATGTGAAAGGTACTCTTGGTTGTGGTATTTTGTTTCCCACATCGGATACGGGTCGCAAATGTACTTTACTTGGCTACACCGATTCTAATTGGTGCGGAGATAAAGATGATCGGAAATCTACGGCGAGTTACATCTTTATGTTCGGTAGTACACCAATCTCATGGTGTTCGAAGAAGGAACCGGTTGTAGCACTATCTTCTTGTGAGGCCGAGTACATTGCGACATCATTGAGTGCTTGCCAAGCTATGTGGTTAGTGAATCTCATGAAGGAATTGGGATGTGGTGATGATGATGCCACCACACTGTTTGTGGATAATGTTTCTGCAATAAATCTTGCAAAGAATCTGATTGCACACGGAAGGAGTAAGCATATTGAGACGCGGTTTCATTACTTGAGAGAATTGGTCGGTGATGGAAACCTTAGATTGAGCTATTGCCGAAGCGAGGACCAAGTTGCGGATTTGTTGACCAAGGGTGTGACAAATGAGGTGTTCAAGAGACTGTTGAAGAGCTTGAGCATGATGAACTTGGAGCAACTAAAGTGAGGTGGTGTGTTGTGAGCTGTTTTGAAAAGCTATTAGTTTTCCAAAATAACGGAATTTAACAGCATGACACTTTAGTTGTATTTTGTATTAGTTGTGCTATTCTCTCATGTGTATATATACATTGTTGTAATCCTAATTCATGGTTAATGCCAATTTAGTGATTCATCCAATATTACTCTCTTTCCTATTCTCTCTTTCTCTCAATTCATCTTCTTTCTAAGTTTCTTTTCACCATTGTTACTACCTTCAAAATTATGGTTTTATGTTTTATGTTGTTCTAACATATGGGTCCTCCTTTGACGTGGGTGATCAATCTGAACATGAAATTCAATATTCTTTCTGTATGAGTTTGTATACAAGAGAATGATTAGGTTTTGGTTAGAACTTTAGAGGTCAATTTCTACGACTTGCACAATTAAAAAAATAAGATGCTAACGAGTGTTTCAAAAGTATTTTTTAAGAGCATATATATATATATATATATATATATATATATATATATATATATATATATATATATATATATATATATATATATATATATATATATATATATATATATATATATATATATATATATATATATATATATATATATATATATATATATATATATATATATAATCTTTCAAAAATTAAAATATTTAATTTTTTAAAAAAATATTTTCTTTATTAAAAATCTTTAAAGAATATTCCAAAAAGCCTCATTAGCATGACCCTTAAAAAACACAAATATTCATGATACCATCATTAATTTTCAATTTATCATTCCTTTATTTTACTATAGAATTAGGAAAATTAGAGATGAAAAAAATAATAAAATTCATTTCTTTAACAATTAAAAATATTTGTGCCTGTGCCAGTGAGTTAGAAACTTAAGTGACCAAAAGATTTGGTTAGACTTAGAAGTTAGAACATTCCCACAACTCATTTGTTTGATTAAAAAATTTTAAATCACAGAAATGTATTTTTGAACTAAATTTAATTATAAAATTAAAATGTGATTAAAAAATAAATAGTTAATTTCAAAGACATTTTTAAATTTTCCGTTCCTTAAAATTCCTTTTAGATTAAAGAATAACTTAGAAAATTGAGAGTTACTTGTTCCATTAAAGGCAGAAGAGTGCTTAATCCACTAAGTGCTTAATCTTCAATATAGTTAATTTTAAATATGAATTTGTTTAAATTGACATATCTAACTTTATTATCAACTTATTTTATTTTTAATATAAAAAATAATTATTTTATATATATACTAAAACAACTTATTTTATTTTTAATATAAAAAATAATTATTTTATAAGTTTTTAAAAATAATTTATAAAAGCAACTAATAAAATATATTAAAAAAATTATTTTATTTTATTTTTTATTGTAAAAAAAACGTATGTAAAATTAATTATAAACATTTATTTTAATAAATATAAGTTATTTATTCAAATATCCCCAAATTTTGTTAAACAACAAAAAAATAAATTATCTACTTTAAGTGACTCTTCACAAAACGATTTGGGGTTATAAACTTTGATCCTCGATAACAAACATTTGTATTATAAAAGCAATTTCTCATTCGTGAACATGAAACTTTATTTAAATAAATAGGTCGCATTTGTCATTTTAAATTCAATAATTTGTAGGAAATCTATTTACTACCTTCGAATTTTCATGCATTCGCTCTCTTTGTCTTTATCTCTTTTTAACAAATTATTTTCTTATATTAAACTAGTTTAATTTTTTTCATTCATTTTTAACCATTTTACACTAAAGATACCAAAAATAAAGGGTAGCAAATTCAAACTCTAAATAGTACCTATAAACATACATCTTTTTCATAGACTTATCAGACACCTGCTTAATCATATGTTAAAATATAATTAATTCAAAGAAATAGATGATTAATTTAATGACTTAATTCAATTTTCGTTTCTTTAACTTAATTTAAGGTTTTACTTTTCTTATTTATCTAATAAACATCACTTTTAATCCCTTGAAAACGCTCTTGTTAATCAATTTCGTCATTTCTATTAAATTGTGAGTAATGTGGAGACAAGCTTCTATTTGACATTATGTTTTGATGAAGACATATATGTGAAAAGAAGGTCAAGATTGTGTATGTTCAAGTCATGCTAAAGATGTCAAGCTTCAATGGTTTCAATGGTTGTTTATGATCAAGATCAAGTTTTTATTTCAAAGGATTGAATGCAATTCGTTATCTATAAACTATAATTGCTCAAGCATATTCATATAAAATCATTCATTAAGTTTTTGCTTTAAGTTTTCAAAATGCATCTTTAACTTAGAAAAATTTCAATTTTCTTACAGTAACAATTGATTGTCGCTAGGCTGCAACCAATTGTCATATCATTCTACCAAACAAAAATTTAAGGTTCTAAGCATGACAATCGATTGTTGGGGTATGTGTAATCGATTGTCATAGTTCATTTTTGGAAAATTTTCAATGTTAACGTTGTTGCAATCGATTGTCATATGCAATTATTTGGAAAATTCTGAAACATGTAAATACCTCTTCCTTGCACACGATCAACATACCTATTCCAAATGAATGATAATTAATCATGAACATTTCTAAGCATTGTCATGAATTTCTAGAGGTGCCTTGTGCAATATAAATTGTAAAATTTCTCACTGTTAAATTCACCTCTTTCAAAATATTTTATAAACAATTCATCTGCATCCATTCTCATAATTTTCAAAAACTTTCTGAAATATTTTTAAATCATTTAGAGTTAAGTTCTTGAGAACTCATGGTGTATATTTTGAATTGTTATATTTGAATGGGAAAAAACTTTTTTTGAAATTTTATTATGAATTAAATTTTACTGTATTCATATTATTGATTCAAAATTATCTATAACTTAGTGATATTTCTTATTTGTCAAGTTTGTGGAAACAAGTGTGTTCAAGAGAAAGTAGGATTCATTCTCATTATTGTAAAATTAGAAGGTGGCATATCTTCTTGATTGTGTTAGAAAGTTAAGAGAGTTTTAGTGGTAGACTATAACGTTTTCTAACATAGCAAAATCTCTCACAGGGTGTGAAGGGACTGGAGTACTCTTATTTGGAAAGAGGAACCGTAATATTTTGTTGTGTTATTTACTTTATTGCACTTTACTTTTCCATTTCTTATTCATTCATCTATTCATAATTCCAGAAATTTACAAGAAACCAGAAAAAACTATAAAGTATCTAAAAATATCGTTAAACCTAATTCACCCAACCCTCTTAGGTTGCACTCAATACTTACAATTGATATCAGAGCAGGTTATAGATAACTTGCTCCTAAGATCCAGAGGATGCCTTCTGCAAACTCAGTTTTTAGAAATGGTGACAGTAACAATAAACCCCCTTGCTTTGTTAGAGAATACTATAATTTTTGGAAAACTCACATGCAAACATATCCTGAGGAACAAGGTGGTGATATTTGTGATGCTGTTGAAAAGGGTCCATTCATTCCAACAACCGTCATTAACAATGTATAACAAGTAAAGGTAAAAGGATCATGGAATGAAGATGACAAAAGAAAGTCTTATTTGACAAGAAAGCAAAGAACATGCTTCAATCAGGACTTGGAATGGATGAGTTAATTTATGTCTCTCAATGCAACACATTGAAATAAATATGGAATACATTAGAAGTCATCCAAGAAAGAATTGTGGAAGTGAAAAGGTCAAAACGGAACACATTATCTCAAGAGTATCAAATGTTCATGATGTAGTCCGAAGAATCAATTCTTGACTTGCAAAAAGATTCACACACTTAACAAACCACTTAATGGCGCTTGGTAAGACTTTTACTAGTGATGAACTTAATCTTAAAATTTTTAGATCTTTAATCAATATTGTGATTTGTACTTAATAATGGGAGTAGTAGATTCAGATGGAAATTGTTTGCATTTGTTTGATCATGCATCTTGTATATCGAAGATTAGTTTAGGAATTCGGTATAGTGTTGTAGGACTTCGGTCCACTGTTGAGGATCACTTAGTAAAATAACTTTGGTATCTAGTGTTGTAGGATGATACCACATGCATGGGACTATAGGAAATACACATTGCATAATGACTATGTATATTGTACATTTGTATTGATTAAATATGTTTGATATGTGTTATCCTTGTTTTTTATAGTCCATTTAAATTGTGGAATGCATTCTCACCCCTTTCTTGTCTATATGTTTCTACTTTTGTACTTATACGGGTAATCCCTAGGTTGAGGCTGAGGAGTGATAGCTTTGGTTACTGAGGGTGGCGTAGTTGGCCTCTTCAATAGTTTGCTTTTGCTTATGTTTTATCTTATCTTTTATCGGCTGTCTAGTTTGTATCTAATGTCTCTATGATATTGTAACATCGGGTTAGGGATTTTGTTATGTCATTAAGTTGTTTTGAAAATATCACTTTGCTATGTTTTATGATGCCATGCTTTGACCTAAATTCCACATTTGAAATATTAATTGAAAGGATTTTATCAATGTGACACCCTTGCTTTTATCTTTATATTTTTCGCAATGTTTTATAAATTATACTTGAGATTTAGGGTGTTACACCTACTGCTGATACTTGAGATGACAGAAACCATTCTTGATGATTAACCATTGCAAGAATATGAAGAAGTTGCTTTTAGGTTGTTATTTATTTTCCACTATGTGTTTGAGAGTGATTAGCTTAAGAACCAGTATTGTTGTATGTACTCAGCTCATTATAAACAAAATTGCAAGGTATAGTGCAAAAGCAAAATAGTGTGCTATGGCAACATCAACATATCAACTCACATGGCTAAAACAATTCCTCCAACAACTCAAATTAGGAGACTCCAAGACAATGAAACTAATTTGTGACAATCAAATTGCACTTCTTATTTTCTCCAATATTATTTTTCATGAAATAACTAAATACATAAAGATGAATTGCCACTTTGTAAGAGGTAAGGCTTTTTTTAAGAAAAAACATAAATGATTTTGTTGGCTCAAATGATCTATTAGTTGAAAATTTTACTAAATCCCTTAGAGGGCTCGGTTTGAATCTATTTGTAATAAACTTGACGCATATGACATATTGTATTCCTAAACTATACAACTTCTTAAATTAGTGCTTATTCATTAATCCTCAATAAGACTATTATAAATACAAATATTGTGATATAACTAAAGACAGACAAAATTCACATATTTTATTGCCCCTATTTAGTAAACTTACATTTGCATATTCCAAGTGAAGATAAAATTGTGAATCAATGAAATTCACCATGAAGTGTCGAGTCCCTATAATCATCTATATTTTCCATCTTAGCTCTCAATGTGTCAAAACAGTGATCGTCTTTGTGTATTTAGGAAGGTTTATATTTGTAGTAATTCTGTAACAATTGTATCTTTCTAATTATTAGATTTATTTATTTAGGATCAATCCCATAATCACAAGGATTTGTTTCCTTAGAACTAGCTATCCATATTTCCTAAAATAGACTGCAGGCTCATGTATGTATGTATGTATGTATATATATATATATATATATATATATATATATATATATATATATATATATATATATATATATATATATATATATATATATATATATATATATATATATATATATATATATATATATATATATATATATATATATATATATATATATATATATAGGTCTAGTGACATCATAAAATATAATAAGAATATTATTTCTTCTAAATTTAATATGGTATCAAAGCTCCTGATCCTTGGGAGCCTCTGACTGTGCCTGTAAACCCTAAGTTGCAACCTTCAGTGATGCGCTACCTTTAAACCTTGTCACAATTTTCATTGCAGCGCAACCCTCTCTACCTTGACTACACCTGGTCATGGCTGAGATCATGGATCCTATTCTGGAAATTGGGGACAGACCCCAGACTACTGAAGAATTGCAGAATGTTCATTCCGCTTATCGGTTAAATGGGAAGAATCATCTCAAATGGTCTCAACTCATTAGGACCATCTTGAAAGGAAAATGAGAAGTTAGTCACTTGTCTGGTAGTACACCTGATGAAACAGATCCCAAGTTCAAAGCATGGGATGAAAAAGACTCTATAATCATGTGTGGTTGTGGAGTTCAATGGTCTCAGAAATTATTGATACCTTTATGTTCCTTAAATCAACAAAGAAAATTTGGGAGGCAGTAGAACAAACTTATTTTAAGGCCAAGGATGCTGCTCAATTTATGATGTAAAGGTGAAAATTGTGGCTTCTAAACAGGGAAACATATTTGTTACAGAATATGCTAATCAACTCAGGTCTCTATGGATGGAATTGGACCACTATTGAGTTATAAAAGCAAAATGTTCAGAAGACTCAGCAATCCTTAAGGAGTGTATTGAACAAGATAGAGTTTATGATTTTTTGGTAGGCCTAAATCCTGAATATGACCAGGTCCGAATCCAAATCCTGGGAAAAGAGAAAGTCCCAGGGCTTAATGAAGTGGTAGCCATTATTTGGAGTGAAGAAAGCAAGAGAGGACTGGTGTTGGATACCTTAATAACTGAAAGTTCTGCAATGATAACTGAAGGAGGAACAATCATGGTTGCTAACCAAAGGAGAAGCAGGGTTCCCAAATATGGAGAAAAAACATGAGGATATCCAGTGTACTCACTGTAACAAGACGCGTCACACAAGGGAGAAGTGATGAAAATTACATGGAAAACCCCCAAACCGAGAATGGGGGCCGAAAGGAGGCCCTCCAAAAATGGAGGGCAAGGGAAAGCACACATCATACATGGACAAAGTGAAGGATCTGGCCAGCTGAATCATGAAGAGATAGAACGGGTAAGATCATTCCTTAGTAAATTGGAGAAGCCCACAAGTACATGCTCATTAACATATTTTGGCAAGTTTCCACTTTCTTTTGGGCTTAATGTTTCAGAACCACCATTTACACATTACTAGATATTAGACTCTGGTTCCATTGACTATATGACCCCTCTACCCAAATATTTCTCCACATATTTCCCATGTCCTAGCAACAAGAAAATTTCCATAGCAGATGGAACCCTTATGACTGCAGCACAAGGAGAGGTCCAAATAAACCCATCCATAACATTAAAAAATGTCTTTCATGTCCCTAAATTGTCCACCAATCTGATTTCTATACAAAACTCACAAAAGATTTCTCATGTAATGTTGCTTTTCATAAATTCTTGTATACTGAGGACAAGAACTCGGGAGGATGATTGACTTGCTAGAGAATGGAATGGCCTATACTACATGAAGGATCCGAATCTGCCTACCAATAGTTGATCTCTCATATCTGAATCCACATGTCCAACAAAGAGAAGTTTCAACTATACCATTATCGGCTAGGACACCCTTCATTTCAAGTTGTAAAAGTGTTTTTCCCTTTCTTGTTTAAAATTTAAATATGGAAAGTCTTCATTGTGATGTGTGTGAGCTTACTGTTGTACCCTAATATTTGACTAACCCTTTTTCTTGTTTGGCTTATGTTTCATTGCATTTTAGCATCTTGCATTTGCATAACATTGTTCTTACAGGGGATCAGGAGGTTTTTTGTGCATCCAAGAGGAGAGCCTTATGGCTTCAAGCTCAAGCAAAGGCATTGGTTGAGGTCATCGAGTGTGTGTTATCATCCTGAAGTTATCCAAGCTCTTGAGAGGAAAGGTGTGCTGTAGCTCATTGTTTGAGAACCACTAGAGGATTTGTCATATATATATATATATATATATATATATATATATATATATATATATATATATATATATATATATATATATATATATATATATATATATATATATAATATTATATATATATATATATATATTATATATATATATATATATATATATATATATATATATATATATATATATATATTTATATATATATATATATATATATATATATATATATATATATATATTATATATATATATATATATATTTATATATATATATATATATATATATAATATATATATATAATATATTATATATATTTATATATATATATATAATTATATATATATATATATATATATATATATATAAATATATATATATATATATATATATATATATATATATATATATAATATTATATATAATATATATATATATATATATATATATATTATATATATATATATAATATTATATATATATATATTAATATATTATATTATTTATATATATATATTATATATAATATATATATATATATATATATATAATATATATATATATATATATATATATATAATATATTATATATTATATATTATATATATATATATATATTATATATATATATATATATATATAATATATATATATATTATATATATATATATATATATATATATATATATTATATATATTATATATATATAAGTAAATAAAATAATTAATTATATTTAATAATTAATTATTTAATTGAATATGTGCTTAAATATAAGTGGATGTCAAGATAATCCATTTCGAAATAATGAAAATTTTAAATAATTATCATTCTATATATAGGTATGATCTCAAATATCATGCTATAAGAAAATTATCTCATTTTCTCCCATTCGAAGAGTTTTCAAGATATTACGAGTACCGGTTGAGAAAAATCCACAAGCCAACCAGTGTCAAACACTTGTCTCTACACTTTTGTATTTTAGAATTATCGTTGTCATTGTCTAAAAATCTTTCTCATTATATTCGTCAAGTTATTCCTATAATCATTAATATCAAAATGTCATAGATCCTAAGGTTTGTGTCCATGGGTAGACGCTTAGGCGCTCCCAGCGTGATGAGTGATCAGGGCATATTTATGCACTTTCTCCTATATTTTTACTTAGGCATTTCTTTACTTTATCTGATTATTTTTATGTTTTATTTTGTTTTTATATTTTATTTTATTTTTGGCTTAATTTGATTTCGCACTTATTTTTCAGCTTTAGCAGTCTGCACGGAAACGATCATAACTGGAGTTCCGGAAATCCATTTGAGGCATTCTAAAAATCGCTGGAAAGCTAAGAGAGAGAGCTACGACTTTTGTGTTGGAGTCAAAGTCAGATTCGGAGCCCAAAATTCCAGAATTCCGTTTGAAGTTACTGCATTAGAATTTTATTTTAGTGTTCGGTCATGTATTGGGTCTGGGTTATGTTTTCGACCCAGTTGGGTTATGACCCGAATTTGCTATCTTTTTAAAGGAAAAATACTCGTGTTACTGTTCACCTAGTTACATTTTCACGAAAAATACATTTGGAGCTTTGAGAGAACATGGAGAGCTAATTCCTTAGAGTCATTCTGCTGTAATCGCGTTCCAACGCTTTGAGGTTTTTACTTTATCAATCTAATTCGTTTCTCTTCTACACTATTCTATGAATTGCTTTTGCTTAATTTTTTAGTTTATAGAATTGTTTTGATTAAATTTGTATGATTGCATCCTTAGCTTTTATTCGCCGTTACGTCGCTTTGTCGTTAATTCGC